>PPKG02000004.1:386694-872722 GCA_003706045.2 Peterozyma toletana
TTGTATTCAATACTATTTGACTTTCAATGAAAAAAAAAAAAACTCTAAAAGCACATTTGAAAACCCCATATATGTAACAAAAGATGTAAAATGAAGGGCAAGAACGAAAATCGGGCCGCTCAAAGGTTCATCAAAGCCCAAAAGTAAAAGAAGAAGCAATATGATGTTAAAAAAATCTAAACGTCACTAAATAACCCTATGAAAATGCATCCTTTGAAAACTGTGAAAATAAATAAAAAATGAAATGAATTGTGAAAAAAAAATGGACAAACAAGAGTTGTCTTGAATTGATGGCCATATTGTATTGGTTCTGTGTGGAACTAAATCTTTCCATAAGATTTCAAGTCACCTGGTGTTACTGTTATCCATAACGAAGACAAGAGTGATACAGCAAAACTGATCAATTAGTTCGAAATCAAGATGGGTCTGGATGTGAACTTGACATACTCGTTATCCTTCAAATCGTCAAATGAATCAGAGCCGTTAGCATCACCCTTTTCTGAAGTTTTGTTCTTGCTGATCATAGAATCAGACTCATCATCAAAATACTCAACCTTGCCACTATTCTTGAAATTTAAAAATCCTCCATTTCTTATAAAAAGCTGCTTTTTCTCTGGCGAAGAAGATAAAGGTCTACCTCCTGCCAATGAAGATGATGAAATTTTTGAAAATGTATGGAACATATCATTGACGGCACCTCTTGATTTTACTTGTGGTAATGATGTGGACTCTTCAAGCTTTGACCCATCTTCGTCTTCAATCGCAAAATCGTCATAATAGTCAACTTCATCTTCTTCATCCTCTGCAAGATTGTCTGCAAGAGCTGGCTCATTGTTGTTGTCAGTGTCGTAATTCTTGTTGAATCTCCTATTAATTTCCTCAAGAGTCAATCTGTGCATTGGTTGATGACCATGTTGGTTGAACCAATTGGATGAGTTGGTGATCGGAACAGAGGAAGATATTTTTTCCAGTGATCTAGTGATGGACTTGGAACGTTTGCTCCTTTGGCGATTTTGATGAAACTGGTGATCTGATTTGTGAACAGACTGTTGCTGGTGAAAAGTGTACTTGTTGAACCCACCTCTTCTCAAAATTCCTGAAGTTTCCAAATTGGTATAGCCGATTATTGAGGAATGACTATTACGGCGAAGATGTGGTGGAATATATTTCGAACCTGTCGAGGATGAAGATGACATTGGTGGTTGCATTGTTGTATCACGATGAGTTTCTGCAATGTTACGATTCTCTTTATCAGATGTGTGATGCATATATGATGAATAACTTGCCGTCTGCTTGCTGTTGGTATCCATGAGTCCATAACTGAAGTCTTCTTCACACGGAACCAACAATGGGGGTGGAGTTTCTAATTTGACAGGATTGTTGTTATTGGAAATGTTAAAACCTGATCTTGAGTGATGGTTGGAATTTCTTCTACCACCAAAATATGGAGAAGTTATATTTCCGGAAGTGGAAACATCATCACTGAATTCAAAGACGTTCAAGTCATCAGCTAATTGATCAACAACATCTTGATGTTCCTCTAACATGAACAAATCATCATCTTCAGTTTCATCGCCATTACTGTTATTCGCAACTATTCTACTGATGGGTGAAGTAATTGGATTCACTTGAGGTGATCGCAAACTTGGAGGAACATATTTACCGGTACTCGAGGAATATAAGTTGTGGGAATTTCTTTTGAAACTGCCACTGTTAACATATGAATTCGCTTTAAGTGAATCAGAATTCATGTTGTTATTTGAGGGGTTGTTGACTTTCAAATGGTCAGTTTTGGTGGTCCTCTTTGTACTCTTGCGCCAAGTACGCTTTTGATGATTGTAATTCTTTTTCTTGTAATGACTATTGGTAGTCTTATAGTTGTTGTTTGGGTAATAGTTGTTGTTATTATTGCCAACTTCACGACGGTTCTTGTTCATTTTATCAATATAGTTGTTGAAAACTGACTTTGGAGTGAAATAGTCTTGACGGTTATAGCTTCCAGTATCGTTATTACTCTCATTCAAGTACGTGTCATTGAAGATCCTCTTTGTAGGTATGGCCAATGGTTTTCTTGTTCCACGAATCAGCTTTCTTTCAACAATACCATCGTCTGAAGATGGAACGGATGAGACAGTGATAGGAATCGATTTTGACCTCTCTTCCTTCATCAGTTGCGGTGGTGAATTGGTAGCAAAATCATCCAAATCAGATTCCAAGTCATAATCCATTGTCATATGCTTGACTTTCAACAACTCTGACCTCATGCTCTCTAAATCTCTATTATCAGGATCGATAGTCAATGAATACCTCAAGACTCCGAATAGCTCGTACGACATTGTAGGAAAAATATCAAACAAGGTTTCCCTGTTAGCTGAAAAATTGACAAACAATTTATCAGAACTGTTTGCAACTTTGAAAGGATTTTTGCCAAAAACGATGTTCAAAAGGCAAATTCCGATTGACCAAACATCGCATTTCTCAGCATCATAACTTTCAATTACTCTTGTATCAAATAATTCAGGGGCCATGTACCTTTCACTACCAATATCAAAGTCTGTGCAAAACTTTTGAGTAGTTGCCAAACCCCAATCGGCCAACCTAACTGACCAATCCTCAGCGATCAAAATATTTTCTGGTTTTATATCACGATGATAAATACCTAGCTTATGAGCATACTGAACAGCATCAATCAATTGACAACAGAGGTCTATGATATCTGAAGTTGTGTTTGGACCAGATTGGCTTCTGATAATTTCGTACAAATCGCCCTTTGAACAATACTCCAAAACCAAATACGAATCAAATGAGTCATAAAGTTGTGTGATATGATTATGTTTACCCAACTTTTCCAAAATACTGATTTCTTGTTTGGCCTCCTCTAATATGGCTGATCTGTTATCATGCATTGTTCTGCCTTTGATTTTTGAGGCTGAAGTTTGCGAAACATTGTGATGCTTCTCTTTGAATGAGACACTATCTTTTTCTGTTTTGTCATCGCCATCTAAATTCTCAGCGAACTGAGTGATGTATTTGATTGCAACAAAATTGTTATCATTATCCGAATCTGTTGCCAAAGTGACAATACCATACGAGCCTTCACTTATATCTTCAATTTTATAATAACGGTCCTTCAACTTTCCTCCGTTTTTATAATTCTGGTAATCTAAAGACATTGATGTGAATGCAAACTGAAATTCTGTAAAAAGGTATAAATGGAAAAGCAGTTACAAATGATTTTGAAAAAAAAAATGCAGTTGGGTGGAAAAATCTGATTTGAAAAGTGATAGAACGCTGGGCAAAGGGTGTGAAAAGGGATCTCTGGTATTTTAATGATGAATGATGTGACCTATGATGGTGAATAGTTTGGCTGAGCCTGATACTCGATGTTTAAAAAAATGTAAAGAGTTTGTGAGCTGGAACTCAGAATGCAATTTTGATGGGAAATGTGTGGGGTATGGAAGTTCAGTTCAACCGGTTGATCTTGTGACTGAATTGATAGACAAGAATAGATGATTGTTTAGTGAGTCGAAATCTCTACCTCCGATCTTCACTCTGTGATGTGAGGTGTGGTGATGTTTTCCTGAAATAATGAAGATGTGTTGATTCCGGAGTGAAACTTGGGATGACCACTCTGGCTGGGATTGTTTTTGGTTTTTGGCTTTTTTTTTTTTTAAAGAATTGGTATATGTTTATCAGTGATTGCTTGGCTCTGAAACAGAAATCAAGAAATAGATGGACAAGAAAAAATGTATGAGAGTTTGTGATGAACCTGGTTGTGTGAGTGTTGTTATCAGCGATCAAATATTGGCTATCCGATCTTCTTTTCTCTCTAGAATTCTTTATCTAATAAATTAATATTAAAAATCCAGTTTCTTTCTTACAGTTTTTCTTCTTTGTTATCTCTTGAATCAAATGTTTTTGGGCTTTACTAATGTTCGGTGTTGGTTTTAATACTTGTTCAATACCCATCAACTACTCGCTCTTCTACTGGAACCTTATAGAAAAAATTTATGGCTTGATAATGACTTTGACAACTTTTGTCACAATAAATAGTAGTGCGTCTTATATCAATATTTTCCCCTTGCTCCCCAATTAGGTTAATCATACACAAACAAGAGGTATACTCTGCTACGTATCATAGCCAACTCTTGTGGAGACTATTGTATTGGCTGGCCCAAGCAGGCTGCTGTTGCTCATTAATGTGGAACAGCAAAATGCAGTTTTCATGCCTGTTTTCTGATTTGTGCCTACCCAACAGAATTAATATTGCTAGTGCGGTGAGCGGGACGGATAAATAGGGTGATTTTGATAATACCAACAAAAGTTTCGGTTTGTTGGTGGGCTTTCTGATCAAAGACCAACAAACGCAAGCTACTGATATTGGTTGTGAGCATCAGTTGCTGTTGATGGTTTCCAAACTTGCCGCCATTCTATTTCAGATAGTGTGGGTGTGACAAAATGAGATAGTGACACTTTTGAAATCTGGTGGCAAAAGTCTGGAATTGAGACAGTGACACAAGATGCCCAACTATGTGACGTCACTTATCAAGCTACACAAAAGGGGGTGATTGTGTGATGGGGAACTTGGCTGGAGGAAACTTTGTAGTGTTAACCCTGAGGAGTGGAGGTCTCTCTAGCTTGGGGCATAAGTGTTGCGATGTTGAGAACGATAGAGTTGTACCTAAAAACGTTTGTTGTAGATTCTATTGCAGAAACATGCTGTACAACTTCTGTGTTATTTACATAAAACGAAACTACTCATGACGAGAAATACAAAAGTGATAAATGTCCTTATAAAGTCTCTATTGCTACTCAGTTCCAATCAAATTTGATTGAAAAAAAATTAAAGTACACACACACTCAAGAGGATGTTTCAATGTTGTGGCTCGCTCAGATCAGTCATTAATAAACTCACTCTTGAACTCACTCTTGACCCCCAATTTCTGGCCATCAAGCCTATCGTCATCGTTCAACAAAGTCGAGTTATCGCCTTCAGTTGTGGTGGTAGAGGTAACATTGTTGTTGACAGAGTTGGTGTTCGACTCAGTATATTCCGTAATGTTTTCATAGAGTGGTGCATCTGTTTTTATTTTGAAATTACTGTTGCTTGTGTTGTCTTCGACTGATGAGATATTTGTTAGCTCATCTAGTAAACTATAACCTACCGATGGATTCTTGCTATGGCTGGCCCCCTTGGTATTACTGTTCCCTGATGCCTTTTTTTTGTAATCCACTACTGCCTTAACAACACCATTACCGTTCTTCAAAATTTTCTTTTTCTTGAGTTGCTGTTGCCGTCTGATCAACAAACTTTTGTCTTTGAAAAGCTTAGTCTGTTGTTGTTGTTGTTGTTGTTGTTGTTGGGCGGAATTTGGTGGTTGTGCCAGTTGGGTTGAAGGAAACCCACGTAAAAGTGACGACGAACCATTGGCATTTTGATAGTAGTGATGTTCAACAGGGTATGATACCATCGGCGTCTGTATTATTGAAGGTTGGAAAAATCGTTGTTGGTGTTGTAAATATGGCGTATTCAAGTATCCCAGTTGTGGGGTAATCAAACGACCCCCTTGCTGGTAATACTCTTCACCATTCAGTTCAGGTGCCTGTTGTTGGATAACGTATGGATCAATATGAGGTGCGCCAAATGGATATTCATAATATGGAGATTCATGCATGTGTGATTGTTGGTAGATTGGCAGTGGATAGCCAGCGTGTACTAAATGTGGAGGCACTTGTTGAAAAGAATGCTGCACTGGATATACCTGCTGGGAAACTCCATAGTATTTTGCATTTCCTGTTCCACATCTCTCTGATTGCTCGATCAATAGCTGACTATTGTTCCCACCCGATGAAACGTTAGCACCGTTCATGATTTCATCGTTGAAGAAAATTGAAGGATCCAATAAGTTTTCAGAACCAGATACGACTCCATTATTGGTAGCCTCAACGAGAAAGTCATCAGCTGCTTGAAAGTAGTCCAAGGGGAAGTCGTCATCATCGTCCATATCATTATTCTCTTTCTGTATCAGTGTCAACAAGTTCTTATGCGTTACAGTTAAGTGCGATGGGTATGGTAATTCTTGTGGAACTATACTATCGTTCAAGTACAATGGCGATCCCAGAGGTGTTTGACTGCTGTTATCAGCGGGTTTTTTCAAGTATGAGGTCTCAAACTGTGGTGATAATGCTGGTTCAACCTTGACCTGAATATTTGGTTCATCTGCGTCACCTATGTATGGGGTATTATGTGTACTACTGGTCAAGATATTAGTAGCATCGGAATCATCAACAGTGTCACTCTTCTTACGACTGTTCAAATGTTTCACGACTTGCTCTCCTGTTGGTTTGGTATCATCGAATTTGAAAGAAAGAGCAGGCTCATGAACAGCCTTGGTCGAACTTGCCTGTTTGTTATTTTCCCTTTTCAAATCCCTTTCCAAGGCATCATGGAACAAATCATCATGGGGAACACTAAACCAAAAAAATACCTTTTGCTTCTTCTGTGTTCGAAGACAGTGGTTTTTATGTAAAAATACCAAGAAATCTGACTTTGGCATTTCCAAGATTGCATCGTTTCCACATTTTAAGTTTCTCAAATCACTGAAAATACCCTCTTCGAATTTTTTCAAATCAACAATCTCTCTACCAAAATGCTTGAGCTTATACGATATTGCTCTGACAATGTCTGTGCCTGTTATATAGTAAATGTTCTTCCAATACACACAGCTGATGAAACCGTCTTGGTTGTTCAAGTAGTATCTTCTGATGATCTGATTTTCTTGCCAGTTGGCTGGAGCAGTGGCCAAAAAAAATTTCAAGTCGTCAATCAATCTTATTGACTCTTCAGCCGACTCCGAAGGTGGTTGTACTTCTTGTGTTGTCACTATTGATGATGTCTTGGGTTGACCATACATTTTCGAAATAGGGGTTGTTGTTTTGAATTATTTTTTAACCGCTTCAGTAAAGGAATGTTGTTCAGGGCTTGTTAATGATCTGGTGAGAGTGTTATATTGATGTTTGGAGCCAACTCAAGCTTGACTGACCGATTGTTAGAAGATCTAACTCTGTTACGAGAGAGTGAGAGATCTATTTGGGGTATCCTGTTGAAAGCGAATGTGGTGAATCTTTTAGTGAATTGAGCCGATAGTCTGAGTGATAAATTGGTGATAGTATGACTGAGCAATGTTTTATCCTGTTTTCAAAAGATTCAATTCACTTGCGACAAGTTGAATCCTGAAAATTGTTTCAACGAGAAAGCAAAACAGTTGTAGATATCAAACTTGTTTTATAATACTCGGTTTGTAACAATCTCAAATTTTGAAACTTTAGTCTTTTTCCTGGGCCACTTCAAAATAGGTAAATTGCACTTTTTCTAGCTACTTTTGGTGTGCCTCAAAAGGACTTCTTCGGATAAGGCGCACTAGTTTCACTTGGGTACGTTTCGTTGAAATACATGAAATTGCTCTATTTACTCAGTTAGAGTAGGTATATACAACTGAGAAAGTACTGGTGTCATTTACAAAAGCTCATTTATATGGTAAAGCTGCTTTTTGTTGTATTTTAGCAAACATGATGATAATAAAGGGTATAATTTTACTTGATATTCTTGGTACTGCCAATCGTACCCAATGAAAGCGATACTTTATCTGCAGGTTTCAAGTCCCAAACGTCAAATTTTGTTTCAGAATTCCTGAAACGTACTGGGTCAAATACTAAAACCACAACTGTAAGAAACGATCTTAAGCTGTCGTGTACAGGATTTGCGTGTAGCACTCGGGTGTTAATCAGTAGACTGAACAGGCCGTCTTGAACTCTATAAATTTCGGATTCGATGTTTTACATGCCAAACTACAATTCTGTGGTTCCATGTATGTTCAGAAGGAATTCAAATCTAGAGAAAAAAGCTGCAAACCTTTAAAATTATCAGAAACTGTATTAGATAAAGAAAAAATTGAAAAAAGGTAGCCAGTTCAACCTTTGTTTCCTTGGCTATCATGTCAAAATAATATTATCTATCAATCTTGCCTCTCCACCATCCAGTTTTGGGACTCTTACAGCAGTACTGATAATGGCGCCTACAAGGGGAGTCACATTCTCCAACTCATCCAACGTCTCTGGATGGTTGATCGAGACATATTCAACGGAGAATCCAAAGTTATTGACATATTCTTCCAAGCTGTCATTGATTAACTTCAATATTTCGCTTGATTTCGTTATTCCGTCATTGCAGTATGCTAACTCACCTTTTCGTAACGATTCGTAAATGATTTTGGATTCATCTTTAACTGACTCTGATAAATAGGCATTTCTTGAACTTAAAGCCAAGCCCGAAGTCTCTCTTATAATCGGTAAAACATGAATCTTGGTAGGCAATAACAAATCTTTGACCATTCTTTTTATCACGATCGTTTGTTGAATATCCTTTTGTCCAAAATATGCACAATCTGGAGAGATGACGTTAAAAAGTTTGGTGACAACAGTTGCAACTCCTCTAAACATCTGCGGTCTCATCTTACCTTCCAATTGCTCACTTACACCCAATACAGACACAAATGCACCTTTTTGCTCTTGAAGGTTTGTCGAAATCCCCGACGGGTAAATTTCCTCCACGCTTGGTAGAAATACAGCGTCAACTTTCCTCAACCCATCATGAGATCTCAAGGCTGACAACTTGTCTAGATCTGAATTCAATGTACGAGGATACGAGCTTAGATCTTCAGTTGGTGAAAACTGCGAAGGGTTGACAAATATCGATACAACTGTTCTGTCATTATCCTCCAATGATTGTTGTACCAAGGAACAGTGGCCAGCATGTAATGCTCCCATGGTTGGTACGAGTCCAATCGATTCCTTGCGTAATGTAGAATTTAACCTAAACTGGCGTGCTTCTTGCACAGTTTTCACAATGTCAATCTTCGACATGAGGCTACCCTTTGAAGTTTTAATCGAACAGTAACTAGAGAAGTACCCAACACTATATTTAAGACTGGTTCGTATTGAAAGCAGAATCTATCGATCGTTTATAAAAAAAAAATCGATCAATCACTATACTGATCTGAAAAATTTATAAATTTTTCATTTTTTTTCATTTTTTTATTGTGGGGAGGAGCAGAGATGAGTTTATTGAGATTTTATCTCTTTATATAATGGCCTTGACTCGCTGAAAAAACAAAGTATTCAATTCAACAACACTTCTCAATGACTGAGAAGCAATGCTTAGGCAAATTCTGTAGTTTTTGAACGGCATCTATCAATTCTCCCTCCTTCAGATACGCCAAAATGCAGTATATCAAACCAGCAAGCTTGCAATCCAAAACGCCGGGCAACCCTTTTTCATTCAGATACAACAACTCTTTGTGCTCCAATATGGAATTAAAATGGTTCAAAACCTTCAAAACTTTGTGTAGCGTTTCCCATCTCGTTCTCGATATTTCAAGATTTGAGCTTTTTGTGCTGAATATACTTGTAGCCATATAACCTTTTAGGCCATCTTCGCCTTTGTTGAAAGACTGATAAATCAAAGGATACCTGATATGAAAGTTGAACCTTTTTAGCAATGATTTTGTCAAGGTGTTTTGAAGAATTATTTTGTCCAAAACATTAAATCTTTTATTGTCTTCAACATCGTCGCAATAGATCTTGAACTTGACTTCATCACTCATTTCAAATAATACATACATAATCCAGCAGTCGTACAATAGTTCAAGCGAGTGAGTAATGAAAAACTCTAAACTGCTGGAAGATCTGTTCATCTGTAAATCATTAATCAACGATGTCGAGTTCAAATTCTTTACTTCCCCCTTCAGATCAGTTTCAATGAGTAAGGGTAAATCACTGTCATAAGATGAGTTGTACGACACAATTGAAACAAAGTTGGTCCCGGTAACATTATCATCCCCATGAGAGGCCAGTCTCGGCATGAGTAATCCGTTCTTGAAATTGATTATTAATAAAGTTGTTAGACATGTTGGATCCGTAGGTATCAATATATCTCTATCCCTATCATACTTGACTACATTATATACACATAACTGAAAGCCTCCTTCTATATTGAGTGTACTTTTCGGCTCTTTAGTCAGAAGCTCGAATTTCTTGTTATTGTTGTACGGAAGAGATCTAGATGATAATTCGGTATTTCCATACTGTACCAACGGAAATAAGTCAAAAACTTGCTTTACAGGTTTTGGGACATTCCATATTGAGGCCATGACTTGTTTTTTGTTGTAATTTTTCACTCAAGGTTTCCAAAACATGAATGAATACTCATGGAGCTTAGCAGCTCTATAGTAAGATTTATTCAGTTTCAACCTCTTGAAAAGAAGTCGTGCACTTTTCACTAACATTTAGTTGAGCCATATATTTGAACATTGGTGAATCCATTTTAGATACCTCGTACCTTCCATTATCGTTGTTTGAGGTGTGCCTTGCAAGTGTTGATACTTTAGTCTCAAAGTCTTTTTGGATATCACGATACTGGTGGAGGTCATTCTCAAATCTGGACTCGATTTTTCTGGCGTTGATGGGATATAAATTAACCTAGAATTAGAACACTCAAGCTATTGGACCGGATATTAGATTCTTGAAAGTAGTTTGATAAACCGAATGATCTGCAAGTCTTTTTTAATGGCAAATTCGCCCCTTTTTGACTCAAACTCGGGCAGTAAAGGTATAACTTATTCAAAAAGAACTATCGGAAAGTAGCATCCTATGAAGCTACTCACAGTATTTTTTACCAGACATTCTCGTGTGGAAGAGCTACTATGAGTGGTCCCAGAAACTGTTTGGATTTTCAGTAACGGCAAGAAAAATATGGGAGTCACAGTTTGCACACTAAGTCGAATTTTTGAGGAATGGGGATGCAAAATTTTCTTTTACTGATTTAGAAATGACTCTTAAATAATTAAGTTTTTCCTATTTTTTCAGCAAAATCTCTAGGTGGCCAAGTTGGCTAAGGCGCGAGACTGTAATTGATAAAATTTGTTATCTTGAGATCGGGTGTTCGATTCACCCCCTGGAGAATGCTATTTTTTTTTGTCAAATGACTAAGTCATTTCAACCGAAGCCAAGAAAATCTTCAATCAAGATATAAATAAGAATTACATTGCAGAGGGATGAGATTCAACGTTTTCGATTTTGAATTATATCTCTATACACAACTAAATAAACTAACCACGCTTGTTTTGCTTTCTCTTTCTTTTGAAACCAATAATTTTCTTGACGTCTTCAGTAACCCCATTTCCTGCACTTTCAGATGTGGCACTTTCAGTGGTATTACCAGATTTTGGTCCCTTGTTCATATTACCCTTTTTATGACTTTGCTTTTTACCGCTCTTATCCTTTCTCGATTTTTTGTCTTGAGAATCATCCTCTCCGATATTCAGATCATCCAGACTTCTCTTTTTACTGAGCTCCTCCTTTCCTTCATCCTTTGGGTCAGACTGTTTCTTGATGTTTGCGGCTTTTGTCAATCTTCTCTTTACAACTTGAGCATTTTCGATGGCAAATTCAACAATTAATCTTCTCTTATTTAAACCTTCTGTTTGAGCCAGTTTTTTCTCTTCTTCATTCAAACCTTCCATAATTTCACCAATGGTAACCTCATGTGCATTCAACCATCTCAAGGCCATCAATGCAGTTCTGTGATCCTTTAATTCGACGAAACCGTAACCTCTAGATCTACCGGCTTCTCCAGAACCTTTAATTTCAGTGATAATTTTAGCTTGTCTAACAATACCCTTTTTCTGGGATTTCTTTGATTCACTTCCATCGTCGTTCAATTCACCCAACATCTGTTTCTGTTTAGTGGATCTGACAACTTCTTCCTTTGATAGTGGCTGTCTTTGGCCATGCTTGACCTCTGTGGCAAATTCAACAACAGCCTTTCTGGACAATTGTTTCAATGCCTTCCCCGTCATAGCTCTTGGTAAATTTCTGATAGCCAATCTGGTCAAAGAGACATGCAATGTTGGATTCTTATTCAACTGTTGAACTCTTAATGTGTACGATTTTTCTCTGACTGACATATCGGTTTGTGATATAACAGCTGCTAACTTGGAATGTTGTGTGATTCTACCTTCATTCAATAAAAACAAGTTTCTCTTATCCTTCTCACCTGGTAACTTTCCTAACAACTCCTTACGCTTTTCGGCATTCTTGTTACTCAACTTATCAGCAGATTCCCTATCGACAGTTGGTGCGATGGACATGATACGGCCTTCATAAACATAAATTGGTGAAACATCATCAGCAATCAACATTGAAGCAGCAGAGGCTTCAGGAGCATTTTGCAAAACTTCATTGTAAGTCTCCTCGTTATAGAATGCAATAAATGCAGTACCCTTAGCCAATCCTGTTTCTCTATCAACGACCGCCAATGCGTATTTGACAGGTCCAAACTGCTCAAAGTGTTCCTGTAAGGATTCATCAGTAGCGTCATAAGGAAGATTTCTTACAAAAATCGAGAAATTCTCTCTCTTATTCAGTTTTGGCTTCAGTATTTCTTCTTCCTCAGCATCATCTTCTTCCAACTCAGAAAGATCATTAAGCTTATCATTTGCATCTTCTTCAGGGTTTTCTTGTTTGACTGAATCGTCTTCGTCTTCGTCGTCGTCTTCTTCTTCTTCCTCGAGGACTTCATCATTTTCTTCATCTTCTTCTTTGATCTCGATATCTTCTTCCTCTTCTTCTTCATCATCTTCATCATCTAACTCTTCTTGTTTTATGTTGTTTTCTTTGACGTATGCTTCCCATTTACTCTTTTCAATGGCATAATCTACAGCAACTTCTCTTCCGTCAATCTTCAAACCTTCTGAACCTTTGATAGCCAGTTCAGCAGAAGCGTGTTTCTTCATAGTCACAAAAGCAAATCCACTCATTCTACCACCATTCTTTCTAGGAATGATTGCGTCTGAAACAGCACCATATTTGGCAAAAAGTTTTGTCAACTGTTCTGGTCTTCTGATAGACCAAGGTAAATTTCTTATGATCAACCTGGATCTTCTTTTATCGATTGGTTCATCCGACTTTTGGTTCAGCAGCGATTTTTTCTCCTTTGGATCATTACGATCTCTTCTTTTGGCCATATCAATTCTCAATGCTCTTCCTTTGAACTTGGACTTTCTTGCACCTTCTAAAGCCAACTTCGTATCTTCTTCCATGGCAAACGAGACAAACCCAAAACCTTTGGAGTTCTTCTCATTATCCGTGACAATCACAGCATGTTTGACTGGACAAAAGGACGAGAAAAAGTCGGATAACTCCTCTGATGTAGCGTCAAATGGAATCGAACGAACAAATAAAGTCTGTTTATCTAAACCATCATCACTCCTGTTACTAGGTTTTTTGACTTTTTGAGGTACTGGAACTTCTTGCTCCTCCTCCTTGATGGCTATGAATTCTTCTTCGGACATTTCTAAATGCTAATATCAACCGAATGATATACGTTAATTTGAATAGAACTCATTCAACTAGTTTTCTGTATAATACGGAGAAAAAAAGAATTTTTCAGATGAAAAAAAAAAAAAAAATATTTCAAAATTTTTTAAAGGTCAGATCTGGAAGGCAGCCCCCAATGATTGCAATTGATTCAAATGACCTTGAGTGAATGAATATAAAGAAAGCTTTCTTCATACTCAAAGCTCTCCTCATATTAACGCAGGTGCGTGATAGTATGAGATGATGTTGTTACTCTGAATGCCTTATTAGCGAGTACAAAAATTGACGCAGTATTGAATGTGAGTTGTCATGTTTTTCTCTCATTCCGTTTATCAAACTCAAAAGCTGATCGGTGATATTCATTAGAAGTTACTTCGCTACTTCATTCACTTGTATGTTTAACTCAAGAGGTTATAAGCCCAGAAAAACATCAGACAACTTTTAGTGGCCAAAAAATGAGAAGTAAGGGACTTCAGATGCTTGAGGAAGAGTTGAGTTTGTTCGAATCATTTGCAAAAACCGTGTACCAGCAACCCAGAATTGAAGAAGGTGGTCATATGGATGAGAGTCCAATTGGACACGTCGGTGACTCAATCAGTGATAATGTTTCGCTGGTCAACGAGATTGCCTTTAGACCTCGGCAGTTCCATTTACGAAAGATGAACTCGATCAAACGGTTCAAGAGCATAGAAGATTTCATGAACGCATATAAGGATAAGTTGACACACCGTGAGCACAGAAGTTTGCTTGACGAACAGCGTCAGGCAAGCAGAATGTCCACAATTGACTTTGTATTGGTATACGTCTTGAACTTTCTTTATGGATTTTTAGGGTAAGCAGTTGTATCTCAGCGGCTGATCCCCTATTCTTTCTTTACCCTGTCACCCTGAATACATGCACTATCAAATTGTTCTTTCATTTCTGTTGTTTAGGAAAAATGGTAGTCAATGATAACACCAGCGGCTAGACATTTCATTAAGCAGCGCCTGCAGTCATTGATGGCAGTTTAATATTCGTGACCTGTTCACCACTTCGGACAATTCTCTTACCCTCACTATCGTTAGTCAATGGGACCTCCTTATTTTCAATCTGTTGCTGCTTCCATACAATTTGTTCACTTGACACACCTTTGATGACTGCTATTCTCATAGTGGCCAACAAGTTATGGGCTGCATTGGAATGGGAATAAACAGCACCGTTAAATGCAGTAGTGGCGTCTTTGCCTATTGATGACTTGATTAAAGATATACCGCCTGGATGATCATTAATAAATGGGGTAACATCATGTACAATTCCACTTACAACCACCAATGCTCTTTCAGGATTCAGCAGTGATAAACTTTTGAAAGCTGCTGGTGTGATTTTAGGCAACCTCTCAATGGGTATTCCCCAATTCAACTTTGATCTTTTCTGATCCAATAGTTTTTGCTCCTGTTGCAACAACAACTGTTTAATCGAAGAACTTGAAGCTTTCTTCAAGTCTGAGATGAGTCCAAGTATATAAAATAATCTTATCACCCATTTGGTTGGATCCAAGTTGAATTTTGAGGAACCGTTTCTATAGTCAGAGGGAAACTCATGATGAAAATTATGATTGCCTTCACCAAAAGTCAAAAAATTCAACAAAAACGAATCTCTTGGTGTTTTCCTATCATCCAATGGCTGACTTCCCCATTTCCAATGTCCCATAGAGTTGACACTCAAAAATGTTTGCTGAACAAAAAACACTCTAATTAAACCACCGTATATTAAACCTCCAAAAAAATCGTGGAAAAAGTACCCACAAGCTATAGATGGCAAGACCAAACCAAAGGCAATAAAAATTTTATAATAATTTTCATACTGCCAATCTAGTAGTCTGAGGTCATGCTCATCAAATGAGTCGTACTCACTCTCTTTAATCAGCTGTTGGACTTTTGGATGATGGATCAAAATCATCCATCCATAATGAGCATATAATAAACCTTTTCTTACATTATGCGGATCTCTTTCTGAATCACAGTAGCGATGGTGAGCTCTGTGACTTGCATACCACCACTTGGCATTACCTATACCACCACAGGTGGCCAATATCAACATTATTGTATTCAAGTTTTTTGAATTTGAAGTGAAAGAGCGATGAGCATAGTAGCGATGATATCCAATATTTAGAGCAAGACATGTTATGACATAAAATAGAAATGAAAACTTGAAGGTATCCTCATTCAATCTCACATTTAATACATAGCTTGATATAAGTCCACTGCCAGGAATAATGAGTATTAGTAGAATATTTCTCCAATGGAGATGCAGATACCAATTATAGATTGTCCATTTGGATTCACTTATATGACGTCTAAACTTAACAGTTGCTTGATCGTTTTTGGAGATTTTTACTTTTGTGGAATCCTTAGTACTATTCTTAGCTCTCTTAGATACCTTAACTTTGAAAGGTGTTGTATTATCAGTTAGTGTGAAGTCTGTTCTTTTTGGTAATTGCCCATTGTAAGTATATGAAGCATTTGTTAGTGCCGAAGTCCTCAGCTCTTTGAATTCTGGTTCTTGCTTTTGTAGAAACTTGTTCAATTCAGACTCAGGATATTGAGCCTCTGGTACCTCCATGATGGTGAGTGAAGTTAAATACAGACCGCAAACTTGACCCTGTTAACTTCCAGCGAAACGTACTTTTGATCCTGTTAATCTGTTTTTTTTTTTTTTTTTTTCAGAAATTGTAAAAAAACATTAACATAACTATGAGAAGGTCAAATACAGATACAGAAATTTGTAACATAAAAACAAAATATTGTCCTAGATTCAAGAGTAATAAAAACCTTCCATGGTAAGTGACTACAAGAAAATGATCGTTACACCTTCAGCTCCTCTCGTCTTCATCGTTGCTATGCTCTTGACCAATGACTTTAGCATTGTAATAGAATCTAGCTCTCATATATCCACACATAAAATTAAATCCAAACATTCCAAACACAAAGAAAAGAACAAAAGCACACGTCTTCCAGTCCAACGGCTTGATGATCGAATTCAAAATCGATCCAAACCTTTCAGCAGCAATTATAGCCTTGTCGCCATGATCAAGTGTATCTCGGGCTATTATTTGACTCCATTCTAAACACTGTCTTTCTAGTTGTGGGGCCCTCGACTTCAACTCACAAAAGTTCTCAGAATAAAACTTCTCTGCCACTTCAATCTCCAAATTCAACTCCGCTGTTTTATGTCTTATTTTTGAGTCTATATCAAGCCTTATTGTGTTGACAATTTGATAAATGATATTGCAAACATAAATTGTAACTGCCAAATTGAAAATGAGTTGTAAATATGTGGACAAAATATATGGAATTTTAAAACTGATATTGATATTTTTGGAAACGTTCCATGGCGATGGTAAGTAAGGTCCGACTTGCCCAATAGTCCTCTTTTGGGATGCACTCAGGTCCTCTATTTGTATCTGGTTGAAATGTAAATCATCATCTCTTTGATTACCACTACCATTCATATAATAGTGGTGATGATTAAGTTGAAATTGTACGCGAGGTTCCTGGTTGTGAACAGTTAACAAGCTTCCATTCTGTTTCTCCCCTTCTTCAACAGTATATTCTACCCTACTGCAAGAGTCTCTGTACCTCACTAGCTGGTCATTACTTCTCCTTTCCATCAAAGCAACCGGTAAACCATTCGGTGTGTTATACTCCAAAATTTCCTCAAGCTCATCATCTACTTTTTGACATTGGGGGATCAAATAAGGTGACTGCTTGCTTTTCGGCGAGATCGCTGTTTCATAAGCAAGTTGCGCTCCTAATCCACTAGGAGAGAAGACAGCTTTCAACATTCCTGCCTTGGTTTCACTCTTCTCTTCTTGATTCTCGCCTTCTTCGCTTTGAAACCCGTCATCAATTCCATCCACGTTATGCATCTCATCAGATGTGACATCCTCGGATGTTTTACTCTTTTTCAATTTTGAAGCAATAAATTCCTGATCCTTTTGTAACTGATTCAACTTCATCTCTAACAGATCTATTTTTGTCTGATAAAACATTTTAGTGGCCTCCTCACTTGATTTGGTTGACCGACGGAATTCACTATCAGCCTGACCATCAGCATCGACATCAGCATTGAAATCATCAAAGTCATCGCTATTTTCATTTGCGATTCTGTAAAATGTACTTTTCTTGAAATCCAGTTTCTTTATTCTTTCTATATTATCCCAATGATTCATATATCTTAATGGAGATGATGACTGGTTTGGTGAATCTCCCATGATCAAATCACCGTCACTGTCGAGCAAACCTTTTGGTCTGGCTAAATTTTTGAATGGAGTATCCAATTCCATCTGATCATGTTGTTGATCCTCAAGTGATAGCATCGATATCATACCCTCGTTCATTTATTCTGTAAACAGAATATGTCTGACAGTCGAATTTCTCTGTCTAATGCAAGAAGAGTTTTATAAAAGAGGTGATTTAGCCTTCACGTTGCAAAGATTGCAGTGTTAAACTCTGTTTTTGAGTTTTTACGCGGGAATGAAAAACATCAATATTGAAGCCCAAGTTGAAACATATAACTCTTATCAAGAGCAGGATTACATTGTCTTGAACTTCAATTCTTGAAGATATAAAGAAGGTAAATGCCACTATCATCAGATCTGGAAGTATCAGACCAAGAAACAGTGACAAACTTGACCAACTCCTCGCATTTGACATCCGCAGTCGAAGATGATCGAATCGATAATCAAGTTCATGAGGCCGATGTAGACACAGAAGATGATGAAGATCCATTATCAATTAAGCAATTGGCTTTGAACTTTGACTATTTGATGTACAAAATCACGGATAGAGTAAAGGTGCTATCGGAGCAGACAGAAGATTGTATAACGCAAACAAAAATCAGTTATGAGACGACGTTGAATGAATCGATAAGGAAAAATTTAGCTAAGGTTGACAAGCTTTTGAGGGAGGCACGTATGTTGAATAGAGAATTCAGCAAGATTGAACTGATTGGATTTATTGCTAAGGATTTTAGAAAAAGACTTCAAGATGTGGAAAATGATATGAAGACGTTGTAACATGAAGTAATCGCATGACACTAGTTTTAGTAAATTCGAACAAAATATAAATCGAGTCAAGTCGAGTCAAATGAAGACCAGCTTAAACAATTGATTGGTTGCATAATTGAAAAGTAAGCCTACCTCGCACGATGTTACGTTCTAACTGCAAATACATAAAAGCACAAGCACAAAAATATTAAAAATTGAATTAAATTTAAGTTGAAAGGAAAATGAGCATGAAAACCTAAAACATATCAACCCTAAATCGTATCAATCCTGAGACTTATAAAATCAGAAAACACATCATGGTTTCTTTGGTGTACTATTGTTTCCATTAAAGGCAAGACTACTATGAGCCACAAGGGGAGAGTTAGTGGTGCTGTTGACGCCAATAACAGAATTGTTTCTTGAACTGATGGTATTTTGTTGTTGCTTTTGCCTTTGAGCAGCCAATTGTTGAGGGGTTGGAGTTGGGCTATTGTTCCCCAGTTGTTGGCGCTGCTGCTGCTGTTGCTGATGTTGCTGTTGCTGTTGCTGTTGCTGTTGCTGATGTTGCTGTTGCTGATGCTGTTGTTGATGCTGCTGTTGCTGTTGTTGATGCTGCTGTTGTTGTTGTTGTTGTTGTTGTTGTTGTTGATGTTGTCGTTGATGTTGCTGTTGCTGTTGCTGTTGATGTTGCTGTTGCTGTTGCTGTTGATGTTGATGTTGATGTTGCTGTTGCTGTTGATGTTGATGTTGTTGTTGATGTTGATGTTGATGTTGTTGTTGTTGATGTTGTTGTTGTTGTGGTTGTGGTTGTTGTGGTTGTGGTTGTGGTTGTTGTTGTTGTTGTTGTTGTTGTTGATGTTGTTGTTGTTGTTGTTGTTGTTGTTGTTGTTGTTGTTGTTGTTGTTGTTGTTGTTGTTGTTGTTGTTGTAGTTGCTGCTGAATTTTGGCCCTATGTGCAGCCAATTGGTGAGGGGTTGGAGTTGAAGTAGAGGAAGACGCCTGTTGCGAATCTGATCTAATATTAACACTGTTGTTGTTGTTGTTGACAAGAATTCCAGTACCAGCATTTCTCTGCTGCAGTGACTGGGCGGCGGCAGCAGCAGCCTTTTGCTGTTGAATGTTCTTTAACATCAATATTTGCTTTCTTTGCGCTTCAGTCAAATTTGGACTGTTTGCTAACTTCGCCAATTGCAGTGGAGTCCAGTTGCTAATATTGGAAGTTCCATTTCCTTGACGTGGAGTGGACACTTGAGGCTGAGCACCATTTCTCGGGGTTCCTGGATTCACAACATTACCGTTAATCGGAGATCGTGCCAGAGCAGCAGCAGCTCTTTGCTGTTGCTGTTGTTGGGCAATATTGTTCAAATAGTTGGCAGCTAATTTAGTAATCTGGGGCTTCGTTAAATTTGGATTTTGTGCTTGAATTTGATTGATAATTGCAGAAACTTGAGCATTGGAAAAAGTAGTACCGTTTGATGTTCTTTTGGGAACAGCAGAACCTGATGGAGTAGGGGCATTCATAATGACTTGTTGACCTCCGACAGAGACCCCCTTGTTTGGAGTGTTCGGAACAACAGGAGCAGTTGATATACTTTTGGATGCCGATACACTCATTGGGATCCCTCCACCTGGTTGTAAATTTGCAGTTGGTAAATTTGGCGTAGTAAAGGTAGATCCGGGTTGAGATCCACCGTTTGATTTGGTACCGGCACCTACCGCAGCTTGGTGTTGTTGAATAAGATTTCTCTGTCTTTGAACTTGTAGAAGGTGTTGAATTTGCTCATTTGTGTACGGTGTACCATTTGGTGTAGTTGGCCGTTGTGGATTACTATTACTGCGAGAAGCTGGGTTGACCACCAGTGAGTTCTGTTGCTGTTGTTGCTGTTGTAACCTCAACAGCTGTTGTTGCTGTTGTTGTTGAAGTGAAATATTTACCGGGTTAGCTTGAACCAGTGTAGAAGAGTTTGAAGCATTAGCAGCTTGAGCGGATTTAGCAGCTTGTATTCTTTGCAGTTGTTGAATTTGGGCGACCTGTAGTACAGCGGCTGCAACCAGTGGATTTTGAGAAGTAGCTTTGATATTGTTGATACCACCATTAGAGTTTGCATCAGTACCAGCAATACTTGCTGGACGCTGTTGCTGTTGCTGTTGCTGTGTAGCTCTTGTTCTAGCCCCATAATTGGTATTGGCATTACTTTGATGCATGTAAGCTTCTTGAATGGCCTTATCTCTATCATACTTGAGTTTGGATAATTCAGCTGGAGATGGGACACTCAGTCTTTTGTCATCAGTACTCTTCTTGTATGCTGAATTGTTTGGCTTTGTTTGATTTTCTCTTTTTTTCATAGATTTTCTAATCGCATCAAACATACTTGCCCATCGCAATCTCTTATGACCTCTTTGAATTGACTCGTTACCAACACCCAATGGAGATATTCTTCTCTTTGCTGTCGTCTGAGCCTTATGTGCAGCCTCTAACCATTGTTGAGCCTGATGTGTATATCCACCTCGCATGTCCGAGAATTGAAACTTGTCGTTCAATTGAATATATCTTTCGAAACATTGCCAAGGAGTTCTTCTTTCAATGTTGGAGAAGTAGCCGTTAGTAGAACGAGCTGATAGGTGTGCGGATATTATATTCCAGTTGAATTGAAACTGGGCAACATATCTAATAAGATAGACATCATCTTCCGGTAGCCAAATTGTGGGAGTCCTCACTTCAAGATAGTTAACTGGTGGAGGCAGTGGAGGCCTGATGAAAGTTAATCTTTTCGTGGTTGTGAATCCGAACAAACCCTTTTCGGCGATGTTAGCAGTTGATGTCATTTCAATGTTATTTCTCAAAACAACTTTGTACCAATCTTCATCGGTATCCTCCATTGGCGTCAACAATTTGGAAATCGCAACAATTGGGAGGGTCGCGTACGGGTCAATCTGTTTATCAACTTTCAAATCGTCAAAGGCTACATAGGTAGGCAAAGCTTCTATTATTGATTCATTTGCACCTGTCAACTCGTCTATGTCAATGAACATCTTGAAGGGAGAATAATCGGTCTGACGGCATTTTTTTGATTCCATATACTCTTCTTCGGTCATTTCTGGAAATACTGGACGTTTCAAATTAAAACTTGAGTCCTCTTTCAACAATGAAACATCAATCGATTTTGGAGACTGCAAACTTGGATTCAGTTCCATATTGGCAACTTTTTCTATCTCTTCTGGGGTCTCATTCATGATCACATCATCATCTTCGTTATCAGCATCAGCGGTATGAGTGTCTAGTGCAATGTCATTGTCGTGATGTTCTGCATCTTCAAGTGCTTGATTTTCAACATCACCAAAAGAGGTTGTACGTCCTTTAAACTCACTGAACGTATTTTCAGCAGTTATTTCAGATTTCTGTTCGTCATGATTTTCGATAAAAACAATCTTTTTTCTTTTTATACAACAGACTGATCCATATGTCCAATAGTCAGTCACCAGCTGTGCAATGTACAAACAATTGGCCATCTTAAACTTTCTACCTTCTTTAAAGTCGGTAGACAACCATTTCAGTTCCTCTAATAAGTTATTCCAATGACAGCTTTTTGAATTATTGTTAGAAAGAAAAGGATCAAAGTACCTTTTTGGTTGTTGCAAACTCCACTTCTTTTGTCTTCTCAATTCTTCAATACGAGAGTACACAACAGCTACTTTGCCTTCTAGCAAGGCAGACTCATACGTATCTGTTGTCAAAGCTTTCTGAGTGCTTGGAAGTAATCTTGATAAAGGACATGTCTGAGTTAAGTAATATAGTTCGGCTAATGGAGAACTTTCTGCAATTCTCGTTGGATATGATTCTGGCATCAACATAACACTTAACTTATTGATATCAATATTGTTGAACTCTGTTTTTTTAGCATCTTGTGCTCCTTCAGTATGAGGTGGCAAATTGTCAGAAAATGACTTTATCAATGTAGTCAAAGAATCTCCTTCAACATAGTCATCAGGAACTAGGGGAGCTTTCAAAGGAGATAGGTACTCTTTTGGTTTTGTCACAGGCGATTGTTGTTGAGCCTGCAGTAACTGTGGAGGACTATTGTATATAGGGGATTGATTGTTGACATTTGTCTTGTGAGCATCATCATTTGAAGCTGATGATTCTTGATTGAATGACGCAATTTCCTTCAGTTCATCTTCTGCCTTGTCGCCAGAAGAAGCCTTACCAGAATCAACTGCATTCATTGTCTGTGGCAAAGTAGGTACTACAGCACTGTGTACGGTACTTGCACTTGGTGGCGGTATAATGCATGTGATATTAGATGAAGATGGCGAAGGTGACAAAGATTGTAAAGGTGAGCTATGTTCAAGTTTTTGAATTTTCGCTTGTGGATACGAAATGGTTTCTTTCAGTTTCTGTTGTTGGTAAGGGGAAGGCGGAAGCGGAGTTTGTTGTTCTTGTTGTTGCAGCTGTCCGTTACGTTGTTGAGAAGTCTGTATTGGTTGAGTCAGCAGCTTGGGTGTTACAGCAGGTGAATTCAGAACTTGTTGTTGCTGTTGTTGCTTGCCAGAAAGTTGCTTACTGTGTTGTTGCTGTTGATTTGAAAGTTTTGAAGTACTACTTCTCACTTGGGCTTGATGAGTGAGTGGAGGAGTACTACTCTTTCTGCTGTTGCTGCTTTGGTTTGAAGAAAGACCTGGGGATTGCTGTCTTGATTGTGCTCCTGTCGTTGGAGGTAGTCTAGATGGCTCAAACTTCCGTCCGCTTTCCAAATCATTCTTCTCCAAGAACGATAGGACTTTATCCTCAGTTCGTATTATTTCATTTGCGGATATTGGGATATACGGAGATTTACAAACAAAATATAATTCGGCCAATTTTCTTTTTCTTGAAATTATTATCTCTCTGATTGTTGATTGAACGAGCCAGCGGGTTAGTATGGGCAGAACCTGGATTCAACTTGTGTAACATTGGGTACTTACGAGCATCTCTGTTTCCTCTTTTGTATGGACTCCAGTTTGATCCTATCCATAGTGACCTGTGATATACCAGCAAAATGAATCAGTTCAAAGTTAATATTTGTGATCTTGTTTCAATGTTCGATGTATTGAACTGACTTACGCTATCTATTCCTGCTGGTCTGTTGCTATTACTGCTTGCGTTAATAGACTGGCCCGCAGTGTTGTTGGTGTTGTTATTGGAGTTGATGTTGATATTAGGTACTACAGGTGTATCACCTTTACCGTGATTCTGATCGTTGTTGTTGTTCATGACGGCAACAATAGGATATCATATAATATGAGATGGATTATATCACTCTGATATATTGCGATGCCTCTTTTACTTTGTTGTTGTTTGTGGTTTAGTAAGTCGTTCAACATAAAAAAAAGTTTTTCTCCTTATTTTTTTAATATGGGAAAAAAAAGTTGACAGTGTCAGCTTTGGAGATACTACGAATTTGAACATCATTTTTATTTTGATTCAGTCTACATACAGAATTTGAAAGAAGTAGAACAAAGAAAAGGAAGACACAAATACCAGTAATGCATCGCGCTATATAAATCAAGTAAATTTTGACCTTCACAAACGAAAGAAAAATCAGATCGCCTTCAACCTTCAACGAGCCTAGAACTCGTCTTCTTCGTCGAACTTATCAGATAGAATAGTTCCACTCATATTACTGAACCGAAAAGTATGCTCGTCTTGATTACTGTTCAACAACAATGGGGTCATAGGGGGCATATCACTCGGTGTACCAATGGGCATCAAATCCGGTGAAGAATTACCTTTGCAGGGATTTCCGTAGCTTGCAGTACCAATACGAATAGCGTTTGTTGGCGTTGTGAACCCCTGTTCTTTGTGGTTTGTATCATTGAAAGAATTTTGGTTCAAAAACATTGGATTGGTCAATGATGCCGGTGGAGTCTTTGACGATAAATAAAACATTGAAGGCGAACCTCCCAAGCTGACTGGCTGTAGGTTTGGTTCTGGAGGTATTATGCACGATGAAGGTATCTGTCTTGGGGATGTCTTTGAATTCTGAATGCCACCTACTGTGGGTATTGCACATTTTCCACTGCTTGACATTGACATTTTTCTTAACGAAGTTGCTGAGGGGATTGAGGGTAACGGAGTTGATGAAAAATAATGCTGATGTCTTTGTTGATGAACTGAAGAATGTCTGGTTATTGAGTTTTTCCTTTCTAGACTTGGTGGATATGGTTTATCGAATGCTGCTGATTGTGATGCTGATGCTGATGGAGATAATGGAGGTACGGTTTGCTTAGAGAAATTTATCGGATCATCATCCATCTCATTGCTCAAGCTGAATAACGATATTGCAGAAGAAGATGGTATCAATCTACCACCAACGTCATTCCCAACCGAGGACGCCAATAACGATGGCTCATTTGGAGTATCATCGTTGGCGAACGCGTTTTGCAAACTCATCATCTGTATTGGATGAGATCGCTGTTTCTCCTCTTCTTCTCTGTGCTGTTTGTCTATCGCAGATGACAATAATGATCTTTTCGGCTGTGAGTGATTATCGTCCATGGATAACTTGGATATACGTGATAAAACCCTGTCAGCCATTGTTATTTGAGATAAAATCGATGAACACAGATACGATAATTGAAACTTTTTATTTTTTTCTCTACCTTATGAATCTACCAGTCAGCTGAATTACTTCACAACGTTTTTCTTTCTCGTTTATAGAAGCGGCTTTTTGATACACAATTAATACCGCTTTAGTAACCTGAGAAGTACACCTTTATTGAAAACCGTTTTTTACTTCTTTCGCAAACAACAACAAACACTTTGACTATCTTATACGTCACTCAAGATTTAAGTTAAAGAAACTATGGTCACTTATGATTGTTTTTGTTCAAATGGATTGCTGATATGATAACTTCTTTTTCCGAGGTGAAATTTTTTTCTCTTTTTGGGTTATCGTTTCCTCTTGATATGAGGAAAAAAAATGAGAATTCTGTTAAAAGTAAGAGATCACTTGTTCATAGAAAGAAGTCCTGTCTTTGAAAGATCTTTTTTAATTAGCTGCTTCTAAAACACATTGAACGAAGAAACAACTTACATTCAAAGTAGAAATTTGAGACCCTGGTACTTTTCTGATTCTTGCACTTTAAGCGGCATGAGGGTACGACTTTCAAAAGATGGGGATACTTAAGAACGCAGAGGCAAGCGTTACAGTCAAAAGTTCTAAAATGTCTCTATACAGGTTTTTTGAAGTAAAATCTACTTTCAACTGAACATATCTTTAGAGAGCAATAACAACACTCAAGAAAGCAGGAGTTATAAGCGAATTTGAAGCGAAATGTTTTGAACAGAAGTTGTTTCAACTGAACTACGAAAATGAATTTCTGTAACCTCCCCTTATTGTAATGAAATACCTTTTTCATTCTGCTCTTGATAGTCTTTGAATGATGATAAGTTGGTTTTCAAGTCCAAGGTTTAAGTAGGCAAGCAGATGAGCTGGTAGAAACTTGGACACTGAAAAGTTTCAAACGGTGATGAACAAAAGGGTAGAGTACAGTTCTTGTAGAAGAACTTGAGGACAGTGTTTCTGCCTAATTTATGATATGTAATATTCTGACTCAAGCGTCAGGCTGAACCCTTATTCACTTAAAATAATTACCTTGGGAAAAAAGTTGAAGAAAACCGGTTTATATAACACAGAGGATATGTTCATAACCCAGAGGATATATTCATCAAGGATTGATTTGAGGTATTCTCGAAGACAAAAATGATCATTTGTTTATGTTGATGTTTTAAAGTTGTATATACTTGGTGATTATAACAAGACAGCATTAGCATTCTTTCAAATTGAAAAAACGATAATGGGTTTGATGAATACGAGTTTGAAAGATACCGAATAGAGAACCTTATCTTTACGAATCACGAAACTATCAAAAAACCAAAAATCTATTTTTATTCATTACTCTTAAACCATAGAGATACATAGCTGTATATGTCTATACTCTGATAGAAAAATAAAGGCTTTTCAAATATATGTCAAGTGAAAGGACAGAGAAGCTGAAGGGAGACAGAAGTTGCACTTTCGAAGAGAGGGGTGTTTTTCTTTCAGTGGAGATTTGATATATCTTCATATAAAATAATCTATACGTTTTGTGTCGTCTCTGTTAAAAAAAAGCTGAATAAAATTTCTACCTGGGGCATATTCAAAGGAAGCAAGTATAGATTCAAGCTGAAAATAATATACCCTTAATATTAACCTTCAACAACTGGCTCCCTTGATATTCAAAAACAATCTGACTCTGTACTCCATTTGAATGATTTCTTTCTTTTTTGAAAAGACAAGAATTATATTGATCAACTACCTACATATTAAACACTGATGTTGAAGGAACAGTATTAATATTTACGGAATTGACAATCGAGCGTAAAGTGTTAGTATTTTTCTTTGGTATGTATCGAAATATTGTACATTAATTTCATAAATGATGCGGTGGCTCAATGGTAGAGCATCAGATTCCAATCCTGAAGGTTGCATGTTCAAATCCTGTCTGTGTCATTTTTTTTTCCATCCCCAACAAGTATTTAAGTAAGAAATACATCTCAAAGCATTAACTAGGCCAATCATAAAATCTTATTTCTCAATGAATTTGTTAGTTCATCATGAGTAATTTACTGAACACAAATAGGCCGTGAAACAAAATTTCATCTTCGCTCAACTTTTTTGATGAGTTGAGACATTTCGCGTGAAATCTTCCAAACTTTTACATTCTAGATCATAAAACCGCCCTTCACTAAGCTGAATTAAAGGAATTGACTTTTATGATTTCACACTAAATTACATACATTAGTTATAGGTTAACCAGCGATCAAGTAGTTAAAGCTATGCAATCTATACCATAGAGTTCTCTTTCAGGTGACTAATCTTCTTCACCTCAGCTTCTATCTCAGCTTCTTCCTCCAAACTCAAGTTTTCTTGAATGTCCCACAAATCCTTGTACAAAGACTCATCCTTTGCCAATAATTGGAAATGGGTACCTTCTTCTAGCACTCTGCCTCTTCTCAAAACAATAATCTTGTCGCTATCAGCAACGGTTCTCAACCTATGAGCAATACTAACGTTTGTATTACCACCACGTTTGAATATGTCCTTGATTGTTCTTAATAATGATTGCTCAGTATGCGTGTCTAAAGCTGATGTTGCTTCATCGAAAAATGTAATTGGAGCATCCTTTAACAATAATCTAGCGATTGCTAATCTTTGCTTTTCACCTCCAGAAATCATCATACCCCTTTCTCCAACAAATGTGTCAGCACCTTCTGGTAAGTCTGATATCAATTTGTCTAACTTGACCTTATGTATAACCGAATCAACCTCCTCGTCAGTTGCTGTTAATCTACCGTACCTGACGTTTTCCTTTATTGAATCGTTAAACAAAGGAGTATCTTGAGGGACAATACCAATGAGTTTTCTCAAACTGTCCAAATCAACAAGTGAGATATCTTGTCCATCTATGTAAATCTTTCCACTTGATGGATCATAAAATCTAAACAATAACCTCAAAATTGTTGATTTACCACTACCCGAAGGACCAACAATAGCAACCTTTTGGCCAGCAGGAATAGTGAATGAACAATCGTTCAAAATCAAACGATCTGGGTGATAACCAAATGAAACATTTTCAAACCTTATTTCACCTTTGGTCAACAATAATGGGGGAGCATTTGGTAATGATTTGATTTTGACTTCATTTTTTTGCAAGTTGAACAAAGTTTCCATATCCAATAGAGATTGTTTCAACTCTCTATAAACTGAACCTAAAAAGTTCAATGGAACTGACAATTGAAAGACCAATTGGTTGATAAGAACCAAATCACCCACTGTGAGCTCTCCAGTAGAAACACCTTGACATGCTAAGTACATCATTGTCGTTAATGCAGAAGTGAAAATCAAGTTTTGACCCGAGTTCAAGAAGGCCAAAGAGGTAGCAACTTTGATCGATGAGTCTTTATACTTAGTTAACGCTCTGTCATACTTCATGGCCTGGAAACCTTCATTGTTGAAATATTTGACACTCTCGTAGTTTATCAAAGAATCTAATGCAACACTTGCAGCTTCATTATCAGCTTTATTTGCCTTCCTTCTGAATCCAGTTCTCCAAGCTGTTGTCCTTATGGTAAAAAATGAATATACCAGCATTGTCAGTAATGTTATCGCAGCAAACTGGTAACCGTAATTGTAAGTCAAAATACCAGAAACAACAGAGATTTCAAATGTGATTGGGAGGATATGGAAAACCATAGCCGTCAAAACGTAGGAAATACCCTTAGTACCACGGTCAATAGCTCTTGTCAATCCTCCTGTTTGCCTGGCCAAGTGGAAATTCAAATCTAAATTCAATAAGTGGACAAAAGTGTTATGGGCAACTTTCATGATAGCACTTTGAGCAACTTTAGCAAATATAGCATTTCTCAACTCACCCAACAATACAGCACCAAACCTGGCACCACCGTAAGCAAGAATAATAGCACCTATTGACGCAGTGACTACACCAACGTCGTTTATCCAATCAACGTTCATAGTGTCTATAATCGATTTGAAAAAAAATGGAACTTGAACGTTCAACAATTTGGAGGCGATCAACATAGACAACGCCAGAACAACTCGAAACTTAGAGGATCTGTTGTTCTTCGGCCATAGATATGACAACAAATCAAAAATGATTCTCCATTGCGACACCCCATCTTTTGGTGTTACTACTCCAGACTCTACTTCTGGTTTGGCCACACTCACCTTTGAGGTATCTAGTGTGCTTGGTGGCTTTGATGCAAATGATCTCTGAAATTTTACCAAAGAATTTCTTGTCGCTGAATATCTCATCAACGAAGTAGTATTGGAGATGGGTGATGTTGATTTGAACCTGACCTGTGGATTTACTCTAGCTAAGGCAACTAGCCTTGGAATACATCGTCTGCCCAAAAGTTCCCCAGCGGGCCGGATTGAAGCAAATCCTCGATTAACAAACATGACAATGTCTTTTTTGAACCACAAGCTAGGTCGGTAAGAAAGGATATCAATGAAGGTTGATGATAGAGTTAACTTCCAGTTTCAAAATAGGAATTAAGCAAAGAAATGTTCACTGATTTTGATTTTTTTCGTGCTTCTTCTCTGAGCAAAAAATATCGCGGTAACCTAGAAAATGGCAAAATCTTATTGTGATTTGCTCAACTTGCTCAACTTTGTTATAATTTAACGACAATTGTTAAGTTATTTGTTGGTTTCGTTGATTATGAGAAGCTTAAACCTGATCTATCTCAAGATTCCACAGTTGAGGCTTGCGGATGACATAGTTTCACCTGAATAGGATAAAATTTCATTTTTTATATATGCCCCGATATATCCTGGGGTATATCAAGGCCAGTTAACAAGATTTATTTATATATAAACCAGAGGATGATTCATAGGCTTTTTGAGCTATGCTTCCACCAAGGTGTGATGAGTCGGTTGAAAAGATGTAAAAAATCTCCACTATACGAATAAGAAGCACTCACTTAACCGCCGGTATAAATTCGATCTGACCACAAATAAGAATCAGAAAATTGAACAAAAGTTATGTTTGCCTTGCAAGTATTTTGTGAGATGAAAGATTGAATCAAAGAGTAGAAAGAGTTGATTTGAGGTGAGAAAGGTCTGGCTATTAAACCAATTGAATACCCAGTGTGGAAGTTAAAGGCGCTAAACTTACTTCACAACTTAGGGTCATTATCAATCATATCAATACCACTTTCACCCAGATCATACCATCGAGGATGAGATTCAATGCAGTTTCACGTATTTTTTTACCCAATTTGTTACTATTAAATTTGAATTTTGGCGGTGTGCTATCAAGGGGATTGAGTAGTGACATAGGCGCCGCTTGTCTATATGTCTCGAACGACCTCCAGAAATATCCCTTTTCTTGTGTTGGTAAAGATCTCAATTATCTGTGCCGTTGTCTGAACGAGGCGTTTCTCGGCACAGTATTGAACTGTATACAAGATGTATCCCCATCTTTTGAAAGTTATTCTAACGCAGTTTCTTTTATCAGAGACGTCTGCCATTTACAAGGGGGAAAGAAATACACAGAAGACGAGTTGATCGAGATTTCAGATAAGGCATGGCCCATTTCTGTGGCTAAAGAAACAGTTGATTTGGATTCAATTTTGACTGTTCCGGTGAAATTAGATTTGGATCTGTATAACGTATCAATAAAGTCAGTCAACGAGTTGTTGAAGCATAGAGCGAACAGCACAAAGTTTGGGTAAGTGTCCTTTTTGTCTGATGTCCACCAATCAGAAAGAGTTCAATGTACTAACGGCTCGTCTAGAGCTGGGATTTTAGGATATTGGGGGTTGATGATCTTTTTCGGCACTATAGACAACATCTTAGTCTGGTGTATGCCAAAGTTTATTATGAAAAATGATGGAAGATTTCTGGGATGGTGCCGTCGTCATATCATCCTACCCCAATTGTTTGGTATGAACGTCAACAGAACAGGAAAAGGTGTAAGACAGAATATCGCTTTTAGAATTGGGAGAACTTTACCAACACGTTTACAATCGTTGATTATTTTTGGATACATCATAGTGGTAACCATATCAATGTGTGTTGATTATTCACTTGTAACGCCCAATAGCATTTTTGCAGATAGGAAGAAGGAAACGTTGGTTTACATAGCTGATAGACTGGGTATAATGGCAATTATTCAGCTTCCATTACTTGTGGCATTCGCTGGTAGAAACAACATAATGACAAGCCTAACTGGATGGAGTTATCGCACTTTCAATATATTTCACAGGTGGATCTCTAGAATTACCTTTGTTTTGCTTGTTCTTCACGCCGTTTTTTATGCTTCATATGCAAAACAGAATGAAGATTACACTGACCGGTGGACTCTTTCGAAGTGGAGATGGGCTCATGTGGCCATGCTGTGTTGCGGAATCAGCTTAGTTTTTTCGTTTCATCCAATCCGCAGATACTTCTATGAAATATTCAAAGTTTGCCATCAAATACTAGCCGTCTTTTTCGTTGTTGGAAGTTGGCAACATTGTAAGACATTAGGTTGGATGGAGCCTTTATATGCTACTGTGGCTTTGTGGTCATTTGATCACATAATGAGAATTGGCAAGATTTGTGCCTCTGGGGGAGTTGTCAAGGGCAAATGCGAAGCCATTGTCGATAAAATACAAGATGTTGATGTTCTGCACTCAATCAGAATTACAATCAATCACTCAGGTTTATGGAGAACTTTTCCAGGATCCTATGTTTACATGTATGTTTTACTTCCGTCCATGTTTTGGGAATCTCACCCCTTTACCCTCATTGAGCCAGCTGATGATTCATGGACAAACCAGCTAGTTATTTTGATAAGAGTCAAAAATGGGATTACTTACAGATTGCTGAAGTACCTTTTGAAGTTTCAGGGGTTTACCGCTTATATTCCTATGTTAGTAGAGGGGCCATATGGTGCAACTATCCCATTCAGATCATACGACAATACCATATGCTATGCTGGAGGTATTGGATTTACTGTGGTTTACACATTTGCAATAGATTTGGTGGGCCAATATAAGGCCGAGTTATTGAGAAAAGAAACCACTAACCACAAATTACAAGTCATATGGATCACAAGATACGCATATTCAGTAGAATCTTTTGCAAATGAGATCTTGAAAATATCAAAAAGCGGTGGAATTGATTTGTTCATATATATCACAAGAGATTCAAACCACCCTTCTTTAACTGACGATGGAATGGAATTATTAGTGTCTCCAACAGATGCTCAAAAGTGTAAATCCACTACATCCGTTCAAGATTACATGGGTATGGAAGGTTATGAGCTAGACATCATTCATGATTCATCGAAAAGTAATACACCAGGAAGTAAAAGCTTCTCTGATAACTTAGCCGATTCAGCAAAAGTTTTCGCTGACAGCAGCATTTACAGAAGCGATATTCCCGATGGGTTAAACACAGGAAGTTCGGAAAAAAGTGATATTTCCCAGAGGCAAGACATTTTTGCCGTGATAATCAACAACAGGTTACCCAATGTTCATGTAAGTATGGGTGAAAAGCCATTTTTGAAAGCTCAATTGAGACGTATTTTGAACTCACTTGAAGGCACAACCAGTGTAGTATCATGTGGGCCTGATAGACTCAATAGGGACGTCAGAGCTGCAACTGCATCATGTGTTAATAGTGCTGAGAACAAAAGAATCGACTACTTTGAAGAAGAACTTTTATGGTGAAAATTTGTTCTTGTGAACAGTATTGTATATGTATAGTTTTTTTTCAAAAGCAATCTTTGGAATGTATAAAGTAAATTCGCATTTGAATCTAAGTGTTTTGACAACAAGATTAAATACACATCCTCATTTCCAACCAATGAAGGATTTAACCACTTGATTGAACTCTTTCCAGTTATCAATGTATAAATTATGGCCTGCTTTCGAAACAATTGCAAATTTGGCGCTCTCTAATTTATCATCCCTTGCATTTAATGTTTGAACCGCTGCTTTTCCAATAATATTGAACATAAAATCATAATGGCCATACATCCATAAACTCTTACAATGCAAACCTTTTATTCTGTCCATCATCGGATATTTAGCAACAATGCTTGAGGCGTATATCTTCATAATGGCAGTCTCTGAGAAACTACCCTCCATAAAAGTGTTGTAGATGTATGAGTTGAATGTTTTCAATTCATCTAGGTTGTCGATGGTACCACTTCTGGTAAACTTTTTGAATGTATTTTTTGATAAGACCTTCGGACCAAATGGTCCAAGAAGTCTTAATATTATGAACGGTGATATCTGTCTTTTCCACATCTCAGCAAACCAAGTTGATGTTATTGGCAATCTTCCGAGAAAATTATAAGACGATGGAGACATTGATGGCTTGAATGATTTTTCAGTCTCATGCTTAGACTCCATCTGTAACTCCTTTAACATTGGATTTGATATTGCATATGGATTTCTTTCAACTCCTCCTGGTGACACTAAAATAAGCTTCCTGACCCTTTTCGGATATTTTATAGCGTATGCTAAAGATAAATAGCCACCCAATGAATGACCTAGTAGCGTGAAGTCTTCTAGCTTGTTTTGAATCCGCCAATTCTCCAATGAGTCAATGTAATAATTCTCAACCATCTCGATTAGTTTATCTTGATTTTTTGAATATTTCAAATATTGGTCAACGTCTATTTCAAACTCATTTGGCAATTTCAACGATTTGTGAACATGCTTGTAATCCTTTAAAGTTTCGTGATCAAACTTGATGTCAAATTCTACTGAATCATCAGACTCAAACTGTGAAGTATCTAACCAAGGTTTCGAACTCATTCCAAACCCCATCAAATCAAGGGCAAAAATTCTTGAATTTGAGTTGCCAGAAATCAAACCATGAAAGTTTTTGTAAAACCAACCTAGTGACGATGCATAGCCATGAACTATGACTAGATTTGTGGTTCGATCTAAATCAACCTCTTGAAGCGGAATATTGGAAATTGCGTTATCGTGGTGCTCGATTTTGATTTCATTCAAACAATTCAAATCGGCGTCGGTAGGGATTTTGTTATTCTCAGCTACCAAGTACCCAGACTCTGTTGCTAACTTGGAGTTGTAATATCCGGGAAGCGCTATACTCATAAGCCTATCTTGCCTATTCTGTAACGCATCTCTTGGGCTATAAAATGATTCGAACCACTCACTCAGTGATTCCATCAACGTTAATTGCCGGGGAAATTTCTTCTTATTTTCGATAGTTGCTGTGCTATCTTGTGAAAGAGTGAATGATGATGGAGGTGTCTTTTCATAATTTATGTGTGGTTCGCTTGTCAGATGGAACTGACGATATCTGATTCTAGCCCATCGTTTTGCATTGGAAGCACATAATACTCTTACCATCTTCTTTGTCTTTTGGCACTACTTCAAACTTCAGCTTCTTGATAAAATTATCTGTTCTCGGTACTTTTATATCATTTCCCATCCAATCTTTGAGCATTGATCAAGAGTGCAACTGTTTGGTATTTTGGTTGACTTCCAATCTTTGTAACAGCCGTGATTTTCATTTTGTCGGTTTCAAGGGATTTCAAAAGGTGTGGGTGGGGAGGGCTCGGGTTCAACTACGGCTGGTGTCAACGAAAGCAAAACATAGCTTCAAAAAACACTAAGGTACGATGAGATCAGTATATAAAAGATGATAAAAATGATCAAGTGAGACTTGAGAGAGGTCTCTATACACTGGAAAAGATAGGCGAAGGTGTCAACCGGAAATACAATAAAAAATGTCAAAGCAGCGTCAACAAAAACAAAATAAAAAGTGTTTAGCAAAGCCAACTGAATCGAAGCCTGGCTCAATAGTAGATGGGTCGAGTTTAATCATCAGTCTAAGGTAACAACACCACTCTCAGTGGCCTGAGTAGCATTAACAACGTAGTCACACTTCCACTTGATCTTAACTGGCTTGTTTTCAGCACTACTCAAATACTCTTGCTTCTTGGAGATTGTAAATTCTTGAGTGATCAGGTCTTGGATGCCTGCAGCAAGGAAGTTACCCGATTGAGGTTTCAATTGCAAATCCCAAGACTTTGGAACTGCAAGTAAGATTTGAAAGTCGGTTGCCGGAGAGACGCCTATGTTTGAATAATATCCCTTCAACGAGATGTTTGTGCTCGATTTAGATATTATCTCTAGTTCGATTTTCAAATGACTTGTGTTTGTGACGAGAACTCTTTTCACCGGAGCCGAGATCTGCGAAGAGTACTGTTGTTGAACTGGAGCTGGTGAAGATATACTTGAGAAATCAAAACCAAAAGGATCAAGTGATTTAGAAGCTGAACTGTATGACAGTTGTTGTTGTTGTTGTTGTTGTTGTTGTGGATGGACCGGTGGCGATGAAACTTTAGCTCCTTGTGATGCATTCAAAGCTTGTAATTGACTCAAAGCATCAAATCCTTGGTATGGTTGGTGAGGTGGCGGAGAAGTTTCCAACTGAATTCCTCCAACGGGGGCTTGCGAAAATGACAATCCACCCAAGTCACTCAATAAATCTGCAATATCGTTGTTTTGAGAATCGTTGTTGTTCGAAGTTTGAGTGGCAGGTTCTTCATCGTCAAAATCAATCAAGTTCAACCCAGAAGGCGCAGAAGCAGCACTACCACCATTGGCTGAGCTGTTAAGAGTTGATGGATCACCACCTTTCAAAGTAATGTACTGGGACAACAATGTGTTGATGGTATCGTTCAACAGCAACAAGTTTCCAACCGCTTCAGGATCATCACTTTCTTCTCCTATAATTTGTTGAATTTTCGGTTGTGCAACTTTTAATGAACCAAATAATTCCGAGATGGTAGAATCATCATCTGGAATGTTTCCAGTGTTTGATGCCGAATGTAACATTTCAGTGAAAATCTCAACTTTTCTCTTCAATTTCTCAAGATCTTCTGCAACTTTCAGCTTCGTGTTTTCCAACTGCTCTTCATCTTTGAAACCAGACATGATTTTCATCAACTTATTGGCTTCTTTTAAATCTTGTGGTCTACCACGTCTGATCAATTCCTGCAACTTGGCACTCTGTGCAAGACGCTCTTCTTTTTGAATATCTTCTATAGACTTTAAGTTGTCCGAAGGGTTCAACACAGCAGCATCTTCTTTCTTTAACTCTGGGAATACGTACCCTTTGTAGGCTAACAATCTACGCATATCTCTTATGAATGAAAGGTCATCCTTATAACGAGATGTCTTACACAATGTTTGGGTCCACTCTTCAATTTGGCCCAAAATCAATCTTTGAGTTCGGGTATATCTTGGAGGTGGTCTCTCTGGGAACCTTCTAACTAGCTCATTCAAGAACTCCTTCCTGGATATTTGTAAATGGAATGGGTAACCGCAATTTTTGACAAAGTTGTCCAACAATGAAATGGCCAACTCTGAAATCAGAGGGTCTTTGCTGTTGATCAATTTGACGGTTACAATGGCCGCTTGGCGTGGACTGTTCAAATAAGGTGAGACGAAAAAAGTTAGTGGAATTGTTTTGCTTTTTGAGCCTCGAGGACCCTCACAAGATTCTACTTACAGTGAGCCTTGCTTTTCGTTGATATAGTCACAAATCTCCAAGTTCAAGTTCAAGTCCGGCTGGTTGAGCGATGGTCTACAAGCCCTTTCTGTTCCGTAGCAATGCATCCAATGTTAGTAATCACTCCACTGATCCAATTGGGTCTGTCACTAGTCTTTCAAACATACGAATTCTTCTCAACAACTTCGGATTGGCATTTTGCAAATCTGCTGATAAGGAAGTTGACATCGTTCAATTGGGGTTTCTTTGATATCGAACGTAATTCACTTTATTTTTCACCAAAAACAATTGTCACTGAACACTGATCCACTGAACACTGATGGCTGTTTTACACCTTTTCTAAGATTAGATAATCAATTGAATTGACTTGGCTTTTACCTATCTCTGGCTTTTTTTTGGTCAACTTGGTACTTTTCTTGAAACCTATGATTTTTTCCTGCTACAATAGGCCCGAGAAAAATCTCGGGCGTGGCTTTTCTAGCTAAATCCACACGACCTTTCATTCCACGCTAAGATACGTACAGATGATAGAGAGGCAATCATTTGCTTCATGATGGTTGGGTGAACAACGTCTATTGTGATAATAACTATTGTGAAACTGAATTCCTGGTCACTTTTTGCACTCTGTTTGCGACGAGCTTTCTTGAGTATGTTTTATGACGTTATTGCTCACATGTTATGTATATTTCGTTGCTTACATAATGCACGCTTAGTGATGCTATTAGACTGGGTTGCTATTTGGTTCTATGGTATTCCAATTCAAAATCATATAAATATGGTGACAAATCCCCTTTGTATGATCTAATGTTTTTGGTTGAGAAGTATATTAAAAGATATCGTTAGAAATATCAAATTTAAAAATACCAAGAAACAGAAATGTCCAATCCAGTACGTAGCAGTTTTCAGGTAGTGATGGTGTATCTATCACCCCTTTCCTTTTGCAAAAGACACCGAGACTAACCGTTCAATTCAGATCAAAATATTTTACCCAGGTAAAGCCACAGACTTTATGATTTTTGCTGACAGCGAAGATGCAGTCACACGCTACAAGAAGGATACCTCAATTCCATTGACGGATGTTGTTTCAGCCTTCAAGATCTACTCTCTGTCTACAGGCAGAGGCTCCGAGGGACAATTAAGTGAGGTTTCCAAGTCGCAGCTTTCCGAGGAATTCGACAATGAAAGCGTTGACGACATAATTCCAATCATTCTTAGAAGAGGTGTCGTCCAAACGGCTGGTGTTCACCACAAGGCTTTTAACTCCACAAATGACAGTATGGGAACAAGTATTGGTAGGTAGATCGATGTATGGTGGGTGCTGTGTGGTTTTCGTTTTCTTCTACCTTTAAATGTATAATGCAACAACTAATTGATTTCTGTTGTCCAACAATAGATATGTTTGCAGCTGCTTTCCAATAAAAACTTGTATTTTTGTTTTTCACACAATTTAAACTCTCAACCATTGAAGAATTTGTCAGACTCGTTCTACCTTAGGTATGAACCTCATTACTTGGGATCCACAAGCAGAAATAGCTGGCACCTTTGAGTAGCTTTGCAACTTAGCCTCTGGGTTAAGTTGCGAAGATGTTAATATGTGAGGTAGTGTAGACCTTCAACGCCCACCAAAGTCTCGGAAAGAAATCACCGACCGGTGATGCTATGTGAAAAATGTGCCTTGAATACCTGAGTAAAGGTTGGATTGACAGTTTTGAAGAGTTTGAGACTTGAAGATCCTTTCATTAAAGAAGATGCAAACCAATTTGATTGTCAAAGGATTAAACCAAAGAGCTAATGCTTTAAATTCATTCAAAAATGCACAGTACCGTTCAATATGTAGCTCAAGGGCCATACTCAAACACAAAAGAAATATACAACTGCCATTTCAAGACGAATTATCAGGGACCCAAGCAGCTGATGAGGAATTGTTAGAAAACTTCCCAAGTCTAGCAGACTTCATGAACGTAGACTTGAATGATTTGTCCACACCAATCTTGAATGCTCAACCCTCCATCAACAGTAACACTTCACTTTCACAGTCTAGCCTTGATGATGATGATCCTTACGACTTCTCAAACATCCCACTTTTGAGAGACAATGTTCATTTACTTAGGGATGGAAAAACAAGTATCAGTAATGTTTCAAATCAAGCCAATGAAATAAGTAGCCATACAGATATACCGAGGTTGGGCCTATCATCAAAAGCCTTATTTGATTTCGATAAGCTGTACTCATCAGATGAGTTGCAACTAATAAACGAAAGCAAGTTGAAAGATGTTCAAATACAAGATATACCTGGGTTTAAGGAACTTCAACATGATTCAAGTCTTTTCAAACAGGTATTAATGGATGACATTGACGAAATTAATGATATGACAGACTTGAATAAATTGTTTAAAATTTTCAATGTACAAAACTCGAAAGAACAGCAGTCAACAGTCGAGGGTAAATCAGAAGTTGACGAGGTTGGTGAAATATACGATATGACCCATTTTGGAAACCAGTTTAAAAATACTGACATCGATCCAACCGATACTTCAAACTCCATGAACATCATAAATTCAAAAAAACCTATCAACGTTCCTCTGTTCTCAAAATTCATCGAGAGGTTGAACAAGTTCGATTTGGATTCATCTTACAAAGCTGCTAAAAAGCCAATTGATCTCAAAGAACTGCTCGCATCTGAATCGCCTTTGATAGTGATATCAAAATTTAACGATCCATATATCAACTTGTCCATGGAGTACTTAATGTATGATTTGATGCCAAAAACAGCAAATAGGTTGTTTTTTTACAAGAACTCACCGTGTATTGTAATTGGTAAAAATCAAAACCCTTTAATTGAAGTCAACTTGAAGTTGTGTAACTTGAAAAAAATTCCAATATTGAGAAGGCTATCTGGAGGTGGAACCGTCGTTCATGATTTGGGAAATATAAACTTTTCGTACATGACTGAGAAGAAACATTTTGACAGAACCACATTTAGCAACTTGTTTACAGACGACTTGAATGGATTAGTTGGCTATGGTGGCATGAAAATTGCTGATAAAAGAATAAAATTTCCGTCTTTCCCGTTACTGACGAATCCAAAAGGTGATATAATAAACAGATTGAACAATAACAAAATCAGCGGATCTGCTTTTCGATTATCAAAGGGTAAATCGATTCATCACGGAACAATGTTGATAAATTCAAATTTAAGCCAATTGAAGAAGTTATTGAACATTTCACCAGAAAGAAAGAAGGACTTCAAATGTAATGGTACCGATTCAATCCCTTCGCATGTTGAAAATTATTCGATTGACGAGGAGTTGTTTTTGTTCAAAGTGTCTGAAAGCTTCAATGAGTTGAACGGAGAGAGTTGTGATGCATTTACAAAAGATGATGAGCAGCTCGCAATTGAAAATAAAGGAAAAAGCACAAAAGTTTTGATTTTGGAAGACTTTCATGAATTGCCAATGGACTTAACTCAAAGAATTGTCGACTCCAAGCAGTTTAAGTGGGTCTTTCAGCATACCCCAAAATTTGAGCACTCACATTTGAATACAGAAGATCAATTTAAGTTGATTTTCACCGTTGATAGATATCTTATCACCAATGTTGAGATTATCAAGTTGTTTGATGTAAAAAAGATGCCTCATGTTTCTGATAAAATTGACAAAAGCTTCGAAGCCTTAATTGAAAGGGTTAATCACAAGACAGATGATAAATTGAGATATATCAGTGGCGACGTCAGCAGATATGTTAAGGATGAGGGTTTAAGGAAGTGGTTGAGTTGGGAGTGTGATTTTGGTGTTGATTACAAAAATTTTGGTGTTGAGGGGATATGAGGTGTATCCCTTTGAATAGAAAATTCCACGTATTAAAAATTTCTTTTATCTATAAATAATGCTACACAAAAAATATTCAATACAAATACAAATGGAATACCAAAAAAAAAACATCCAACAAGTCAAATATTCAAAATTTCTCCATAACCATATTTTACACTCCTGTACCGTTCCTATTTACCCCCTAATGTTCAGTATTGTTTCCATTAGCAAAGTTTATGACAGCATTGAAAGATTTCCACATTGGGTTTCCCACTTCAGTAATGTCCCTGCCATCATCACCATCATCAATTTCACCATCTTCAGTGTCCTGTTGTTGATCTTCATAAATTGAGTTTACTTGAATTCCAGGGTTTCCATTGATTTGATGATTCTGGTGGTCGTCGACCAATGTTTGCAGTGCTGTCTGCTGGTTGTATTGTTGAAACTGTTGAAATCTGTGGAAATCATCCCTTAAAAGGGAAGACGCTGATAGCTGAGGTTGAAGCAGTTGTTGAGAGCTTGATGGTAATGGGTGAGAACGTAATGATGCAATTGTATTACTATTAATGGTTGTTGGGACTTCTTCTTGCTGCTGTTCTTGAAGCGGCAACATGACATCTATTGAACTTGGTGTTGGACTATTATTGTTAGTGTTGTTGATGTTGCTATCCATTGGATATTTCTGATGCTCGATGTGCGAATAGGTCAACTTGAAATCGCCTGTTATGGAGTTGTAAATGAGACCAAGTTTGGACTTGCACTCTTCAGTTTTCCTATTCTCGATAGATTCAGATTTTTTGTAATGTTTGTCCTGTTTGCAATAGTATGATAACACAAAGTTTCCATTTTGTGAGATGTCCCTTCTCTTTCTTGCGAATTGATAACCAGTCGCCTCTTCCACCCTCAAAATATAAGGATTCATCTCTTCATAAATTTTTTGTTTCAATCTGTTGGCTTCTTCCATAGTATTCAATTTAGGAATTGAATGATACTCGGAAACCATATGTTGCAAATTTTGAAGTAAGTTGAATCTTATGGACTTGAAGTATTTGTAGGCTTGAGTAGCCAAAGATGTATTGATGTGGTTCGTACTGAACAAAAACGCAATTTCTTCTTGCACCTTGTCTGCTGTCAAATCATTGAATCGAACGAAACTTCTCCATTCTGAAGTATCTAATTTCATGATCAAAAGATCAATTATTCTCCTATTGTTTTGAATCATGAATGAATTGGAGTTATTTTGATTCAATATAATTAATCCATACTTCTTCTCCACATATATTCCAGCAAATGCTAGAATAGGGGTTGTGCATAAATTCAATAGACTGATGACACTTGATGATGATATTATTGGAGCTTGCTTGTATTGTTGAATAAATGAGCTCATTATCTCTTCGTCTTCGAAGGTGATATTTGTTACAATTCCACCGTCTCTGTGCTTACTTATCGTTTTTGCCCCAATGGAAATGAAATCGAAGCCTTTGGGAAATTTAGAAGCATCCGGAAGGATGTCTTGGTACACAAAATTTGTCTCGTATCCAATATTTTTACAACGATTTTCATCATTAGGCAAAGAATTCAAAAAGTCATTAAAGTTAGAAAACCTTGTAAACTTCTCTTCGTTTGGGGTCGTTTGAATCACCTGGCTTGTGGTCAAATTTTGATGTGTTTGTAGGCGGATATGTCTTGAGTGATTTGTGAAATGATGCGACGTTAATGATAGAATTGAACTGGGTATCGATGCGGAATTATGATGTACTTCGGTAAGCTTTCTTCTTTTATTTATCCTCTCCCTTTTGTTTTTGGCTCTTTTTTTCTCGCGACAACTCAAACACCATTTGTTCTTCAAGTTGTCAATTCCGTCCTGAAAATAATTCTCGCACCTTGGACAAATTTTATTCCCAGGTTCGCTGTCGCTGGGTCCTAAGTCCAATTCCTTGGGTGTGCTGTTGGAACCTCGGGAGTCCTGATTATTCAAAACATCGTCACCATTTTCGTTGTCACCCTCGTCATTCTCGTCCTGAACTATTGTAACTTGTCTCAAGGCTTCATCAATCGCATCATTGCTATCCAAAGAACTGGAGTGATGATGATGATGATGATGGTGATGGGACATGTGAGAAGATATCATGCTATCAATCTCAAATGAATCATCCACCTCACCTAAAGACTTGGTTATTTCGTATGACGTTGGACTGTCAACAGGCATCATGAACCGTTTAATTCGCCTGGAAGTGTTCTCCGAATCCTCAATTAATGGGGCAACCTGCGTTTGAAAGAATTGAACTTAGACACAACCACCAATCAGTTTACAGCAGCACTTGACACTTGCACATATACAGTTTCTGTATCTATCAATTTCAATGCGAATCAAATATGTCACAAGATCTGGGAACTTATGATAAGATTAGTGTTTACGTTGTTTACATAAGTCGATGGCGGCGGCGACCTTAGCCTCACTCAAAAATAGGCCCCAGTGATTGGATTGCCGTATTAGGAAGGTACTACTTTTGGACATTTTACACTTTGCTTTATATATTTTATTTTTATAATATTCATTATTTTACAGAAAGCACGAGATAAAAAGCATTAACTGAATGTTCGATTGTATCACAGTTGATCAGACTGGCTTGCCACCTATGAATTCACTCCATCTTCTGACTTCCTCTGGAATGACAACCTTATCTTGTTTGAGAGCCTCTAACTTGGCAGGAAGCTTTTCCTTCAAGGCTTGAGCAAACAACAATGATGTATTTGGTTCATTAAATAACGGAATGGCGAAATCAATGGCATTACGTCTCATAACATAGTCTTCATCCGATAAAGACTCAGCTCTAGCCTTGGCCAAGTTGAAGACACACTTGATGTCATATTTCTGGAAAACCTCTCTCAATTTTCTCTTATCGTTCTTTGGGAACTCGATAATTTGAACTGTTGAGCCCTCGCCAAGAGCTGCTCTCAAGTATGCAGCCACTGGTTCGGCAGTGGCATAGTATTTGTAGCCCATTCCACCGATGGTTTGAGCGACAGAAGCTAATTTGTCATTGGTCAAATCACCACCGAACAAAATTCCTGATGGCGGCTTTGGCAAGTTGAAGTTCATAGTAGATTGGATTGAAGTCCAGTAAGCCTCAACAACGGTTTTACCGAAACAAGCAACTTCACCAGTTGAAGCCATTTCAACTCCCAAGAAAGGATCAGCACCAGCTAATCTAGTAAATGAGAATTGTGGGACTTTAGTAGCAACGTAATCGTATTTCTTGGCCATTAAGTCAACTGGAGCAGGGAGATCTTTGTTTAACAAAGCCTTTACGGCAACATCAATGAAGTTTGTGCCCAAAACCTTTGAGACGAATGGGAAAGATCTGGATGCTCTGATATTACATTCAATAACCTTCAAGTCTGGGATGTCTGGAGTTTCTGGATTATCAGCCATAATGATTTGCATGTTAAATGGACCAGTGATTTTCCAACTCTCAGCAACTTTGTCAGCGATCACTTTCAATCTTGACATTATTTCAGGTTTCAAATTTTGTGGTGGCAAAATCAATGAAGCATCACCAGAGTGAATACCAGCATTTTCAACATGTTCAGAAACAGCATGAACCAAAACCTTACCGTTTGCGGCGACACCATCGATATCAATTTCCTTTGCGCCTTCAATGAACTTGGAGATAACGACTGGATGATCTGATGAGACATTGGCAGCATTAGTTAACTTGGTTTCCAACTCTGATTTGTTGAAGATAACTGACATAGCAGCACCAGATAAGACATATGATGGACGAACCAAAACTGGGTAACCAACGTCATCAGCAAAAATTTCAGCATCTGCTACAGAAGTGAGCTCTTTCCAGGCTGGTTGATCGATGTTAAGAGAGTCCAAAATTGAGGAGAACTTGTGTCTATCTTCAGCTTTGTCAATATCTTCTGGATTGGTACCTAAAATTTTGGCACCGTTCTGTTGTAAAGATAAAGCAATGTTCTGTGGTAATTGACCACCTACCGAAACAACAACACCTTTAGCATTCTCTAATTCATAAATATCCAAGACTCTCTCTAAAGAAAGTTCCTCGAAATAAAGTCTGTCAACTTCATCAAAGTCAGTTGAAACGGTTTCTGGGTTATAGTTAATCATGATGGTCTTCTTACCTTCAGCTCTTAAGGCTCTAGCAGTGGCGACGGCACACCAATCAAATTCTACTGATGAACCGATTCTGTAAACACCTGAACCCAAAACCATGGTTCCATGTTCATCAAAGGTTACATCATTTGCGCTTGCGTTGTAAGTTGTGTATAAGTAGTTGGTGTTGGCCGGAAATTCTGCAGCTAAGGTATCGATTTTCTTAACAAATGGAACAATACCAAAGTTCTTTCTTCTGGCTCTAACTTCCAACTCCTTTGAACCAGTGGCTAAAGCAATTTGCTTATCTGAAAAACCTAATTTCTTGGCTCTGGTAATGACGTCTTGAGTCAAACCAAATAAGGAGCCAATTTGTTCAATTTCTTTTTGCATTTCAACAATATTCATCAACTTGTACAAGAACCACTTGTCAATCTTCGACAAATCATGAACCCTTTCAACAGTGTAACCTTCGTGTAACAAAGCTTGACCAACAGCTAACCATCTACGATCAGTTGGATTAGCTAATTCTTCGTCCAAGTTTTCAAATTCACCACCTTGAAAGCCAATATATGATGGATCAACCTGTCTAATAGCCTTCTGGAATGATTCTTCAAAATTTCTACCGATAGCCATAACCTCACCTACAGACTTCATGGATGAACCAATGTCTCTTTTGACATGTTGGAACTTTGACAAATCCCATCTTGGAATCTTGGTAACCATATAATCCAATGAAGGCTCAAAGTTAGCAGAGGTAGTTTTTGTAACCGGGTTTGGTAATTCTGGCAAAGTATGTCCTAAGGCAATCTTAGCAGCAGTGTACGCCAATGGATAACCAGTAGCCTTTGAAGCCAAAGCGGATGAACGGGAGAGACGAGCATTGACTTCAATGACCCTGTAATCCAACCCATCTGGTTGCAAAGCGTATTGGACATTACATTCACCAACAACACCTAAATGACGAATAATTTTGATAGCAGCAGACCTCAACATGTGATACTCTTCATCGCTCAAAGTTTGAGATGGAGCGACAACGATAGAATCACCAGTGTGGATACCCAATGGATCAAAATTTTCCATATTACAAACGGTGATACAATTACCAACACGATCACGAACAACTTCGTATTCAACTTCTTTCCAACCCTTCAAAGATTTTTCTACTAAAATTTGTGGGGCTAATGATAATGACTGTGAAGACAAGTTTCTCAATTCTTCCTCATTGTTGGCAAAACCGGAACCTAAACCACCTAAGGCATAAGCGGATCTGACAATGATCGGATAACCGACTTTTTCAGCTGCTAATAAAGCATCATCGACCGTATCGACAGCAATCGACTCGGCAATTGGGATGTTGATCTCATTTAAAGCATTGGCAAACAATTCTCTATCCTCAGAGGTCTCCAAGGTTTTGATAGGGGTACCCAACACCTTGACTCCATATCTTTCGAATATACCCATTTTTTCCATCTGTACACCACAGTTCAAAGCTGTTTGACCACCAAACGTCAATAAGATTCCGTCCGGAGCTTCCCTTTCGATGATATAAGTGATATATTCTGGGGTGACTGGTAAGTAGTAGATCTCATCAGCAAGAGCATGCGAGGTCTGATTCGTAGCGATGTTTGGATTGATCAAAATTGACTTTTTGTTGGCCTCTTTCAAGGCCTTGATGGCCTGTGAACCGGAGTAGTCAAACTCACCCGCTTGACCAATCGACAAACCACCCGAACCGATGACCAAAACTTTCGACACATCGACCAACTTCTGTGCACTGTCACCCGTGAGCCCTTTGACAATTTCACCACCAGCATAGGCTGGAGCTTCGGTTGCCAACTTTCTGATTGACTGCAATCTTGAAACACTGCATCTTATCAAAGATCTTCCTGTGACTCTAGAAGCCATAGGTTTAAACATCAACATCTTGCCTGTAGTGTTTATGACTATAGATGTGAACTTGCAGATGCCAGAATCAAAGATCCACCCAAGGCTATATTTATATCTCGACAAAAATGAAAGATCCTATGACTGATTGATGATGAGGTGTGATGCTGAGAGTACAGTGAAAAATTTTTGCTCAATAATCTATGCAATGGTTATGGTGCACTGTAGCGCGATTACCGCATTAGGTAATTTTCGTTAACCTGAATCGCGCTATTCAAATACACTACCTTTTGAGCGATAATGCTTCAAACCCCCTATTATTGAGATTCAACCAAAACTCGAATAAGCCATCAAGACCAAGCACTGCAGTGCTGTGGCAAATGGGGTAGTGGATATTTAGTATCTGTGCGTAAAAAGAAAGTCGGTAAGAAAGAAAGAAAGATAGACATCGAACGCTAGGACGAGTTAGGGGTCATTGATGCTTCATTCGGAGATTATAGCGAATGCGGCACGAAAGAAGATCAAAAAAGAGGTATATGGAAGTGGAGGTTTACATTGTGGAAAAGCAATCAGCGGAACAAAAGCTCATTATGATAACGGTATAGGAACAGATGGTTAGTTGCTTCTTGTTCTCCGTAGTACATTAAGCAGAGCAGCAGCTGGGTCAAACAAGATAAATATGACTTCCTAATAGAGCAACTATTTATAATTTCCTAAATTGGTCTGAAAGTTGAGTTCTTGAGTTTTTTCTGTATATCAAGCTATTCATACAATATAGTATTGTTTGTTACAGGTTTCAACTTCACGCCAGATATAAGATATACTCCGTTTGAGATGCCAACTGCAAATATAATCTCACATAAGAAAAGCCAGTCTACCCAAGCTCAAGATAACATAAAAGCAAATAGAAGAAAAGCCTTGAAAGAATTCTATAAGCTACAGCAGCACAATAAACAGGAACTTGACAACTTGCACAGCGTTGTATCGGCAGGTACTCCAATCATCCAATTCAACACCGAACTAACATTGGACAACTTTGATGACTTTATCAAAAAGAACGATTTCAAAACTTTGATAAACAAGAATAACTCGATCACAGAAGACTTGAACACAAATCAAGGCGAGATCAAATCTATTATTTACAACAACTACTACGAGTTGATCAAGATCAGCAACTACTTGCAAAACCTTAAGGAGGGTAAAAACATCATTGGAAAGAAAAACCTGAACAACATCTTGAAAGATGACGAGATTAATGAATTCACAGTAGGCGATGAAGAAGATTTGAACGATGACGAAGAGCAGGATGAGTTTTTGAAAAACTTGACCAAGATAAGGCAAGGCGTCAGGCTGATAAAGGATAGAGATTATAGAATTAAATAGACTTTATAAGAGCTTGTGATATGTAACTCATTTGATGATTTTATGAATAACCAACCCATTTGAGCTTAAACTACAAAAAGCTTGTACACTACCATTTTTTTTTTCCTTTTGCCGGCTAGTGATAAGAACTCAAAAATCTTACGCAATACCCAATATCTATTCATTGGCCATTAAAAGAGCATTTTGAGGGCTTGAACATAATTCTGACTTTCATTAACTACTTAGAAGAACTCCAAGGTTACTCTTTGATCACTGTCAGCTGAAGTTAGAGGACAGAGTAAATTTTTGAGCTTCAAGCCATCTGGATTTGACAGACAGATTCTATCGGCATCAACTTCTCTTTAGATCCATAACAAAAAAAATCATCTTATTGCAAAATTTGAATACCCATATATCAAGCTCTGTGTTTGACAAGTTGAGAAGTATATTTAGGAGATAATTATCATGGAGTATATGGACGGGATCAACTCGCCTATATTCCCACAGCAGGCTCTTTCGGAAGAGACTTCGATCAAGCTTCCACCAAAGCCATTAGCGCACTCTGGGTCGGTTCAACTCTATTTGATAGTTGCTGAAAAGACATTATATGTTCAGGGTTTTGAAGCTAATGAAATCAAAGATAGGCCACCTACCATATTGAGGGGGTCTTTGTTCTTGAGAATAACAAAACCTGTTAAGATAAAGTCCATTTCACTTAAATTTTGTGGTCAATCCAAGACGGACTGGCCAGAAGGTATTCCACCCAAAAAAACAGAGTATCAAGAGTTGAACACCACCATAAACCATACCTGGCCATTTTTCAACTCCACAAATACATCTGATCTTTTGAATTTGAACAAAGGTGCAAATATTTATAGGCTGGCATCGGATATCGACAATGAAATAAGCTCACTCAGCTTGGAACCAAGCATTTCTTTGCAGAAGAGGCCACAACTAAACCCCAAGGACAGTGGTAGTACGTCATCTATAGCCAATGTTTTGAGAAGAGCAGCATCACCTTCCCCAAACAGATCTAGATCTGGGACAGCTGCAAGCAGTTTGTTAAGTCATTTGACGAGCAATGTCAACCATTTATCTACCACATCAAGTAACTTGCTGAGCTCAATATCTGAAAACGACTTGACGTCGCTCAAATCAAACGATGATTCCAATAAATCGTTTGCAGCAGGTGACTACATATATAATTTTGAATTGCCTCTACAGCTGTCCATTCCAGAGACTACCAATGTGACATTTGGTACAATTTCATATCTGTTGGAAGCTTCAGTTGAGAGATCGGGTGCTTTCAAAACAAGCTTGTACGGAAAAGAAGTCATCAATATAGTTAGAACACCATCAGACTCGTCGTTGGAAGAAAATGAACCTATTTCAATTTCCAGAGACTGGGAAGACCAATTTAGATACGACATAATAGTTGCGTCAAAAGCGTTGATTTTGAATAACTACCTTCCGATTGCATTCAAGCTTACACCACTAGCCAAAGTTCAGTTGCATAGAATACGAATTTATCTAACTGAAAATTTGGAATACTACTGCAGAAACAAAAAAGTTCATAGAATGGAGCCACCAAAAAAATATTTGTTATTGGAACATAAGCCCACAGAAGGAAAGACGTCTCTTCTTGGAGACGACAGTGAAATAACTGCAAAGGAATTGGAATTTCAATTATATGTCCCTGAAAAGTTGAATGAAAAGCAAAAGTTGCATCCGGATACTTCATGTGAAAACATTCAATCACATCATTGGATCAAAATTTGCTTGAGAATATCCAAATCAATCGCAGCAGAAGGTGATGCAGAGCCAAAAAGAAAACACTATGAAATCTCCATTGACTCTCCCATTCATGTTTTATCTCCATTAGCAACTCATGCAAATACGCTATTACCTTCATATAATGCACAATTTGCTCTAGACTCACTGCCATTACCAGAACATGACTATTTGACATTACCCCCACGTTCTCCAGATGTTACTCTGGTCGATAACTCTCTTGATGCAATGGTAGCGATTGGGGTCAGTAACGGAGACCCTTATCACGTTGCACCTGACATGCACCTTGCATCAAACTTATATCAACCTCACAATATACCGCCTGAAATGCGATCACCGCAAGCCCAACCATTTTCCCCAATTGTCTCACCAGAGATGCAGCTGTTGTCTCCAATGCTACAAGAATTTCTGGGTAGCCCCGCTATCAATGGTATATATAGACCGATACATTTATTGAGAAGGCCATCTGTCAATCCACCGCCGTTTGATGCTGAATGTTCACCGCCACCCTTCTCTTCGGATCCTCCGACTTATGACAGTATTATACACGAAGAAGAAGAACATCAACATGAGGAGAGAATGCATAACCACATCCCCGAAATCAGCATTGACTCTCTTACCGCTGAAGGTGATGGAGAGGATATAGGTTCAGGTTTCGCGTTCGCTGGATTATCTCCACATTTACCGAATGCTGTTATGAGACTGACAAGTCCACTTGGTTCTCGTGCTTCTTCTCCATCACTAAGACCTAAGTCACCAATTGCATCGATTCCAATTGCATCAGAGAAAAGGGGAAGATCCGGTGTTAATAGTAATGCTGATCAATCGATACTTTCTAGCCAAGTTCCAATCACTGCTTCATCATTTTTGAATAATGAAGAGGACGATGACCTTCTACTGAACTTTATCCAGCAACCTGAGAGACAAATTTTGATCACTTCGCCATCTCATATGCTGGAGCAATTTCTGATGCCAGGCGCTCATCATGGACCAAATATCAGTGACTATCATTCTCCTCCACGCTCGCCTCCAACATCATTGGTCAACCCAACAAATGCTCATTCAACAATAATCAACAATATTGATAGTGACGATCTTACTAGAACGTCTTCAATCTCATCCTCAATCGTGAGTAATGGAACCGATGACGCATTCTATCCTGTAGGCGAACCTCTTTTGAACACAAATTCTACCTCAACATCAAGAACATTCAATAATGGCTCAGAGGTTGCCTTGAGTAATAACAACTCGTCAATAGCGCTTAATGGTAGAACTATTGATGGAAGTGATATTGTAAGGGATAGATTACAGTCAATTCAAAGCATGGATATCACATCGATGTATGGTCCTTCTTATCAAAGATCGGAATCAATCTGGCATCCGATTGACTCTGACTTTGCAAATATCAACAAAGCGCCAATTTTACACTCTAGACTGCAACATCATTCTAACATCTCAATGTTCAAAAAGGACTATCGTCCAGTTGAGGACTGTACCGCTGAAGAAGCGGATGATAGCGCAATTTTAACCTCTGTTTCACCAGATTTGAATGAGATGACCAACATTACACCAATGGATAGATCAATGAGTTTTGGAGTGCAAGAGATTTTATCATCGTCCAGTTCATCAATTCCAACACCACTGAACAGATCAGCAAGTAGCACAATAACCTCTACCACAAACATTGTCCAGCTCAAAGTAAATGCCCCGCCACCACCCCTGAGACATAGAGGAACCACTACTTCTCGAATTATGCATGACGATGTCAACAGTATCTCTGTTGCTAGTGATGTTTCCTCATTAAGGTCAGGGAGCAGTACAATCAAAAGTGGAGAGAGCGAGACTTCAAACACTGATGACACTGATATCACTGGTATTACTGGTGTCACCGGTGTTACAAGCAAAGGAGGTGTTAGCAGTAGTGATGGAATGAGGAGGCCAGCTATTATGTAACTTCAGCACGTCAAACTTCAATAACTTGCATTTTATTTTTTTCATCTTCACCTTCTATCAGATTGCCTTCACTAGGACTCTATTACACATCACAATTCATAAATACTTTGTTCATTATATTTTTAGAACTTCAGTTCGCTTCTTTTTATGTGTTACCTACCATTTGATTAATTTTATAAGGCACATTGGATCTGTAAAGCTTCTAGCACCAATACGACTTTTAAATAACTTTCTAGTCTAAATTTCGTGAAATAGAAATTTGATAACCATTGGACTATACTACTCATTTGAGCCTATCACCAATTATTTTTAACTTTGCACGTAACTCTTCCTTTTGTTTTGCAATCCTATCCATTTCCAAATGCAATATCTCCATTTTATCATTATTATACTCTTTGACATTCTTGAACTCCCTTAGTTTGAGGCCAAGATGATCCTTGTGGATTTCAGGTAAGGGTAATGATTTCAACTTGGGAAGTCTCAAACCTTCAAGAAGTCGCAGATTGTTGAGTCTAATCTGTTTCAACTGTTCTCTTTCCCAATTCAAATTGTTAGGTGTGCCATCTTCATCAGCTTCAAACGTTATCTGATCGTCATCATCATCGAGTTCAGTTATAGCATCCATGATTGCAGCATCTCTTTTTCTTCGTTGCAATTCAAACTCATTTTTGGTGAGTGGGAGTCTCTCATCCGCGAAATCATCTGTAAGATCTATCTCATACTCAACATGCTTATCTATATCTTTACTTCCCTTGGTTATTTTATCATCATGTAGATGTGCAAACTCTTCATCTCTATCATTCAACGAAATAAAATCATCATGCTCGCCTTTCAACTCACGATAGTAGTCTCTCATCTTCCTTTCTTTCAACTCCTTAATCGTGAAATCATCTGGAATTGTAGTTACAGCGGGCGGGTTGCTCACAGAATCAAGAATCGTATACAGCAGGCCTTCTCCCTCCGGTTGCGTAGAAACTCTACTCAAGTCTAACATTATTGTATCTTTATCTGACACATCCAGCCCATCGGTATTTTGAGTGGAATACCTTATCTTGTTTTCTTTTCTCAACTTCGATATATAATCAAGACCGTAAGGCGAGTCTATTTCCGACTCGTCATAATCGTTTTCATCCTCTCCGTTCGACAAGAAGGTTGTTTTCAACTCCTTTTTGGGAGCAAGCACTTTGGATTTGGAACTCTTCTGCTTTATTCGGGCGCTCAAAGGTTGACTGTCTTCTTCGAGCTGTCCACCTACATCATCCATATTTTCCGCATGAAGTATCTTGATTTTGTTTCTTCGCTGCCCTCCAATAATCGCCTTCTTTTTCAACTTGACGGGCTGAAAAACCTCCTCTCCCAAATCAGAATCTTCATCTAAATCGAGCAAAATTTTCTGTTTCGCCTTCTTGAATGACATCAGTATAGCCTCTCATATAGCAAATATCTCAACGATTATATCAAAAGTAGAGATATAAACAAATTGCAACAAAAGCTTGAAGTCGTGTACCTAATAATTTTTTGAATTCTACACGGAAAAAAAAATTTAACATTATATGATTTCAGTATATTATTCAGTTAGATAACGTTCACAAACAGATCAAACAGGATATTCCAGTAGGTAAGCCAAAAATGGAAGCTATATCAGATACAGCTAAGAGAGTCCATGACTTGATGTTGGGGAGTGCCCCAGGCACTGCGTTCGATCAGAATGAAGTACAACAATTGAGTGGTATAGAAAGCTCAAAGGTGTTGATGCAGATGATTCAAGAATTGATCAACAACCAGTTGGTCAAATTGATCAAACAAGAAGACACCTTAAAGTTTCAAGCTGTGGTTGCTGCTGAAGCTGAAAAAATTCAAAAAATGACCAAAGATGAAGCGATGATTTACTCGTACATAGAGGCATCTGCAAGAGAAGGTATCTGGACAAAGACCTTAAAAGCCAAGACTAACCTTCACCAGCACATTGTTTTGAGATGCTTGAAGTCGCTAGAGAACCAGAGTTTCATCAAATCAATCAAGTCTGTGAAGTTCCCAACCAGAAAAATCTATATGTTGTACAACTTGACTCCATCCATTGAAATCACCGGTGGTCCATGGTTCACAGACAGCGAGCTTGATACAGAGTTCATTGACTCTTTGCTATTAGTAGTTTGGAGATTTGTAGCTTCAAAATCGTATCCTAATGCTTTCAACAAAAAGGAGGAGCTGTCAAGTCTTCCCAAATCCCAGCCCCAACAACAATCATTTCCAAGCACATTCCACAACTATCCAACAACACAAGAAATCATGAACTTCATCTCGACCAGTGGAATCGCCAATGTTGAAGTCACACCCAGCGATATAAGAAGTTTGTGTAATGTCTTGATCTATGATGAAAAGTTGGAACTTCTTGATGATGGTAGTGATTCATACAAGGCGACGTGGCAGAGCATTTTAGAAAATGGTGGAGGTGCAATTGATGGTGAGGATATTTATGCTGTTCAAGAAGGCGTCCCTTTCAGTTTATTCGATAACTATAGAACCATCGAATCAGCAGCCACTGATATTTCTCCCGATTTGGCCGAGACGGATGCTACCCCAGATGACTTGTACTACCTTGACTCCTGGATTAACAATTAACTCCATTATGTAGACAAAATTAAAGAAGTCGAGGAGAGTTCACTACTGTATATTATTTGTATAACTAGTTTTTACTATCAGAATTTTCCGTAAAGAGATACTTATCTCTCAGTGACACAATGATACCCTAATATTAATCTCACTCAAGACTCACAGTTCCGAGAAGTGGTCTTTTGGGTCAAAAACTACACCTTGCTCTTTGTACAAGAGTATATTAACGAAGTGTTCGATTTTGAGATAAGAATTTGATGTGTTTGATTTTTGCATGTGTTTCTTTAGCATTCACGCACCCTACTTTTCACACAAGATACTCAGCCAAAATGATTCAGATATCAGTAATGTAGGGCGAGCAAATCTATATAGGTATAATCGGTTTACTGGTTGTTTGAGATTACAGAAGTTTGCCATATCACTTTGTTCAACTCTCACATTCCTTTAAAAGATACTCTGTGGTTTGTTACGAGTCATTATATCTTGATTCAATTTTCAACAAGGGGTAGAATCAATCAGACATCATCAAAACCCATCTGTAGGTCGCAAAAGTAACAGCGGTTGAAATAGTCTTGAAGTTTATGGTACAGTTTTCGTTTTTGCATCTAGTAGATGAATGTCATTGCCAGTTATATATAGACTGTAATGCTTAAATCATTTCTCAGAAGCTCAGCTTCGAAGGTGCTCAAACAGAATCCGATTGACATCGCAATCAACTTACCCCATGCATCAACAAACTTGAGAGGTATAACTCAGTCTGAAAGAAATTCAAATCCACCGAGTGTCGTAAGAGGTACAGTGGACTTGAAAATAAATCTGGATGATACCAGAGTCAGACATGTTTGGATCAGTCTCACCAGTAAAATGCTAAGATCCAAATTTTCCAAGATCACCAGAGCCGGAAAAGCGTTATTGATTCCAAATGACTACATCATAAACACAGACTCGACAACCTTGTTTTACAATAACAGCGATACAAGTATAGTTTTGGGTGAGAAATCAGAGATATCCTACCCATTTGAATTCGTTGTGAATGCCGCTGCGCCTGAAACGCTAAACTCACCATTTGGTTCCTTCAAGTATTACTTGGAGCTGACTGTTGAATACTATGATATATTGAACGAACTCAAAACAGAGAGCCATTTGTGTGAATTACAGCTCATAAGAGGGATAGGTGAACTTTCGTTTTTGCCCACAGAGTGCGTTATTGTTGAAGGGGAATGGAGAGACATGTTGAAATACAAGTTTTCCACATCCAGCAAATTGGTGAGGGTCAATGACTCTATAGGGGCCAGAATTCAGATATTTCCCATTCAGAATTATGGTTTCAAAGTTCGTTCAGTGAAGGTGGTACTTATCCAAAAAATTCAGATCAATTCAATGGAAGGGGACGAAGACTCTTCTGGGACGAGATCGGATGATTATCTCAATCTGAGATACGATAACTGTCAGAGAACGCTCTTGAAAGATTACCTAGTAACCAAGTCTGACTTTGACCCTCAAACAGGCTCATTGGACCTATCATGGAAATTTCCCATCAAGTCATTTATGAACAGCACAGGGCAATGCATTATGATATACCACGACACGCATCATCCCGATCTACCTGATAGCATTCCGCATTTGAAAATATCTCACTCCTTGAAAATAACAGTAATACTACAAGAAGTAGACGAAGAATGTAATGATTCACAACCATCAAAGTCGAATTCAAGTTCGATGCTAAATGTTTTACCCAATTACTTCTTACCCGCTAGTCAAAAGTCACCAACAAAATCGATCGCACCACTAAACGGATCAGACAGCTCAAACGGTACTGAAAACCAAAGACGCAAGGATGTGGGGAAATTGGTTGAACTTTCACTCAATGCTCCAGTTTTTGTCTTACACAACGATTCATTCGAAGAAGATCTTCCGATTTACCAAAAAGTGATCAGCTCGGCAAGAGATTTGACGAGCTCATTGGCCGCAAAAGACGATATCTCTGATGTTCAACCACCTGTTTCCCCACTGGCATTGTCCAGCAATAGTGTGGATGGGAGCTTGAACACCGTGGACGACCACTATGACGCTGCTAAATGGTACAACTCATTGTATGACTTCCCATCAACAACTTCTTCTGTATCTGTCTCCTCATCAGTTCTAGCGAGAGCAGAGGTCATACAGTATCAGAAACCGCTATCATATACAAATTTATGGTTTGATATCACCGATAAATGGAGCTCGGCATTACCACCAACATACGGAGAACACCTATATAAACATAACTGCAAGTGCTGAACTTTGTTGCAACACGAGAGGGAAGCATGGATTAAGCGATATATCAAATGAGAATCTATTAAACTCGCATTGCTACATTCCCGAAATGTGCTACTCAAAAGTTTTTTTTTTTCAATAGATAAATAAAAAATGGTGTTGTGTTTACCTTCAGAATTTGTAAACGCGCAATTCTAAAGAGGCGCCATCACCAAACTCTTCTCCTTTTCCTTTTTGATTATTTGTATTACTCCTGCTGTGTATATAACGTATGAATTGCCCTGATTATACTCAAAATCTTGTGACAGAAACCTAATACTCATCAAAAGATACATACACAAGACTACTTCAGATGTCATCATCATCAAGACAATCCTCTTTATCACCAATCAAGTTGATACCTAGAAGTGCAACACCCTTACTAGAAAAGAATGAGAACCTGAATAGAAGCAGAGGCCTTGCAAAAAGGTCAAATTCCCCGCTAAAGAATATACAATCATCGGTCAGGCCTGCGGATGAAAATAGCAGAAGACTTTCTCCAACAAAAACCCCATTGAAATCAACTCCATCATCACCATTTTTTGCCAGAAAACCAGCAACAAGTTTACGAACCCCTTCATCCTCAGTGAAAAAGGCCAGCTTTACAATTTTTCAAGACGATCATTACTTTAGAGATCAAATACATAAAACAAGAGCAGAAACAATACACAATGAGGTGATGTTGACGCCGGAACAAGAAGCAGACAAGGAAAATATTTCGCCATCATCATCAATAGAGAGGAAAATGAAACCATTGGTACAGAAAGAGAGCTTGTCCAAGAGAATGCCTCTATCAGGCTTGGATTGCAAATTGTTTTCTGGATTTGTTCAACCTTTCGAATCCGATGAGTCGAAGAGCAGTGCATTGATGCCAAAATTTCAGTTGACAAGTCAATATAAAGTAGGTCAAATTATTTCATTAAACATACCAACATACGTAACACCACCAAGGAGGGACAAAAAAGATTTGAAGTTTGTGTCCAATTTGCACTCATCACTCGTCGAGACTAACGTTTCACCATCAAAGAAGAAGTTGAAAAGATCAAACTCTGTTGACGAAAATGAAGTTGGCAAGCCATTTATAGTTCTGAATAACAACTTGAATGAAAGTTTGCCTTTTGAAATTTACCGTGATTAGGCTCAATTTCTTTTGAATATTCTACATTTGAATAAGCCCAATTTATTGATTGTCTTGGGCTTTATAGGTAAATTTTGTTGAGTTTTTTTATTCCATCTTATACTATACATTAAAAAATCCTCATTTTCTCTGCTACTCCGTTATCTGTTTAGTTCACATCTCTGCTAGTCTGAAATCTTACAAATTATCAAATTCAAAAATTTGAGCTTATCATTACTTAAAATAACACAAGTTTGGGATCATTTTATACTGACATCTTCGTTTGCGAAAGAATGGTAATAATCCAACATTTCAGAAGTGATACCTTTACTGATTCCTTCAAGGGCAGTGACAAAGTGCCTCCTCTCAACAAACTCAGTTTCATTGTCTTCCATAATCGCAGCTAACCCAGCCTCTTGAACCATTAATACAACCTCAGCTCCCGAACATCCTTCAGTTGACTCAGCAAACTCTAACAACAATGACTCTCCATCGTGCAATTTGAACAACTTAGTTGAATTTTGTAATATTTGGAGTCTTGCTGCTCTATCTGGTGCACCAACATAAATATGACGATCCAACCTTCCTGGTCTCAACAATGCTGGATCGATACAATCTGGTTTATTTGTAGCGGCAACAATGACAACACCATTCAACTCTTCAACACCATCAATTTCATTCAACAATGTGATCAAGACATTAGCAGACGAAGAAGTAGTTGCATCAGACCTGTCACCGGAGATGGCATCAATTTCATCAAAAAAGATAATTGATGGTGACATTGCTCTTGCTTTTCTGAAAATTTCCCTTATTGCTCTTTCTGATTCACCAACATATTTATTAAAAATTTCAGGACCTTTGACTGCAACAAAATTTAATCCAGATTCTGTTGCTAAAGCCTTTGCTGTAAGAGTTTTGGAACAGCCTGGTGGTCCATAAAGTAAAACACCTTTTGGAGCTTTAATACCCAATCTTTCGAATGTTGCTGATGCCTTTAATGGCAATAACACCATCTCGTTCAACTTCTGCTTGACAGAGTCATAACCACCAATCTCTTTAAATGATGTTTTCTTAATGTCTAAGAAAATTTCTTTTGTTGAGCTTGGTCTTACAAATTTGAGGGACTTCATTAGATGGTCTGTGGTAATATTTAACTGATCGATCGACTTCCCCAAAGAGACGGCTTCACTAATACATTCGCTCAATGTAAATGTGATCAACTTTTGTAAATCGTCACCTGTGTAACTTCTAGTATGCTCAACTAATTTTTCGATGTCAAATCTATCATTATCACTATTCATTTTTTGTAACAAAACGTGAAATATTTCTTCTCTTTGTTCCTCGTTGGGAACGCTTAACTCTATTTGATTATCCAACTTCTTCAAAACTAAGCCCTGCAACTTTTTGATGTTTTCAGTTGCAGCGATGATCACTGTCTTGTCTCCACAGTTATCAAACATGTTACATATAGTATTTATAACTCTAGCATCTAAGTTTCCATCATCGTTAGCCCCATCTTCGCTCTTTGAGGCAATCGTTTGCAAGTCATCTAAAAACACAATGGATGGTTGATACTTTTTTGCTTCCAAAAATATATTTCTTATAGTCTCTTCTGTCTCCCCCAAATATTTTGACACAATGGATGATCCATTTATTCTCAAAATGTGAGCATCTTCAACTTCATTTGAGATGGCCTTTAACAAGGTTGATTTCCCCGTACCAGAAGGCCCATGAATTAACAATTTGTGAGGTGATTTGATGTTAAACTTTTTGAACCAAGAAGCGTAGTTGAATGAGAGGTCGATACTTTTATTGATTGCTCGAATTTGAGGTAAAATTCCTCCAAGCGATTTGTATAGAACTGGTTGCGGAATACTGGGGTACCTCGAATAAACCTTCGATATTGAGAAATGATTATCCACAGTAACTTTTGTAGATCCTCTTCTAAACAAAAACGCAGGTGAAGTCAAAAGTTGTCCTGTATGTTCATCACTCTCAGAATCAGGAGAAATCGAAAAGTTAGACAAATCTAAGCTCAATTGAGCCAAATCATCATCCAAGTTTGTCTCTGTAACAATCAAATCAACTAGGACCTTTTCCTCCACATCCAAGTCTAACTTTAGCGGTACATTTTTCAAAAGGGCGCCAGGTTGTATTATACCCAAATCGTCTAGCACCTTTTCAATATTCTTTAAAGTAAACTCAGGAAGTTCCAATCCATCGGCTCTCCCAATCTTCAAACTTTGACAGTAGCTTGGCTGCAGATTCAATTTGTGAATATCAGTTCTGCATCCCAATAGAATTCCTCCGATACTTCTGAGAGTAGATGAAAGTTGAATTACATTGGTTTCAATATTCTTTGTTGGAGTGATAATACCAATAACACCATGTATATCATCTTGAGGAGTGATACAGACAAAATCCCCAGGAACAAGCTCCTCATCATTTGCAATTATATCTTCATGGACAAATATCTTATAGGTTGATTTGATAGATGTTGAAGTCGAGGGCCTTACAATATAACTCTTAGGAAATTTGAATTTTTTGGCAGGTTGCTGCGAAAGCGATTGGTCGGCATTGGTTTTAGAAGCCGCTGGTGATGATTTCTTAGTTGAACTATTCAAATTCAATTTTGGGCCCATATTTTCAATCAATGTATGAAAGACTTCAAAGCTTTAACTCGGTTACTGAAGTTTTCACTTAAGAATTTTTTTTTATCAATTTTTTTGTGGAATCAAAAAAAATCTATTACCTGTTCACCGAAAACTGTGAAAGTAAATATTAGAAAGAATAATCAATCTTGACAAACAAGCTGGAGAATATGTATTCTTCTCCCTGTATGTCAACGATTGGTAAATGCCTATAGCCCTTCTTCAAGCTCTTTAGCTTGCTACACACTATACCAATCAACACATCATCACCGCCATTACTATCATTTCCAGAGTCGACACCAGAATCACGAGTATGAGAGTCATTTAATGAGCTTGGAACATCACTAGGGTTAATTCTTTTTGATTTGATTAAAAACCTGAGAAAAACGAAGTCCACTTGATCCAGTAGTATTACGCCTTCGAAAGTTTTGTTCCAAAGAGGATTGAAACCATTTCCCATAACTACAGATGTCTTTTGATGAAAAGATGATTGGAAGTTATCATTAGATCCTCCATGTACAGATAGTTCAACATAGGGATTGATATTTTCATCACTTTTGAAACCTTTGGTTGTCGGAAATTGAATTCCCGATATTATCTTTATCTTGAAACTGATTTGTATCAAGTTGTGGTTGAATGATTGAGCTTTGGTATTTTGCTGGCTTTGTAAAATCAAAGACTCTGGCTTCAAAACGAATCCCTCAGTTTGAAACATTGCAAGGTTTATCTGTTGTCCCAAGTCAAAGGATTGGAAATTGTTTGCACACATCTGAACTCCCAACTTCCAATAATCAATTGGATTGAAATTTGTTGAGGTAAAACGATACTTGGAAGGGTACACTCGCATCAAAAATTTATTATTGTGCTTCAAAATTGCTTGCTTTTTGACAGGATCTTTCAACATTTTATTGATTACCTTTTCCGAGAATGAGAAGCAATGATTGTAAGTCTTGGACTCGGGAAGTGAAAAGTTTCTGAACTTTATTCCGGCAACATAAACACCTAGACTGCTCAACTCTGGGTTCATCTTGGAATTCTTACTTCTTGTAGTAGAACGATGGATGAATGAATGAGTTGATTTGACGAGTGGTGAGCTGTCTTCACTCACCGAAGAAGAAGATGTCGACGACGTGGAAGAAGTCAACAATGCTGCATCATCTGTTACAGAAGTTCCAATATCTGACTTTTTCACTTTTACCAAAATCTTGTGCTTTAATTCCAGGGGACTTGGTAATAATGCCTGGTTGTTCAGAGAAACTACCAACATATCACCAAAAACCTCAACTAGCAAAGATTTAACTTTTCTTTGATTTTCATAACCACACCTTATCTCCAACGAAACAATTACAGGAAATGGAGATGTGATAAATGCATACTTTTTGATAGTTTGTATTACCTGTTTCAAGTCAATTGTAGTCGTGAGAGTTCTTCCATGCTTCACCACAGGACCCTTCTCCCCATTGGGTAAAATGCCGTCCCATATATCAATTTCGATACACCTGCACCCTCTTTGCAAAACTTTGATATACGATTCGGTTGATGCACCACCAATTAGCTGACCTCCTAGCAAGTATGTATTGTGTGACGATAATATGAAATACTCATTCAAGGGGCGACTAAAATCTTCAACCGATAGCCTAATAGCATTGGTGTATGAAGAAATTAAGTAGTTTTGAAAATCCTCAAGAGTCAAAGCATTGGTGGAGGAAAACTTTCCGATTATCTTTTTAATAAAATCGTCGTCGTATAGCTCATGCTGGACAAGCCTGAGAAAAGACTTGAACTGTTCGAATGAAATTGTATCCCTGTTTTGTTTGACTTCATTGAAAATCGTTACAATCTCAACTCTCGTTCTCAACAACCTTACAAAAACTTTGAATTCGTCAAAGGTCAAATACTTGTTCTTATCCAAATCACACTCTTTGAATAACTTGTGTAAATACATTTTGTCAACATTGATATTCAATCTCTTTGATAAATCAATAACGCCTTCGAAATTCAACTTATCTGAAGATGGCTTATCTGGTGTTGTTTTCAAGTTAATGGCATTTTTGATGGTCTGGTTTTGTAAATAGTTATTCCAATGAAAGTTTGTAACAACATCATTGTCTGAACTTGAATTCACACTTTTCAACAAGACTCTATTTATATAAACCAACAGCCTCATTGTATTCAAAAATGTTCTAAACAAGGGAAGTTCCAAACCTATCACATGTAAAGATTTGATAGGAGTCGTTTCGGTGGCATAGATAAAAGTCAGCCAAGCAGGTTCCAATTCTTTTGAAATTTTCATCTCTTCCCTGTAATTTTTGGCATCTTTCTCCACTGATATTCTTTTTATTTTAGCTATTTCAAGATATGACGTTGATTTGTTGTTCCAACTCAACTTGGTCTTATCGTCGCTTATGGTGAAAATTCTTTTCACCTTCTTTCTATGCGTTATTCTCAAGAGCTCAATTCCTGGAGTCACTAGTTCTGGTGGAATGATGCTGTTGTTGACTAATTGATTCAATGGATCTCTAGACGATTCAGAATGCTTGTAATCTTCGATCTCTTCAACTTCACTTTCAAACTCCTCGTTGGATAGGCTACATCTTAGCACATTCACTAAATCCTCTTCTGACGATGAACCCACCCCTGTCCATGGTTTCTTCAAAATGTCTAGTATTTTCTTTTTCTTTGGATTTGGGTTTGGCTCACTTGAATCTGATTCATTGTCTGACAAGGAAAAGTTGGAGAATCTTCTCAACAAACCAGATGGGGATGTGGCGCTTATAACTGGCGAGGTTGTGTTGACCTTCGGACTCAAGACATTGGGAGAATGGGATACAAAGCTGGAGTTATAATCAATCAGCAACAAACTACTGCTCTTGTTCCTTAGCTCGGATAACCTTCTCGATATTGATGTTGTGGGTATTGGCTGGGCATGTGATTTCTTGGCTGATGGCGGAGCGGAGGGAGATGGGAGACCCAAATCATAATTTTCAGAATCTGATAAAACTATGGTTCGATCGGGAGATGCCATTGCTCAAACTTGGCATGGAGACTCATCATAAATCTTGCAAACTCATTAAGAGAGAATACTTTAAACTATCTTAGATCAAAAATAGATTCTCTTGAAAGTCGTGCAGTTCATATCAAACACGTAACTCCTATAAAACTGGATCAATCATTTTTATCACAACCAGCCTGGTTAGCTCAATCGGTAGAGCGTTTGACTCTTATTAATTAAGGACATCAAAAGGTTGCGGGTTCGACCCCCGCATCGGGCTTTAATTTTTTTTTTGTATGTGTTTGTAATTCGATTCAGATGGCCCTTTCTTTGAACTGACACTCTTTTTTGTTTGCTTTTTTGTTTTGTAGGTGGTGATTAAAAGCAAGAATACATAACCTTGGATCAATATTGAAGATCTGGACTGTGAAGTCATTATGGACCATACGTGAGAGGCTTCTAGGTGACTGAATAATTCTTGTTGACAAGCGTAATTTGACATAATTTGACAGATGTGATAGATGTGGGTGTGTTTTTCGCGGTATTTAGGCTACCACCAATTCATCAGAAGTTTCCAACTGTGAAGAATAAAATGAGTGTCTATTGAATTGTAGAAATAGAGTAGTCGATAATGCTACTGGAAACGAGTGGAAAGAGGTTCAGGTCCTCTTTTTCGTGCACTGTTTGTAGAAAAAGGAAAACAAAGGTATGAATATTGATCTTATTATTGGGATTACCAAGTCTTTTGAGCTAACGTCGAATATAATGTTGATAGTGCGACAAATCCAAACCTAAATGCTCTTTTTGTACCAAGACTGGCAGGGAGTGTGTTTATGAAACTCGAGATGCATCAATTGCAGGCATCAGGAAAACAGATAAATCATGCTTTCAAGTATTAACCCCACGGATTATCTCTTCTTCACCGACAGCAAATGGACCAGGAGATCAAATAAAACATGAGATGTCAGAGCTCAAGAGAAAGATTGAAATTTTAGAATCCCTGATTCGAGGTCAAGGTGATTCGGCACCCTCGAGGCTTTCTGCTGGTGATGAGTCGGACGCTTTGGGTTTGCCCATCGATCATCCTTTTGTTCATGAAAGCTCCGTAATGAAATTTTTGAGCACAATTTCAGCTTCAAGAAAGTCCTTACTGATATTGAGCGCGTTCTCGTATCAAGTAATGATCAAAAATGATCCGTTCATCAGAATTTTATGGTATAGATTGGTTTCATCAACACATCTCGTAAGAGTGTATTGCTCTTTGCATCCACCAAGTTCGCATGGGGAAAATGGGAATTCGGATATGATTTCGGTCCTGGACCTTCCAAATCTTGCTGTGCAGAACAGTCATAAACTTGCATCTGAAGTATTCGAAATGGATAAGCAGTTCAGCATGTTAAATGATTCTGAAACATATTTGTCAAAGCTTAGTGCGGATATTGCTTCCAGGGAAAACCCACAGTATGCCTCCGCTCAAAAATCAAACCCACCGCCGACTTCAACTGAACATTTGATTCGCTCAGTTTTGGAAAGCTTGCCCAACACAAGAGTCATTTGGTTGTTGGTGGACAGGTTTTTTAAGTATGCTTATCCTGTTATGCCTTTCCTTGATGAAAATGATTTCATTCACAGAATTTCACTCATAATTGGAGAACGAACTTTTGAGGAAAGTCTGGTCAACTGCCTTAAAGTTAGTAGTAATATTGATTTCTCTTTAGTTGGAACACTTTTAGCCGTATTGAGCTTTGGCTCTTTGACGTTAATCGCCAACATCGATGGATTTAAGCCGGAAAAAGCTAATAACACCAAGTTAGCAGATAGAGTGAGAAGTGATGATACTGTGGACTATTTGTTGAAAAATCAGTTGTCGACAGATTTGCCTATGCTAGCGAATTGCTGCTACTTGGAGTTCAAATTTCAGAAAATTGTACCTCTCGAAGCGTTACAGTTAGCGATATTTTTGAGATTGTTTATTATATATTCGCCATCTGACGGTGACGGTGCTGATGATGACTGGCAGATTCTCAATGGAGTATTGCTTCAGACTGCAGTGTCCTTGGGTTTGAATCAAGATCCAAAAAACTATCCCTTGTTCTTGGAAACTAAAAACTCTGAGAAGGCTTGTAACTTAAGAAGAAAAATTTGGTATGGAGTATTAATGTTAGATAGCTATCACCTCTATGTGATTTCACTCTCGACGGCTACAAAGGTTGAGCTATACGATACAGAATTACCACATTATCCTCACACGAATAACATGAATTGCAATGATTTTGAAATAGAAAGATTTTCCTATGAATATTTCCAGAAATTTCTGAGGAGTGACAAGTTGTGCAAAGATTTTGTGTACGACGTGTTGTCGTTGAGGAATGTGGTCAATATAAAGGATTTGTTAAAAAAAGTGAACATTTTGCAAAAGTATGTTGACGAAACTTATGGTTCAATTTACGACATATTGTTCTCCCGTAAAGACAACAATCACTTCTCCAACTTATGCACCGTTCTGTCTTTGGTAGACTATTACCAGTTGAATTCATTACTTTATAGCACATACTATCAAGTTTTCTTCCATTATGATCACGAATCTTCCCAATATGAGAACCCACAACAGTCAGATGATATCTCATTGTACTACCTCAAAAAACTGTTGATGATCAGTTTTGAGTTAGGCGAAGGTGTTTCTTTTCTTGTTTCCAATTCTGTGGATTTCATCGGAAGAGGTCTTGATTTTCTTCTAACTCCCTGTATGATCAAGGGAATACACAAATTTGTTCAGGTTCAGATTGGGTTGAGTTTCAGATTGCTTCATTTTAAAACCTTGCTGGAAGATAAAAATTACCTAAACCAAGATTTATCGGATCGCATCACTCTGATTTTAGATTTGCTATACTGCGGGTTTATCAGGTATATGAATTGTATTGTTAAGCTTTCTAATAGGTATTTTCATGCATGGGCTGTTGCCAAACTACAAAGGGTAGCGGTGATATTGATAATGAACCCTCGTAGAAGAGATTCAAGTTTCAAGATGATCACTGACACAAACGGTCAAAGAAGAATCAAAATCAATGTCGACCAGATCGATATAGACGAGGCGCCTCAAAGTTCACTCTTTTCAAGATTGCCACTTGACAAAATCATCCATTTTTTCGAATCAATTGAGGAATCCCATGAAGCCGAAACATTCAAACTGATGTTAGTTATGGATAGTGAACCTTCATTCAAGATAACCAAAACCAAGCCCAAATGCAAAAACATCTTTCTGGAATTTTCGCAAGCGGAGGCATCAGATCAATTTGAGAGGCGTGGTGTAGGCCTTCCTTCAGACAGTCAGGGACCCACAAACAAAACAAACAACACGCAAGATCTATCGGAGAGTGGCCGAGATAATAGTAGAGATTTCCCCAACACTCCTTATGAATCAACTAATCCTACTTTCACAAACTCAGGTCCAAACTTTTTTGATGGCGTGGATATGGATTACGCGGCGAATGCCACTGGGATTTTCAATGAGATGTTATTGAATGATTCTGAATTGATCTACTTCAATCAACTTCTAGACAATGACCCACAATTCAACATGACAAAAGATTGAGAAGGTTGCTTATGCCGCTAGTGTGGTGGCTTAAAAAAACCCAAAGATGAGGCGAATCTTTTGCCTGGTGTTCAGAGATGCATAAGTCAGAGATGTCTGCTTCCACTTTTACTGTTTGACCACTCTCTTTCCAGTTTAACATATCACGATTAATGAAATGAAGATGATTTTTTTTTTTTCCAAAAGGAAAAAAACTATTTGAAAGTGCTAGGTAATCCGAACAACAGTAGTTTTTCCATACAGTAGTCGCCTTATGGGCATAGCATCAATGGAATCGTGCCCAAAAAGTTTCAAAATCAGCACACTATTTTTCAGCAAGGGCTGTTAGGTTGATGGGGTTGGCTCCGTCTATGGTGTGTAGCCCTGGTGTTTCCCTTCACCTCTTTCTCTTGACCCAGGCTAGGTGTATGTCTAGCCCGTTGGTTCTGTTGGCTATGTGCATACGATGAGCTTTGTTCTCCACTCGGATAGCCGATCACCACACGGGTTCGCGAACCAGTAAGGGATAGAGGTTGTGTGTGAGAGAGAGAAAGAGACAGAAGCCAAAGGACTCGCGAGGTTTATGCTCAAGATGCAACGCTGACTCAGAGATCCCTATACAAACCTTACAAAAGCCTAACAAAAAGGGTTCCAGCTTGGCGTGAAAATTTTGTTCAGGTGTGGGTTGGGTACTCCAGTCGATTTTCTGCTACTGTGGGCCACTCACGTATTATTCAGCTGGCATAGCTATTGTACGCAGAGAGAGAGAATTGGGGAGAGACGAGACACACACATGGCTCGCTATATCTATGCGAGCCATCGAACTGAAACTGGCGTTTGGATTTCCCTACTACCTCGATAAATATCGGCTTTTGAAACCGGGAACTCCCATTTTCCATATCCCATTGCAAATTGCAAATCGCACATTTCATCCAAACCTCAATCGTAAAATCAGATGACCAATTTCAGTGATATACTGACTAAACACACCTCAGGCTCGCCAACCACCGGCTAACCACCGGCTAACTACTCGCCTAGAACATTCCAACTCAACTACAGGCACTTTACCCACCCTGGACAATACGGTCTTTTTGCTTGGAGTTTTCTCTCGAGCAAGAAATCGACCCAGGTGTAATCTATTATCCCAAGTAACACAGTAACATCTCCAGAATGCCTTTCCCTGCGACTCACAGGGTGTGTACCGCGCCTAAACTGTTAGTGTGGTCTGGATCTCTTCCAGCCTTTTTGGCAGTTGGCGGCGCAACAGAAATTCCACCAGGCTGGATTTCAGCCAATAGCAAATTTACAACAGATGCTGAAGATATCGGACATTACAGTTGATTATTCTGAGGCAGCAAGCAACGCCCAGAATAAACGTTGAGGCAGGCGCAGAACAGGCCAGGCCAAGCCAAGCTTTCACACAACGATGGAGGAGTTGGTTGGATAGAGGTTTGTATAGGGTGTTTATTTGATGTGTTTTGATGTGTTTTGATGTGTTTTGCTGGGCGAGCTGGTCCAAGCTGGTCCAAGCTTGTTCAAGATGTGTGGGTGGATTTTGGGTGGTCCAAACGATCCAGCAGATCCAGAAGACTTATCAGATCAAACTGATTAAATTATCAGATCGAACTGATATTTGTGCTAAGCACAGCTCATCTTCCAGAAGTGGTGAAAAAAAAAACTAAAAAAAAAAAACTGAAATATTTACTCATTGCTTGAGCCGTTTGTTTCTACAATCTAGTCTCTATTGTTACATGAATGGCATCTCCTACTAGTTTGAGCAGTAAGCTTTGGAGAAATTCGAATACAACAGTCCCAACGTCCTTTTGAATGAGTAAAATATGAGTAAAAGATTTCTTTTTATTATCCAGATCTCAGTTAAGCTCGCGGCATGAAATCGCTATAAAACAGAGGTCGCATCCCCAAAGTCTTTTATTTTTTCACGTTTCGTTTATAGTTATCTATTCCATCAGGTCTGAAGTATCAAGAAAGTTTCTTAGAAGATGTCTAGCACCGCTTTGGATGACCACTCAAGCTTGAAAAACGTTGATGAGGGCCTCGAGACCCAAGTGTCTTCATCATCTTTCGCTGCTCAAGCAAAGATTCCAGTAGAAGACGAGGAGTACTTGAAGACTATCGAGATCGAAGAGAAAACTGTAGGTGTTCGCAAGCTGGAGATCTACGCAAAACACTACGGCCATGTTGGTAAAAGAATTGCTTTGTTCTTCTCTATCTTCCTTATTGCTTATGCGTATGGTTTGGATAGTGATATCAGATACGTCTTTACCGCTTATGCCACCTCGTCCTACTCGAAGCACTCTTTGTTGTCCACGATCAACTGTATCAAGGCTGTTGTTGCTGCTGCAGGTCAGATTGTCTTTGCCAGACTTTCGGATGTCTTTGGTAGAGCTGAGTTGATCATTGCTGCTGTCTTGTTCTATGCTGTTGGTACCATTATTCAATCGCAAGCTTCAGACGTGCAAAAATATGCCGCTGGTTCCATTTTCTACCAAATTGGTTACACCGGTATCAGTATGACTTTGAACGTTGTCCTTGCAGATTTCTCAAACTTGAACTGGAGAGTCTTTGCCAGTTTCGTTCCAGCCTTACCTTACATTATCAACACCTGGGTTAGTGGTGACATCAGTGGAGCCCTTTCTAGTCAATGGAGTTGGGGTATCGCTATGTGGGCAATCATTCTTCCAGTTGCATCAGTCCCATTGTTGTTCTGTTTATACCATATGAAATGGTTGGCAAAGAAGAACGGCGATTTGGACGAGTTCAAGGCTGAAGGCAAAGATTACAAGAGATTGGGTTTGAAAAATTTCATAGTTGATGTTTTCTTCTGGAAATTAGATCTCCCTGGCTTGGTCTTGATTAGTTTGGTATTTGGTTTGATCTTGGTTCCATTCACACTTGCCGGTGGCACTCATGCGGAATGGAAAAAGCTGAGCATCATTGTACCAGAAGTTTTTGGGTTTATCTGTATTCCATTGTTTGTTTTTTGGGAGTCCAAATATGCTAGATTCCCAATTACTCCATTACACTTGATGAAGGATAGAGGTGTTTGGGCAGCTATGATCATTGGTGTATCAATTGACTTTATCTGGTACATGCAAGGTGACTACATGTACACTGTCTTAATTGTAGCCGTTCATGAATCAGTCAAATCAGCCACAAGAATTACATCATTGTACTCATTTGTATCTGTTATCACTGGTACCCTCTTAGGTTTTGTTATTGTTAAAGTCAAGAGAACTAAGCCTTTCATCCTTTTTGGTGTTTCAATGTGGATCATCTCCATGGGTTTGTTGATCCATTTCAGAGGAGATGATGACTCCCACAGCGGTATCATTGGTGCCTTGTGTCTTATGGGTTTCGGTGCTGGTTTCTTCACTTACGTTACACAAGCCTCTATTCAAGCTTGCACGAACCACGAACATATGGCTGTTATCACTGCCTTGTATTTGGCTTCGTACAACATTGGTTCTGCTTTTGGTTCTGCCATCTCTGGTGCTGTCTGGACCAATATCTTGCCAGGTCAAATCCTGAAGAGATTGAAGGATACTGATTTGACTACTTTAGCTTATGGTTCACCATTAACATTCATTGTCACGTATACATGGGGCACAGCAGAAAGACAGGCTCTTGTCTTAGCTTATAGATATGTTCAAAAGATTTTATGTATTGTCGGTGTCTGCTTGTGTATTCCGTTATTAGTTGGAGCTTTGTGTTTGAGGGACCCTCATATGGGCGAAGTTCAATCGAACAATCTCGTTGATATCGAGAAGGAGAAGCAAATTGAAGATTCCACAACTCTTAGCTGGATTAAGAAGATTATCAAAAAATAATCTCTTCTGAAGGGCATACATTTATATATATATATAAAAACTTTTCATTTAAAGCTTCATTTACTAATTTACTTACATTACCTTACTTTCTAGTGAAACTCTACTGCTTTTTAATCATACATCAAATAAATACCACGTCCTTCAGCTTAGCTAAAAGCCGTCAAAGCATCTACTCATAGCGTCTATTCATCGCCTCGTTCTCCGTCATTTTGAGATAGTCAAAGTATTTCGATTTCGATTTCTCCAGCGCAGGGTCCACGATCCTCCGTCTCCGAATACTGCATAAAATCAACAATCTCAAACTTGTCTGAAAATGTTCAACACAGTCATGCGATCCACGATTTCAGCCAATAGGATTGTTACAGCTGATGCTGAAGATATCGGACATTACAGTTGGTTATTCTGAGGCAGCAAGTAGCGCCCAGAATAAACGTTGAGTGTGGAGCTGGGCACGCCAAGCATTCTCACCACGATCGAGCACTTGTTTGAGTAGATTTTTTTCAAGGCGTTTGCTGATGTATTTCGCTGACCTTGTGGATGGCCTAGCTAGCAATCCCCAGCTTGAACTAGCCGTATGGATGGGTCCATTCCAACTGATTAGACCTGTTTCGGTGACCTGTCTGAGTCATCTGCTCGAACAGGATGGCCGAGCTGATTGAACTGGCATTTCTGCATAGCTCATCTTCCAAGAAAGGTGAAAAAAAAAAGAAAAGAGGTGTTCAATCGTTGCTTTTGTCGGTTCTATTCTCTATTGTTTGGGAAGCAATGCTTGCGGAAAACCAAGTTTGGTGCCAAGTTTTAATTGAATGTAAAAATTAGTTCTTTTTACTATCAAGATCTGCGTTGGATTCAAGCTATGAAATCGATATAAAATTGTGGTCGCATCCCTAATATATTTTATTTTTTTCTGGGTTCATTTAAAGTTATCTATTCAATCAGGTGTGAAGTATCAAGAAAGTTTCTAAGAAGATGTCTAGTATCGCTTTGGATGACCACTCAAGCTTGAAAAATGTTGAAGGCCTTGAGACCCAGGTATCTTCATCTTTGGCTGAGCAAGCCAGGGTTCCAGAAGAAGAGTATTTGAAGGCTATCGAAGTGGAAGAGAAAACTGTAGGTGTCCGCAAAATTGAAATCTATTCGCACTACTACAACCATGCTACTGGTAAAATTGCTTTGTTCTTCTCTATCTTCCTTGTTGCTTATGCGTATGGTTTGGACGGTAACATCAGATATGTGTTCACCGCTTATGCCACCTCGTCCTACTCGACCCACTCTTTGTTGTCCACGATCAACTGTATTAATGCTGTTGTTGCTGCTGCAGGTCAGATTGTCTTTGCCAGACTTTCGGATGTCTTTGGTAGAGCTGAGTTGATCATCGTTGCTGCTTTGTTCTATGCTGTTGGTACCATCATCGAGTCACAAGCTACCGATGTGCAAAAGTATGCTGCCGGTTCCGTCTTCTACCAAATTGGTTATACTGGTATTATTTTAACTTTGCAAGTTGTTCTTGCAGATTTCTCAAACTTGAACTGGAGAGTCTTGGCAAGTTTCATTCCAGCTTTGCCTTTCCTCATCAACACCTGGGTAAGTGGTGATGTCAGTGGCGCCCTTTCTACTCAATGGAGTTGGGGTATTGCCATGTGGGCAATCATCCTTCCTGTTGCAACAATCCCATTATTGTTCTGTTTATTCCATATGAAATGGTTGGCAAAGAAGAACGGAGAATTACAAGAGCTCGAGGAACAAGAAAAAGACTACAAGAGATTGGGTTGGAAGGCCTTCCTCGTTGATGTTTTCTTCTGGAAATTAGATCTTCCTGGCTTAGTCTTATTAGGTTTGGTCCTTGGTTTGATCTTGGTTCCATTCACACTTGCCGGTGGTATCAAATCAGAATGGCAAAAGCTGAAAATTATTGTACCAGAAGTTCTTGGGTTTTGCTGTATTCCGTTGTTTGGTTTTTGGGAGGCCAAATATGCTAGATTCCCAATTACTCCATTACACTTGATGAAGGATAGAGGTGTTTGGGCAGCTATGATCATTGCTGTATTGATTGACTTTGTCTGGTACATGCAAGGTGACTACATGTACACTGTCTTAATTGTAGCCGTTCATGAATCAGTCAAATCAGCCACAAGAATTACATCATTGTACTCATTTGTATCTGTTATCACTGGTACCCTCTTAGGTTTTGTTATTGTCAAAGTCAAGAGAACTAAGCCTTTCATCCTTTTTGGTATCTCAATGTGGTTCATCGCTATGGGTTTGTTGGTTCACTATAGAGGAGACACAGATGCTCACAGCGGTATCATTGGCTCTTTATGTCTTTTGGGTTTCGGTGCTGGTTTCTTCACTTACGTTACACAAGCTTCCATCCAAACATGTACCAACCACGAACATATGTCAGTTATCATCGCCTTGTATTTGGCTTCGTACAACATTGGTTCTGCTTTAGGTGCTGCTGTCTCTGGTGCTGTCTGGACCAATATCTTGCCAGGTCAAATCCTGAAGAGATTGAAGGATACAGAATTGACTACTTTAGCTTATGGTTCACCATTCACATTCATTGTTACTTATACCTGGGACACAGTAGAAAGACAGGAAGTTGTCTTAGCTTATAGATATGTTCAAAAGATTTTATGTACAATCGGTGTTTGCTTGTGTATTCCATTATTAGCTGCTGCTTTGCTTTTAAGAAACTACAAATTGGGTGAAGTTCAATCATTGACTCTTGTTGATATTGAGGAGAAGAAAAGAGCTGATGATTCTGAAGCTGCAGACTGGCTTAAAAAGATTTTCAGAAAATAAGCTAGCTCTTCTGATCAGAAACCATATAGAGTTCATTTTAAATTTCATTATTTATTTTACCTGCTTTACCTTCCTTTCGAATGAAACTCTGCTTTCTATTAAACATCAAGAGGACATTGGACTTACTCCCCCTACTCAAACGATCATTTACATCCCCTTCTTCAACAATTCGAGATAGTTTAAGTATTTCAACTTCTGATCACTAACTTCCTCAGTGCTATACTCCACCCCAACCGCAGAATCCATAATTTTCCAAGTCTGAAAACTGCATAAAACTAACATTTTCAAATTTCTTGAAAGTTTCCCATAATAGTAGCTTGTCTCAAAATTTTTGAGTTTCAATTTCGGATCATTCATACAATATGACGAAAGGTAAAACAAGACTGACGCAAGATTCGGTGCATTCAAGACAAGCATATCCAAAGATGGCTTGGAAGACATTATTGAAGTGAATAGCCTGATTTTTGGTGGCAACATCATCCACAGTTGAGTATCTGAAAGTGTAGATGGAGTATATACTAATTGGAAAACCTTAATTGCCAAATGGACTAATTCACTGAGTGGAAGTGATCTATTTGTGTTGTTATCATCGCCAATTTCAAGTGCATCTAATATCTTCAACAACTCCAACTTCTGATTGTTCAAAACAATAAAGTCTTCTTCAACGTCGCATGTTTTCACTTCCCATGCCAATATTGTCAACAAATTTAACGATGATATCACATAAAGTTCGTTACTTACAAATCTTGGATCTGATGTATCTCCACCAAGGTGCATCTCCCACTGCAATAATGATACCCTGATTGGATCGGACATAAACAATGAACTTTGAGGTAATTCTAAAGACGATTTGAACGAGTAAGATCTGACTTTGTTATAGTATTCTTTAGCAGCTTTAAAATTGTGAGTTGCATGAAAGTGAATTCCAAACAAGTAGAGTATATGTGGGATCAACTTATGATACACAATCAACTCCTGTGACGATAATTGACCAGAATCATAGTCGCTCACAAACCTGAATAGCTCAAAGTCATCCTTCTCTGGATATAGTTTATAGTTTGCACCTGATATGAAACGCGCTATGGCCATATAAAATCTTATTTGAAGAGTCATGAATCTTGTCATTATCAACTTATTCTCATAATCCGATAATGATAGATTTGTGTTGTCAGTCGATTGCTTCTCAATAAGTTTCAAACAAGCATGGAAAAACTTAGCCGCTTTGTTCTTTCCATCAAATGCTTTGTTCAAATATGATAGACCACTCCAGAAGTAAAGAATTAAAAGAACAGAATCTTTTGATAACCAATTGACTTTATATGGAAATTTAACAAACGAATCTTTTCCTTTATAGGCAGTATTAAAGTTGTCTACATTCATAGTTATTGTGAAGAGTCCATTCTCCGAACAATTCTCAAATTCTGGTGCAAAATCTTTCAATAAAGCATCAATCTCACCAATCAAAGGTTTAGAAGTATCCGAATTATTTTCAATAACATTAAGTTGGAGTTCCTGAAATAATCTCATCAATTTTAACTGTTTGCTCTGAGATTTTGGTTCTTGAAGATTTTGTAAGCATTTGAGTTCATCTAGTAAGGCTTGAATGTTAGACCGATCTTTGAGAGCTGAAAGTTTGTAAATTAGAATCAATTGTTTTGTGTTGGAGTCGACACTTTTGGAAAGTAAGATTTCATTCAAAATCACTATTGCCTGGCGGGGGTCAGTGGTATTCATGTACTTGAATTTTAACAATTTGAGTAAAACTACAAATTGAGGTAACCTTTTGTCGTTAAATTCCTTAATTGTAGAATTCAAATACTTCATACCCAACTTATAGTTGATATCAAAAACAATTTGAACAGCTAAATATTCGCATTGAAAGCCCAACAACGTTAATCCATTTCTTCTTGAAATGGCTATGGCCTTATTGATAGACTCCTCAGCCAAATCATTAGATTCTGTTTCCGTATAAAGTAAATGGGCAACTTTCATGTGGATGATGACTTGCAAATCAGGCTGTATAGCCCCATGATATTTTGTTAGGACTGTTTTAAGACAATGTATTGCATTTTTGATCAAAGTATTGTATAGAAGTAAATTTGATTCTGACTGATGAACAATAGAGACGATAGAGTGAGCTTTATTAACAAACTCATCTGCTACGCATAACAAATTGTGAATTCTGAATTTGTTTTGGGAGTCAACAGTGCAATGTCCCAATAAAAGCGATTTGGATGTATGGTCTGGAACTTGCTTTTCATTAGTGAAAGGAGACTGGATAGATGTTTGATTATAATTTGAGTCTGTGTACGATGCATCTTGAGTTTGAGAACTAGAGCGAATCAATTGAGACATCTCAAAATCTGCTATAGAGTTTTGGTACATATTGTAGCTCAGATTTCCGGAAACTTGGTCATGATTATCTACTTGAAGTGGTTGTTGTGCATCTCCCTTAAGGTTATGATTGTCTGTATGGGGTAATGATTGATCATTTCGATATGGTTGAGTTTTATGGATGTTGTTTTGAGTGAGATAAGTTTGAGATGCTGGATCCTGAGATAAATCACGTCCAGTGAACAATTTACTCTGATCGGTGAAAGGTATTTGTGTGGTAGCATTAATCTGCGTGGGAATGGTGTTGTACGATTGGATAGGATTATCAGTCTGCTGCTGTGGCAAACGTAGATTACTCTGCACCGTTACGGGTCCACAGTAATCCAACTGATGGGTAATTTCATGTTCAACTGAATTTTTAGTTACCTGACTTTGAGTGGAGTATTGTTGTTTGGCGAAAGGTGAAGTCAGTGATGGGATACTTTGATCCTCAATTATATCTTGTGCATGTTCATTCTGATTTGCTACTGAGTTATACCCATTATGTATCAAGGCCAGGCTATGGTCCGGATTATCAGTATAAGACAAATTGGATTCACCCAATGAATCATTCATTTCCAATTAACTTATTGTGCTATTGAGTCAGATTAAAGTGAAACTCTTGAGTACAGACATCTCAACCTTATACGCACTTTGTGATATTTACAATATTTACAGGCGCGAAAAATTATTTCACTACACCTAGCCGATACTCTTCAGCTATTACTCAGTAGAACGACTTCACTGAAATATTGATTATAGAAATTGATGCTACTTTCGACTGGGATATTAATCAGGAAAGCCCAAGAAGATCTGTGGAGTTCAGAATCTTATGATTTTTGAGAAGACCGTACAGTTAAAGGATATGAAATACTAGAACTAAATGTTTTTGTGTCGCTATTCAAAAAGATCATCTAGATGAAAATGAAAGACGTTTCAGTGGAAGTTGGGGTATACTTAAAAAAAATATTATAACTGGTTCTTCGGCCACTGGGAATCTGGGTTCTGAGATAAGTGGTAAACTATAGAAATTGTTAAAGTTGACTTGAGCAATTTTACTAGCTGTTATGTAAATGCGCAAAGTGGTGAAACTGGGCCCTTATCTTAATTTGTCATTTGAACCAGACTCCTTATAGCGACGCTACCTGTTACAATGCTTGGGCTGTTCAAATGGGCATCAGCTGAAGCATAATCTATGTCGCTGGGATTTTGCAACTCTGAATCAAAATTTTCACTAGGAGGAGTACCCCATCCACCACCAGACGGAGTTTCAATACGAATACTATCACCAGGTCTAACGAAAACACTATTTTTGCTTCCTAATGCTATCTTTCTAACACTGCCGTCGGGCAATCGTTTCATCCAATAATTGTACCCTTTTCGACCATGATGGCCTCCGTTCAAACCATAAGGAGCAAATACACGTCTCTCAGAAAGTATAGTCACCTCTAAGGGAACGCTGAATTCGATTTCTCTAATAACACCATCACCACCATTATTTATACCTTTCCCACCTGATCCCTTATTGATCTCATATTTCTTCAAAAGGCATGGGAATTTTTTCTCTAGTGATTCTGAATCAGTCATTCTAGTATTGGTTGTGTGAACTTGAACTCCGGATTGACCTGCAAAATTCTTACCAGCACCACCACCACCAGCAATGGTTTCGTAGTAACCAAATATACCATATCTCTCGTCAGATGAGCCAAAAGTAAAATTATTACAGGTACCTTGTGAAGCAGCAACTGCTTGAAATGCCTTAAATAAAACATCTGTGATTCTTTGAGCAGTTTCCACATTGGAGCCAACAGTGGCAGCCTCATGTGACGGTTTGAATATAGATCCTTCCCTAGTTACAATTTCCAAAGGTACCATACAACCGCTATTTAAAGGAATATCAATATTGATCAAACATCTCAATGTGTAAAGAATTGCACCGTATAAAACAGCTATTGGACAGTTGAAGTTTCCATAGAATTGTTCGCCTGTCTCACTGAAGTCCAAGATTGCACTTCCCTCTTCTCTGTTAATTTTGATAGTCACCGCAATTGCAGTACCATCATCCATGAACTCGACAGCTGTCATTGGTTTTCCGCCAAATCTATCATATGCAACTCTTAACAAGTTTCGAACAGCATTCTCCGCCGATTTTTGAATTGCATCCATGTATAATGTGACAACATTCATTCCGAATTCATCAATTAAAGCTTTGATCAAAAGAATCCCTCTACGATTAGCCGAAGCGTGAGCTTTGAGATCACTTATATTATCCTGTAATGCTCTCGATCCACTACAACCAGCATAGCTTCCCGGTTTAGTGAACAATTCTTCGACAACAGTATCAAGCTGGAAAACACCTTCTTTGTAAAGTAAAGCAGATTCAATAGCAGCACCTTCTTGCCAAAGTTCCTTGGAATCGGATGGCATGGAGCCAGCAGAAATCCCCCCAATGTCTGCATGATGGCCTCTTGCAGCTGTCCAGAACAAAACATCATTATTTTCATCTAAGACAGGAGTCAAAACGGTTATATCCGGTAAGTGTGTACCCCCTGTTGAGGGATGATTTGCAAATAAGACATCACCTGGTTTTAGTTTACCTTTCCAAAGTTCATTTTGAGCTTCAACTGCTTTGAACATACTACCCAAGTGGCCAGGAATATGAGGTGCATTTGCAAGTAACAATCCTTCTGAATCAAATATTGCACAGGAAAAATCTAATCTTTCCTTGATATTTGTTGAAATAGCGGTCATCTGTAATGTCTTACCCATTTGCTCAGCTATGGCCATAAATCTATGGCCAAAAACAGAAAGCTGAACCGGGTCAACAACGGTATCAGATATCTTTACTGATTTAGATTGGCCTACACTGATCAAAACATGCTCTGAGAGAACCTTTGCCAAACATTCTGGTTCAACTAAAATAGTCTGAGTATCATCAATAATGATAGCTGGTCCTGAGATTATTGAACTTTTTGGTAAAGAATCCAAAAGGTATATCTTGCTGTCTACCCATCCGTAAGACTCAAAATACACCGACGAAGTTTTAAATGCTTCTGGAATAACAGCGGTCATAGTGGTTATATTTTCTGCTTCAGCAAAAGGGTTGATAGTGGAATGGGTGCTGCCATGGACAATCAATCTCACACGAGCATCTTCAACTACGACATCCCTGTTTAAATTGAATCCAAAATCTTGTTGATGTTGCGCAATAAAGTCCGTTTTGAAATCCCAGCTATCATCAGGTTTGATGATCATCAAACATGTTTCAGTTCCTTTATATTTCATATTGAGGTAAATCTCAACTGTTGTAGAACTTTCGCCTACTTTTTGAGTCTCATACTCCAATAGTACATGGTTCTGTAAATCAGCTAGCCTTTTTTTGATGAGATTCATGTTGGACTCTGCAAAATCTACAGAAATTGGAATTTGCTTTTCAATGACAACATCAGCTAAAGCGATACCATAGGCTGATAACAATGATGAATACTTGTGAATTGCAACATTCTCAATATTCAAAGTCCTAGCAACAGAGCAACAATGTTGACCACCAGCACCACCAAACACTGCCAAATTGTGGTCACCAGTGTTGTATCCCTTACCTTCCGTCAACGTTCTAATTGGTCTGCTCATTGCTTCATTGGCAACCTTCAAAAACCCACAGGCAACTTCTTCGGCGGTCAAATTGACATTGGTGATCGATGATCTGTCCCTGTTTATCTCAGTGGCTAAGTTCTCAAATAATTCTCTTGTTCTTTCAAAATCCAAAGGCTCATTTTCGTTTGGTCCAAAAATCTTTGGAAAGAATTCAGGAAGTAATCTCTTGGTGAAAACATTCGCATCTGTTATGGTCAAAGGGCCACCCTTTCGGTAGCATGCTGGCCCTGGATGTGCACCTGCAGACTGTGGACCAACAACAAACATGCCATTTCTCCAAAATAACATGGAACCACCACCAGCAGCAACAGTTGAAATATCTAACTGTGGTGTCATCAATTGAACTTCGCTGACAACGTTTTGAAAGACATGCTCAAATCTCCCCGAAAATCTGGAAACATCTGTCGATGTTCCACCCATATCGAACCCTAAGGTGGCTTTAGAGTTTTTTGGTCTCTTGTCAAAACATGTCTCAGCATACCCAACAACACCACCGGCAGGACCTGACAAAATTGCTCTCAACCCAGTAAATTTCTCCCATGGACACAAACCTCCGTTACTTTGCATGAACATTAACTTACTACCTAATGCTGTCAAGCCACCCTTGAAACCTGAACCGAAACCTTCAAGGTATTCTTGAATCTTAGGTAATAGATATGCATCAGCGACAGTGGAACTACATCTATTGACAATACCAATCATTGGTTGTAATTCGCTCGAAACTGAAACCTGAAAACCAATTTTTCTTGCAATATCTGCGACCATTTGTTCGTGTTGTGGGTACAAATAAGAATGCATAAAACATATGGCTAAGCTATTGAAACCTTCTTCCTTCAACTCTAACAACTGTTCTTCAACCTTTTGAGAACTTGGTTTTTCAATGACTTGAATGATATCTCCAGTTAGACCTTTGACTAGAGTTGGATCGTTTGAGTTTTCAAGAACGATGGCCTTTTGAGGGCCACCACCTTCGGTATAATTGAGTATAGTGATACGCTCATCAACTTCTACAACCTTGGAGTAAAGCTGGTCTAGCTTTTTAGCACTGATGTTAAAAATGTCTGGTCTGGTTTGGTTACCAATCAGCAAAACATCTCTGAAATCTTTTGAGGTCAAGAGGGCAACTTTCGCACCATCTCTTTCTAAGAGTGCATTGGTGGCAACTGTTGTGCCCATTTTGATCGATTCAATCGAAACAACGCTTAACTTCTCCTCCTTAGAAATACTCTTTCCCTCTGAGATTTCTAGCACACGTCTTATTCCTTCTGTGGGAGCATCAGCATAATTCGCTGGATCAACCGACAATAATTTGAACACCAAATCTTGATGTCCAGGGACTGAAGCATAAACATCAGTAAATGTTCCACCACGATCTGATTAATTTTATGAAATGTTAGTTAATACCAAGACGTTTATAGCTGTGCTAATCCTCCAAAACGTGAACCTACCGATGGCAATTTTTATACCTTGAGTAACTGTCATGATTAATTATTTGAATACAGTTAAGACAAAAAGAACTACACAATTTAACTATTAACAAATGCTGGAGATGTAGTACCTTATATAAAAAGTATGCAGTGTATAACCGTGAATGTAAATACGGATCGGAAGCTCAAACCCTACTAGAGTTAATTCAAATTTTACACCACAGTAAGTGGAGTATCAATTGTTTATCAAAATGTTATTTTTGGACTTTTGACAGTTCTTGTTTTTGGTACAAGCTACTGGGATTAAAGCTCTTCAACTCCAAAGTTTGTTCAGATTTAAAATGAATAAGACTTCGAGTCTTTTGATTTCTGATTTTTCACAGTCTTTAAGGGTAAGGAGAGATCGGTTCTCAGCATCCGCATGTTCTGAAAATTGAAGCGTCTCCAGATAAGCTTCCCTATTATTTAGACTTCTCACAATCGATTAAAACAGGTCTGTCCGAGCTTCAAATGTTTTAAACGTTGAAGAAGGAGATACTTTATGAATAAGAATTAACAGAGATCAGAAATTGTGATATCCATCAAGCAGTAACCTACACTTGAGACTCAAACACTAACGAGCATTGGGTGGAGAGACGAGGGCAGAGCGTATGACTCACATCTCAGTACGCCAAACCAAACAACTAAAACGCTCGATGTGACAAATCCAAGAAGCTGAAATGTCTTACTCGAACAATTTCTCAATCACCTCATTTGGAAGATTGCAAATCACAGAAACTAGAGCTTAAGAACGGCTAGTGTCTGAAAATCATCCGCGCCTAATTTAAAAAACCTGTAAGCTAATTCTATAATCTATATTCAATATTCAAGGCAAAAATCAAATCACTTGTGGTATATCAGTTGCGCTTCAACTCTTGCGATCATCTTTCCAACCATCCAAGAATTCTAGATTGAATTCATTGAACACTTGTAATTGTTCTTTTTTCTACGTATGAGATGTCTTCTGATCAGTTTGCAAAGCTCACTAATCAATTCAAAGTGATACCCGTTCATTCAACATACTCAAGGGATGGCAAAGTCAAGAAGCAGAAACTCTTCAATCCTGAGCCAGTATCAGAATACCCTACTCAAGATGTGGATGTAGTCAGGACAAAAGTTGCGTAAGTTGTTTACTAAACTGTTGATTTAGACTATGGAGTTATACTAACGTAAGGTGGTCGGATTATTCCAGGTGTGAGCGATGTAAGAAAAGAAAGACAAAATGTAGTGGAGATGCAACTTGTAGAGGATGTGTTATTTCCAAAGCTGAATGTACTTACAAGGTTCCTGAAAAGAGAGTTTCAATTTTATATACACACTGGCAAGAGTTGAACGAAAGAATTAGACTTTTAGAAGAAGAGAGGGACATGCGTGCCAACGCTCCAGTCCACTCAAATGATGTCCCATTCTCACCTATTTTTGATGAATCCGATAAATATCAAAGTGGAGCTGCAAAATCTTTGGTATCATCGCCATTAATTTTAGATCAATTTAAAAATAAGGCGGATAAGCATTTGGAAGCTGGTGCATCGGATATGGTAATACTGAAGTTAACTGAAAATCAAAACATGGAAGCTGTTAAAGTTCGTAAAAACTCGTGTAGCAATAGCTTGTATCGCACCAAGAATGAAGCTTCAGATGACGATGTGAAATTCATTTCACTAGAATACGCCGAAACGCTGATTGAGTATGCTCATTTTTTTTTGAATTCGATGTTAGTTCCATTCGAACCGAACTCTATCAAGCTGAAGATCAAAGAATTTTACCATGATGGTTATTTGAAGCTACCACGCGATACAGATGAGTATTGGAGGCCGTTCATTTTAATACTTTTGGCACTATGTCAACATTATTATGGAATCAGAACCGATATTGTTTTGGATAAACGCACCACATCGCCTTCAGATTTGCCATCAAACCACACAGATACCTATCCTTTATTTCTGGCTGGTATGTCTGAGCTATTTCCCCTTCGTGATGTACAAAGCGAACAAGTGGTCACAATTTTAACTTTGATAGCTTGCTATTTTAAAGCAATAAGTGAGGATCACAATGCTATGATATACTCAACAATGGCAATTGAAATTGCAATCCAGTTGAGTATGCATAAGGATCCAGAGGATTTGGAATTTACAGAGATGCAACAAGAAAATAGAAGAAGGATTTGGTGGTCCACATATATAATAAACAGACATCTCTGTGTGAAGCTAGGAAATCCTTTTCTAATGGACTCTTCTTATATATCTGTTTCATATCCCAAGATGCTCAATTATTATAAAGGAGAAGTCTTGTCCATTTATCCAGATGCTGAAGCAGCAAAATTCTACATCGATTTGATGAAGATTGGAGAAGATTTGGTAAATGTTGTATACCGAAACAACAACAAGTCATCTGTCTCATCAAAGGGTACTAGTATTGGACGTGGAAAAGCCACTGATTTAGCTATTTCTGTTATAACCATCATCCAAAGATTGATAGATTGGAATGATGACATACCCGAATCCTTAAGATTGAATTTGAACGAGGCAAAAATAAATGACGGGAAGGTGAAAAGAATGAAGATGTCTTTCCATTTACACTATTGCTACTTCATTCATCTTGCTACATTACCCATACTATACCAGCTCCTTCAGGAAAAGGCGGAGGATGTTAAGGATGAATTTTCAAATCTGAAGTTACCGCACAATATTTCCACTCTTTTAAGCATTTGCATCAATTCTGCCCAGCTAACAATAAACATATTGATTACATGCTTCAATGAACAAATGATTGCTACATTTGGAATAATGGATTTGGACTATATATATAGTGCTGCTCTCACTTTCGCTATGACCATCATTCTGGATTTGGATAACAAGAGCAAAAACCAAAGATATTTGAACTCTTGTTTGAAACTTATGAATGAATTGTCAAAAAGGGGCAATTCTAACGCCAAGACCAAGCATACGAAGATATCACAATTGATAAATGGTATTAACAGAAGAGGATCTAGGTTGCAATCTTCCAATTACACGACACCCTCATCAGAATCTAATGCAGAAGAAGCGCTTTGCTCATCCAAATCACTGTCCTCGACTCCATCATCCATAAGGTCTAATATTCATGACCTTCTTAATCTGAAAGATGCAACCAATAACATGCATTCCACAATCTCATATCCTTCCGAAGTCATAGACACCTCATTCTTACCATCGTCTTGGAATCCTGCAGAAGAAGATACTTTTGGTGTACAAACAGCTGACCAATTCATGGACTTTTGGGATAATGCTTATAGAAATTCTGCTGAAGATAAGATTGTAGATTGGAACGGTATCGAAAAGTGGCTATAATTTTATTTTCTGTTTGTATCTATGATTTCAAAAACCAATGGTTTTATGATTTTTAAAAAGAATTCAAAAAAAACGATTTTTCTGTCATATAAGAACAATCATCGTAGATGTTTTTCAATAAGTTAAAAAATAAAGTGATAAGTAATAAAGGATAAAGCAGTATGGTACTGATAGAAGAAACAAAAGCTGCAAACGTAAGTTGCACAAAAGAATTGAAGTAAGTTTTGTGAGCGAAGCCTTTCACCACTTCAACCAAAAAAAGGGGGAAAAAACTACAAAGTATAGATAAAGTAAGGATTCTTGTCACCCAAAGTTGGATCATTCACAATTGGGTTACCAGACTCTTCTGCTTCTCTGATAAGTTTTGCCCTTCTTCTATTTTCCTTCTTGTAATAGAAAATCAAGAAAATAAAACCCAGCATTGCAGCAAATTGTGTAGCAAGACATGTGCAAAGGCCTGTGATATATCTTGGGGCATCGGCAGTGTAAAACATCTGACCGTAAACAACACCTGAAGCGTTACCAATAAGTTGATTAACACCAACCATTGTGGCTCTTCTATAAAAATTAGCCGAATTACCACTTAACCAAACCAAGTTAAGAGAGTTGGTAGTATAAAGGGGAATGGCAACAATGAATAAGCCAAAAAACCTCACACCCATGTTAGTGGCACCAACGACAATCGCCAAGCCAACTGCACTTATTAAACAACCAGCGAGTGTAAATGGCCAACGGATACAGTACCTGTCACTTATTCTTGCAACAGTCAAGTATGAAATAGCAGTAACAAAATAAATTGGGATCATCAACAACTGTGCTTTCACATTTGTGAATCCTAATCCTTTGACAATAATAGGCATAAAAGTACCAAGGCCATAACTGGTCAAATCGAGACAGAATTGGATTACCCCTGTAAGAATTGTTCTGAAATCAAATACAGCATTCCAGACCTCCTTTTTGGAGGCACTATCACCTTCCATATAGGTATTCATTGTCTTGTAACGTTCAATCATATACTCCCTTTCTTCGGCAGTGAAACAATAAGCATCCTCAAACTTATTTGGAAGCAAGAAAAGATAAATCGGAAAAAAGAATAAGGAGATTGAACCTTCAATGATGTACATCCATTCCCATCCACTTTTACCACCTTTCCCAGCCATACTTGTACAACCGAATGAGATTAAACCACCAAACATAGAGGCAATCAGGGATGCAGTGAAGACATATGAAAACCTTTTGGCAAGTTGTGATCTTCTGTACATGAGAGTCAACGACATGTTGACAGATGGGTATAATCCGCTTTCAAAAAGACCTAAAAGTACCCTACACAGAATTGCTTGGCCATATGTACGACACTGAGAAGTACAAATTGTAACAATACTCCAACCCAATAAGCAAAAGCACAACACCTTCTTTGGTCCAAAAATACCCAACATGTTGGCATAAAGAGGCTCAAATGATACATATGTAGCATACATCACAGAAACAATGTTACCATATTGATTACCAACCAAATTCAAGTCCGTTGCAAACCCTGCCAATTTAGCATTACCAATATTGGATTTATCCAAACTTGCCAAAAAATAAGCAAACGAAAGTAAAGAAACGAGATATAAATCCATCTTTCGCAACAACTTTTTCTCCATCACTGGGTTGGTGATGACCTCTTGGGCTAGAAAAGCGAAGTCCTTATCTGTAACTGGATACTTCGACTCTTCAGCTGAAGTGACCGCAATTTCTATGTTTCCATTTTTATCTTGATTCTCTATTGTTCCAGCATCTGATGAATGCTTGGAACCGGACATTTCTATATTTTCCACCTTGATTTTGAGTGTGTTTATTCAAGTTTCAGACAAGCAAAAGAGTTGAAGAAGAATTTGGTATAACGAGTATCTATCTAGCTTCTAATTACATGAGTTCTTTCTTTCCAAAGTAAAGGGAAATGTAAAGATTAGCCAGAGTTATATATCGAAATCAGTGACATGGTCTGAATTGTACAGACGCGGTCAGAATCTCAGGTATGAGTACAACTTTGCAAGGTCCTCGAACCATTCTTTAGAATCAGAACTGTATCTAAACTGTAGTAGCAAAATCATACAAGCTTGTTATGTAGATGAAGACGCAAGACGCAAGACCAGACTTTTCTATTCTTAATATCAGAATGCGAAATTGTCAATCATATTATGAGGCAATTGACACCCGATCTATGATTTTGCTACTATCTGTTTCGGCTTTGTTAATCCAGATTACTTGCGATTACTGGTTTGTGTTTTTTCTTTTTCGATTTTGCGGTATCTTGCTGCCGATCTAAATATGGAGCTTTTCGAAAGCTCATCCACTTATCTAAAAATTATCGGGGAAGTAGCAACAACTACATACAAACATCAAGTATCTATGTCAGCTAATGCAACACAAATTTTCTAGTATATGTAAGCAAAAGAGAACGTATTTGAAGCAGAAATATGAATTGGCTAGCAGGTTCAGAGACACAATGTGAGTGAAAAATGGCCTTACTTCGCCCTCGTTTTTCGTAAGCTTGCAAATACGCTTATTGTCCAATAATCGTCCAATAATGTCCAATGACAACAAGAAAGCATTGATGATAAACAAATGAACAAACAAACAAATGCGCCTGAACATATAGACAAATTTATAGCACGCCTGACCATCAGAAATTTCATAGATAACACGGTGAGAGAGACACTTCGCTACAAAAATAGTAGTGCAATAACTTCAGATTCAAAGTACCTGCCACTTTGATACGCCACTTCTTCTGCCACAGTTAATTTCTAATTTCCAATGGAAAAAGTTGAAAAAAAACTGCACTTAACTTGTTGATCAGCTCCTATAAATGAACTGATTCAAAACAATTCAAGAATGTCCACAAGAAGAAAGGCAGCAATTCCTTTAATCTCCTCAAAAGAGGATACGCAGTTCAGGGAGCTGTTGAAGTTGTACGACCAAAAACAGTATAAGAAAGGTTTGAAGCTCTTGGACCAGTCATTGAAGAAAAGCCAAAACCACGTTGAAAGTTTAGCCTTGAAGGGTCTTCTTCTTTACAATCTCGATGATAAAGTAGATGCCAAGGCATATATTGAGAAGTCCATTGGTAAGAATGCTGGTAATCCTACTGCAAACCATATATGCGGTATATACTACAGAGGGTTGAAAGATTATAAAGAGGCTGCCAAATGGTTTTCGATGGCTGTTTCGAATGGAACCCAAAACAAAAGTATTCTTAGAGATTTAGCCACCTTGCAGTCGCAAACTAGAGACTATAAAAACTTGGTTGACTCCAGGTTGGAGTACTTAGAAGATCAACCCGGTTATAGAGCCAATTGGACTAGTGCTGCTGTTGCCCATCATTTGAACAAGGATAATGATGCTGCGGAGAGAGTTTTATCCAAAATTGAAAACTTGATAGAGGGCAAGTTGAACGACAGCGATCTATACGAGCATTCTGAATGTTTGCTCTACAAGAATGTTATCATTGGTGAAACAGGTGATTTCGAGAAGCTGTTAAAGAATCTGGATTATATTGAACCAAACGTCCGTGATAAGATGGCATTGTTGATCTTGAAAGCTCATTATTTGATGAATTTGAATAGAAAGAAGGATGCAAGTTTGATTTACCGTCAACTCTTGATTAGAAACCCGGACGACAAAGAATTCTATCACCTTTTAGAGGAATCATTGGAGATCGATCCAAAGGATATTCAAACAAGACTAAAGTTATATAACAAGCTATCGACGTTTTATCCAAAGGCAGACCCTGCCAAGTTCATTCCTTTGCAGTTTATGACTGTAGGTGAAAAGATTGAGTTGAAGGAAAGATTATCTGATTACATTGTTGGCCAATTGAAAAGAGGCGTTCCATCTGCATTTGTCAATGTCAAGCCCTTGTATAAACAAAAATTCAAAAGAGATTTGATTGAAGAGGTTGTGTTAGATTTTTTGAACAGCGGTTCGGCTAAGAACTTCTCCCCTTTAACTTGGTGCTGGACTTCCTACTACTTAGCCCAACATTTTTTGTTCAAAAAGGATTTAAGCAAAGCAATGGAATACATTGAGAACTGTATTGAGCATTCACCAACCATGGTTGAATTGTATATATTGAAGGCCAGAATCTTGAAGCATGATAACAAACTTGTTGAAGCTGCTGCGGTTATGAATGATGGTAGATTATTAGATTTGCAAGACCGTTTCATTAACTCCAAGACAACTAAGTACTATTTGAGAGCAGATATGATTGACGAAGCCGTAAATGCTATTTCAATGTTCACCAAGATGGATAAAGACGCTCCAAATGGTGTCAAAGATTTGCATACAATGCAATGTTGTTGGTTCATAGTTGAAAGTGCTGAGTCTTATTATAGATTGTACTTAAAATCAGTATTAGAATTGTCAAGTTTGAAAATCGAAAATTTCGAGGATGAAGCTTCGTTTGATCATGAAAAGTTTTTGATTGAAAGAAAAATTGACGATTACAAAGGTTTGTCATTGAAAAGATTTTTGAGCGTTTATAAAGTTTTTGAGGAATATGAAAATGATCAGTTAGACTTCCACTCATACTGTATGAGAAAAGGTACTCCACGTGCTTATATGGATATGATCAAATGGGCTGACGACTTATTTAATAGACCGGTCTTCATCAGAGCATTGTTCGGATCATCTAAGATATACTTTGAGATCGAAGATGCTGGACTTGTGAAAAGGTTCAACAAAAATGCAGATGAAGAATCTATCAAAATTAAAAAGACCAACAAGAAGCTTAAGAAGCAAAACAAGCAAGAGGTCAAAAAAAGAGAGGAATTTATCAATAACGTTACTGCTTACGCTGACGATGATGATGTGTTGGGTGCTAAATTGATCAACACTTTGACCCCATTAGAAGATTTAAACAAAATGTTGACTAGGTCCACCAAAGATTCCATTTCAACCTCGATTATCGGTTTCAAATACAATCAATACTTGGGAAAGTTTGTCATTGCAATCCAAAACTTGAACAAAATTTACAAGATCAACAATTCAACTCCATCATCAATCATTTATTCATTGTTAATCTCATTAAAATCTTCAAAATACCATTTGATTGATGAAAAATTGGTCAAGATTGTCGATATGAGTATTGGTAAATTTATCCCTGAATTGAAAAATATGTCAAACAATGATGAATTTATTCAGTTTTGTATCGACAGATTGGCTGAATTCGATGGTACCAAAATTGATAATGCTTTAAGTTTTGTTGAAGCCTTAAAGTTGGGTAAAGGTGATTCAAGATTTGATGTAATCGAAACTAAATTGAATTTGTTTTTAGCAAACGGTGAACCATACGAAGTGTCGAAGGTCAATGAGGCTATGATTGTTTAGAAATTTATTTTGAAGTATAAATCAAATCAAACCAATAAAAAAAAAGTATTTATGTTATTGTTTTCTTATCAAATCTTCTCAAAAAGAGAAGTCATGACACACATATACACATGTGATCTGCTTTTCAAGCAGAGTTGATCCATCCATCAACCTGGGAAGTTGCGACCGAAGAGGCTAATCTTAACCCTTGTGTACCCAATGGGAAGTAGCTTATCGTATACCAAGTCATCGCAAAAAACTGAATAACACAGCCAATAATAACAAGTAAAGTAAATTTAAGAACCAAGGAAAAGAACAAAGTTGCCAAAATCGAGCCAACATAACTTAACGTGAATGGTAATCTTTCAACAGTTGTTAGGTGATCAAAATACTTTTTGAAGCCTTGTAATATGCCAAATGACACAAGGAAAAAAATTGAGCCTGTTGACCATATTATCGCAAACTTTTTAGGTTTCAAAGACAATACGGGGAACAAAAAGCAGCAAATGACGAAACACGATATCGAAATGGCAAATGTGATTGCAAAAAGCACCAATCTGTCAATCTTTGACAATTGTAAATACCCAGGATCAGATGTGACAACATTTTCATTGTTCAAATTGATCTCTCCTTCTTGGCTTGAACTTGAAAACGGATTCAACTTTTTGAACCCATTTGCCAACTTATCACGAACCCTCTCTTCCGGTTTGATAGTTATACTCAAATTAGCAGGTCCGGTTGTGGGCAACAACGAATATTTTGTTGAGGTGGGCAAATTGACGCCAGGTATCTTATTTGCCAACTTCTTGAACGGCTCTGACTTCGAGGTTGTTGATGACATTGATGGTTGGTTGATGGAATAAATGAAAACGTGTACCGTTGAGTGTATCTATATCTATCTTGTGGTGATATGGTTTATTTTATTGTGTTTTCAAAAAAAAAAATGGAAAAATTCAACAAAGCCTTCTTTACATATTAATTCTTATGTTACTTGATCTAAACAGCTTTTAACTCAAATATATAAATATACATTACCGCTAAAGTCAGAGTTACAGTAGAAAATAATGGGAAAACAATACATCTCCACAACGAACTGTTATAGAGCCCATCAATCCGACATTTTGGCATTGTCGATTTCAAAATTCTATACCATTACAATTTCATCAGATGGGTTTATCAAGCTTTGGAATAATTCAATCGATGAGATTTCGGAACCCAAATCCAGCGTAATAGAACATTTTGTGAACAATAAAGGTTTACATCATTTAGCAAAGTTTGAAGATATCGTTGAAGGTATACATTGCTTGATAGTTGCTGTTACATCTTTCAATGGTAAAGTTTATTTCTACAAGTTCAACAATGAATTAAAAAGATTGGAAGAAATCCCCGATTTGAACTACAACAATAAGAACAATTATGCTATAGATTTTTTGAAAGATCCATTAGGTAAAATGAACAAGTTTGTGTCAACTGACTCAAGTGGGGCAACAAGCATCTATAATCTAATTGTCGAAAGAGAAAACAACGATTTAACTATTAATCTTGTATCAGCAGGTAAGATAGATGCCAAATCTTCATCTTTTGCTACTTGTGTCAGTATTGACAAGTCCACAGGGTTAAATGTCTCAGTTGGACACCAAAACGGAGATGTTCACTTGTATGATTTGGAAACTTTGAGACCGATATATTCTTTCTTCGGGCTTGGTCTCAAGAACAGTAGCAACAGAACAACCTCTTCAACCACAAGATGCGTGGAATTCTCACCGAATGGGAAATTGTTAGCGGTATCGAGAGACTCAGGCTCATACGGTACGGTTACTCTATACGATGTCAAGTACGGTGAGACAATTGGAACATTAGCTACACCAACCCATTCGTCAGACATCGGAATTGGTGGATATGCGCATGACGGCTGGTGTTTTTCACTTGATTTCAACGAAGATGGTTCTTTGTTGATCACGGGTGGGTTTGATTCGAAGTTAAGAGTCTGGAACGTTGAAAGTAGGGAAAGGGAGGCTACCATTAATGTTGACAAAAACGACTTCGTCGTTGCTGAAGGTGATGTCGATGATATGAATGACGATCTGGATTCCTCTGTTGTGACCTGTGTCAAATTTATAAATAAAGGAATTAGAAATGGTATTAGCGGTGGTGACACTAATGAAGGTATTTGCTGTGTTGGTTTTGATAGAGGTGTCAGATGGTATAGAGAGGCTGGTGGTATATAGGTTTGAGTGTAAATAATCCACTCCAATGTTTTGCCCTTCAAACAAACAACAAAATCCACACAAACTAAACCAATTCTCATCTATGTAGATCTGTGAGCATTCCATTTGTCTGATTGAATGCATAACTTCGTGGTTCAGCTGTAGAACCAATCTGAGGTACACTCTAACGTAACGACCTACTATCACTACATTCGTCTACGTGACTTATACATACCAGCCACATAAATAGCTCATAATCTGGTTGCATTTAAGATAACCGGTTACTCTTCGTTTGTATCAGAATCAGGGGTGTGCGATTGACGATATAAGTGGCGTTTGGATACCGCGACTCGCAGTCATCGCACTGAAACCCGGAATGTCTAGAAGGATTTGAAACAAGCTCAATTGGCCAAGTTTCGATCTCTTTGATGCTTAGTCTACCAATTGCCATATATCGCAAGGGGGGTTGGGGCTTGTTGACCTCTATATTAACTTCAGTTTTACTACTGAAATTTAAAAACAAGGCTTTGTGATAAAAATTAATTTTTTCATAACCCGAATAGCCGGCGAATGTGATTTTGAAAAATGCAGGAACAGAGGTTTTCAAACACAATTTAACTCATTACATGTGAGCGTTGCAAGTGGTTGCCATACGGAGACGAAAATTTTGGTAGATCAAGACAGTTATTAGTGCAAAATAGAAGCATTAACAAAAAGAAACAGTAGTAACGTAAAAAACAAGGCTTTTCTAACCTCGCAGATCACGAAAAGAAAAAAGCAAGAAAAGAGATGGCTTAAAAGCTTCCATTCCTCAAACACCAATATTTACCATCAAGCCCAGAATGCTTATAAGTAACCCAAAAGATCAGATCTTGGGACTCTTCGATGGTTTGATTATTGTTACTTTGATTGTACCATATTTTAATACATATATATGAATCTTCTTGATCAAATGTTGAGGTACAAAAAGTACTCATTTCTAATACTATCTTTGGCTCAAATAACCTGCATAATAGCAACCTACCTAATATTTGTGCAAAAAAAGTCGGTATTCATTAGTTCAAATACCAAGATAAAACTAATTGACAAGACAACAACATCAGTAACGTTTACCAGTATATTGAAAAGGTTCAACGATGTCAATGAGTTCATCAAATTGCCTATCGAAGAAAGATGTGCCACATACTTCGATGAGTTGTACAAATTGGATCCAAACTGGTCCATAACTCCAATAGATCATTTGCAGTATTCAACATTGGCAAAAAACAGCAAGGAGTTTTTCAACCAAAAGGTGCAGAGGTTGAAAGTTGCAACGAAGGGTACAGACAAACAAATTGATACAAACATGATATTTGATCAATTGAACTCGCAGTTGGATACAAATAAACGAATTGAGGAGAGTCTTTTGGATTTTTTGGGACATTTGAGAATATATACAAGCTGTTACATGAAAAATGATGTAAGCAATAAAAAAAACATCAATTCCAGAGATATCGAAAGACGTTTATTTCCTTGGTTGAGCCACGAAAGTGCATTGATTGAAAGATGGAATGGTGAGATCATTGATAATTCGCCAGCTAAAGGTGAAAAAGATCAGATGAAGCAGAAAGAAGACGAAGAAGAAAATGAAAAACAGAACGGCTACAATGGGAACATTTTGAACTGGCAAAAGAAGTTCAACGGGAAGGGGATAGTTTTGAGTATAAGTGACCATTTGACAAAAGATACAATAAAATTGATCAAAATTCTTCGGTATCACAACAATAAGCTTCCGATTGAATTGATACATAAGGGTGATTTGACATTGGTAAACAGAATGAAGTTGATCAACATTGCAAGAAAAAATGTGCTCATAGAATCGTTGGCTTTAGAACTTGATGAATCAACAGCTCAAGAAATTACCTTCATCAATGCCAAAAGTTGTATAAATGAATCATACCATCCAAAAGTGACGGGATATGCAAATAAGTGGTTAGCTGTTATGTTTTCAACTTTTGAGGAGATAATTTTAATGGATTCTGATTCGTTACCGTTCCTTGAACCGCTGAAGTTCTTCGAGATTGATGGGTTCAGAGAGACAGGATTGTACTTTTTCAGAGACAGAGAAACCACAGATAGACTACCCCAGAGTTACATTGACCTTTTGTGCAATTTGTTTCCATCAAATGTTGAAAATGAGTTGTTTGATGTACCTCTCATTTCGAACAAGACAATGGAGAACAAATTTTTCAAACATAAACATAGGCACTATATGGAATCCGGTATTGTTGTCATGAACAGGAAAAAAAATTTATCAGCTTTACTAACAGCTGTACACTTTCAATTCTGGTCACCGCTAACTTTCCACATTTGGGGAGAAAAGGAAATATTTTGGTTGTCACAATTGTTAACTGGCAATGAAAACTTCAAGTTTAACGATTTACCAGCTGGCGCAATCGGTGACTTTCAAAGAATAAATCCCAACAGTGAGACCAGATCAATTATGGGCATTCAACCACTGCATTTAAACACCAAAGGCGAATTGTTATGGACCAATTCGGGTATATCGAAATGTAAGAAACGATCTCATGTTAAAGACTTTCATAAATATCCTAGATTGCGTGAGCTGTTCCAGAGCCCCAATGAGCTACTAGAGTATTATGAATCAAACGTGAACATTTCAAAAGTGATTATTCCACCAGACTCAACTAGATATTTTCAAAATTCTGTGAATGAACCAACTATTGGTTGGGAGATCCAACAGAATCAAGGCTGCGAAGGATATTTTTGGTTAGCCTCCGAAAGGTCTGGAGATCCTAAACAAGACGAAATATACAACGGTGAAAATTTGGGAAAAGTATTCGAGTTCGACAATGCACAGTACAAAAGATATACTGATATTGCCAATGTCTATAATTCAAAGGAAGTGGTGAAAATTGACCGGACTGTTGGCAATTGATAACCATTGAGAATACTAGCCCACAACAACTTGAGTTCCAACGAGTTTCTCTCTTTTTTTTCGCTTTTCAATATCCTCCTTTTGTTCTAGGTCATCCAATCGTTCAAAGATGATTCGAACTTAGTTAGAATTTTTGCCAAATCAAAAACCTCGGGCATGTCTCAACATGAGAGTATTTTCAATCACTTGCAAGAAAGGTGCCAAACAACTATGATACATCTCCAAATCTTAACATCTACCAATTCTTGTATCAAAAATCAAGTGTTCTTCAAAGTCGACTTTCCGGAGCATGTGAACCTAAATATGGGAACATTGGCACCTAAGCTAGTGATATACCATGACTTTAAATAATAGCATAATCATGTTTTGTACCTCGCACTACAAAGTGTTTATATCTGAATACGTAGAGTGCATGTTTTGAGAGATCTGGTCATATATTACTTATTCCTACAATCAGATCTTTCATGTAGTGGCTGCGCTCTCAACTTAGGCGAGTCTTTAAAAAATGAACTTTCAAGATTCAACTACAAGCACAAACCAACAAAATAACGCTTCACGAGTTTTGAGAAACATTTAATATAGCAAAGATTGTTTGTCAGGACTTTTACTTCAACTCTGAAAATGCTCATGATTCTATTTTGAATTGTTGTACATCAAAGATCAATCTTAGCTAAGAGTGACGAAAAGGGAAACAAAGCAAACTGAACAAAAGAGCCTAGCTAGATTTGACTTTTTTAATTTTTGTCTTACGTCTAGACTTCTTGATAAGAGATACTTTTTTTGCTGTTCATTATTTTCTGGTCAAAGGGTGCAAGAAAAACGGCGGTTGCTTGTAGATAAGGAATGATTGATACCAAAAGAAAGATGTATATAAGAGGAATTCGACAGCTAATGGTTATTCAGGTCAAGACAGCTAGCTACTTGATACAGCCATGAACCGAGACTTCTGCTCACTTATTTTTATATCTTATTAGTCTGCTTTTATCGTATCTGGACTAAGTTTTCTTAAACCTTTATAGTCTCACTTTGAGTCAGCCAATTCAAATGGCGAGTATATGTATATATATGTTGTACATTTCTGGAGCTATATCGCCAATAACTCAGATATACCTTTCGCTCCGTTAGGACACAGTTTACAGGATATCCATATATTTAGAACCTCAAACCATGAACAGATTGGCATCAAAAACTAAAGAATTCTTCTTTAAAAGTGGCAGAGTGGGTAAATACATGTTGAAGTCAAGAAGGAACCTCTCAGTTCATGTGTTCTTACTACTGCAAATAATAGTTGGAATATTGTTCTACGTATTTCCACCTCTAGGCAGTAGCAAGATCAGACCAACGTTGGGCTTTATAGATGAGAAGAGTACCTCAACAACATACTTAAAATTGATAGATGCAATAAGCAATGATGTTGATCAGTTCACCAAACATCAAATGAACGATAAATGTAAAACTTACTTTGATTCTCTCTTCGAGGTGGACCCAGACTGGTCAATAAATTCATTGGAGAAAAGTGATTACTCAACAGAAGTGTTCAATGAGAAGAAATTCTTTAAGGACAGAATGGATAAGTACAAGGATGATACAAATCGGATAGTCGATGAATTGATTGGATCGAAACTGAGCAATGTAAAAGTTGAAAACTTTTTGATGAATTCCATTGGCCATTTGAGAATATTTTTTCAGTGTTACTTGAACGACAGAGAAAGTGAACCTCTAAGTAGGCATGAGAATTCAATAGAAATCGAGTCAAGATTATTCCCATGGTTGAATTTCGAATCGCCTGTCTTTGAACGATGGGATGGGACCATTGTTAACGACTACCCAGTAATGAACAGGTTTGTATCGGGCAGTGATCGAAGTGTCGACACAAATGAACACCCCTTTGCAAAGCAAACAAATGGTGATTTGCTAAATTGGAAAGAAAAGTTGAACAGCAAAGGTATTGTGTTGAGTATGGCCGATAACTTTGTGGATCCTACAATTGGTTTGATAAAGTTGTTGAGATATATGGATAACAAGTTACCTATACAATTTGTTCATAAAGGAGATCTATCCGAGAAGAGTAAACAAAGGCTAACCAGAGTTGCAAGGGCCAATATACTGTTAGAAAACGGTAAAATTCTACTGGAAGATTCTGCACAAGAGATCTGGTTCGTCAATGCTGAGAACTGTTTCAATAACGCATATAAGGGCAAACTCCGGAGCTATGCTAATAAGTGGATTGCCGTATTGTTCAACTCGTTTGAAGAAATGATTTTGATGGATTCTGATGCGTTACCATTCATACCCCCCTCAGATTTCTTTTTGTTAGATAATTACGTGGAGACAGGAGCATTTTTTTTCAGAGATAGAGAGGCCGATGAAAAGGCTGCTACTCTGTTTATTGATTTGCTCAAAAGGCTTTTACCATCAAATATAGAGACGATTCTATTCGGTATTCCAACGATATCTGATGAAACGTTCGACAGGTTGTCAGGTTTTTTTGAAGACAGAACCAAACATTACATGGAATCTGGTATTGTTGTCACAAACAAAAAGCAGCATCTATCGTCATTGTTGATGGCTGTTCATTTTCAGTTTTGGGCGCCTTTGGCGAGAGAAGTTTGGGGTGATAAGGAAATTTTTTGGATTGGACATTTGCTACTGGCTGATGAAAAGTTTTCCTTCAACGAGAATCCAGCAGGTGCAGTTGGTGACTTTCTTCCCCAACCCCATTCAAATCGAAAGGCAAGATCAATACTCGGGATTCAGCCACTGCATCTTTCCAAGCACAAAAAGTTGTTATGGACAAACTCAGGCATTTCAAACTGTAAAAGGACGTCGTGGAACCATGATTACGATAACGTAAAATTCTGGAAGTCGAACTTTAAAAGCAAAGAGGAATTGCACAAATTTTACCAAAGTCCTGTCAATATCAAAAACGTAATCATCCCTCCCAATACTATCAGGAGGTTCAGCACTGAAGGTGCAGATGAAGAGCCAAGCGGTGGATGGGAGTTGAAGCAGAATTATGGCTGTGAAGGTTGTTTCTGGAAAGCAAACACAAGAGCTGGGAACCCAGACTTGGATGCTGATTATAACGGTTTGAACATTGGAAAGTTGATCACTTTTTCAGAAACAGATTCGGACGCTTACAATAGTATCGCCAAAATATACCTTATGAAATTCGAATATTCGGAAGCATAAGAGAAGCCAGGATTTTAAAAATAGACTTGTTGAGAATGATACCTATAAGGAATCAGTGTAAGGCACCACGAATGAAAAACAGCAGATGGGCGAAACAAAGTGACTTCGCAATAAAAAGAAGATTGAAAGAAGATTGCATGAAATTGGGTGGGAGATGAACAGGCTTTTCAGTTTACTACATGTACTTTTGTACTTCCCTTTTCTTACTTAATGTCCATTTATTGCTGCAATCAATGGTGAAATTCGTAACATGACAATCTAACAAATAAATATGCGCTTGACCTGAATTTAGAGTCAAGTTGTTTTTGGGCCTCGAGTATAGCAACATCGGAAAAGTGTTTTCGGAGTGGGTGTCTCGTCACTTCGCTCCAGAAACGAGAAAGGTAAAAACAACTACAACTCAATTTCCACCCGGAAAGAGCGAGGTTCAATGTCCAAAACAAACTCTGCTTTTTGGACATTGATCGTTCGCACTTCGTTCATTGTACTCCTCCAGGTTTACTGTCCATCGATATTCAATCGATACTCAATCGAAAGTCGATAATCTCAATCCCTGATATCATGCGACCGCTGTGTGCCTGCCTCACTGCCCCAAATTCTGGCGCAACCACCACTAAGAAAGAGGCTGTGAACATCCGGCTGTTGCAAAGTTTACGGAACCTGAAAGCAAAGACAATTATTTCTCTCTATAAAACACAGTCGAGCTCAAGTTTCACAAAGTTTCAGTCTTGTATTGTTGCTGTTGCTAAAAATAGGCGTATCGTTCAAATACCGTTCCTGGTGAATATAATCACCAAATTTCGCGCTTTGTGACCCTCTCACTGAGTGAATTTTGATGGGCAACGCAAAATTACGTATGTTCACATTTGCGTGTAACTGTCTGGAAAAGAAAGAGATTAGCTACTCAGAAAAAACAACACTCCACGTTCAATCAGCTAAATGAAACACCCTAGTGGTGATAGTACAAGTAATATAAATTGATGGTCTTACCCTTTCGCGAAGCTGCTTCCATTGAACGTAGAAAGAGGCAGCTCAGCGAGGCAGCTATTTCGGGCACATTCAGTCTTGCTAGTTGATGGATAGTTTTTTCGCAAGGGCATCGGGTAGAGACTAAAAAAGACTATTAGAAACGTGGAAGACCATACCCTCTCACCCAACTACGTAGTTTTGGCAGCTATCTCTGACCGCAAACACACGCCGTCACACACTTTCGAAGAGAAACCTTGGGACACAAAACACCAACGCCATGCATCGTAGCACTATTAGTGTCTGAGTTTGGTGTTCCTTTTCTTTTTTTACCAATCAGGAAGTAATCATCTATTACCTATTTAGTCGGACATGCTCTTGTTTGAGCAAAAGAGGTGGATATAATAAATTACATAATAAGCTTTCCAATAGAGGCTGAATAGCAACCATGTACTTGAGGAAAATATATAAAAGAAGCTGAAATCCCGTTCTATTGAGCTCTAGACTTCACCGAAACAACTTTATTGAATTCAGTTATCATCTATCTTTTCGACGAACCTCCCCTATACATAAAATGCAATTCAAGAACTTATTAATCACATTAGCTGCTGTCGCCTCAGTCCAAGCTGCCAACAACACCACAAGGTAAGTTTTAGTGGCATCGCGTCTGGAGTTCTGGTCGCGAGCATGCTCACACTTGACGGCTTAGATTACTAACACCATTTTCTTCTACTTTACCTTTTTGCAGTTCCGAATCGACTGGTGCTGCCGCCATCGTTAGCGGCGCTTCATACGCTGGACCAGCTGCTGCTGCTGTTGCCCTTCTCGCTGCTCTTTTGTAGGCGAAAATTAGAAGCTGTCATTTTTCAATGTTGAATTTGCTTTAAGTTGTTGGAGGTGTGCTTCTATATAGCGCGTTTGTAATATTTGTCGTATTTTTCATATTTTAAGTTACAATTACTTTCGTCGCTGCTGCTCTTCTATGGAAGTCAGTGGAGGTGAGAGCTAATAGGAGCTCAAAGGTTCAGGCGCTATTTTTTTTTCGATTGCTTGTTTCTATATTATTACCCTCTTTTTCATAAACTTTTTAATTTTATCATATTCTGTCCCAGGTATTATTAGATACTAAAGTAGTATCTTGTTGTAGTGAGGCAAGATTAACGTTTGATTGTGGAAAGCTTGTAAGGTGCTCCGCCTCTGAAACCCTGGAAAGGCTACGTTCGAGCTTCCTGTATAATGCACGACCAACTTGCGATACCGCAACTTTGACACAATAGTGAATGTGCTATGAAAGCATCTCTTCAATTTCCACAGCAGAAGCATCTTCAGTATACAAATAGCTTGATATGATATAGCCGTCATCGCTTGCAGATATGGAATCCTTACAACCCAAAAGCAGCTTTCCCACAGATGAATCTCGAACAGATGAAGTACTGTCAAAGTCAAACGAGAAAATTTTATTTTTCAACTACCATGAATATTTGATCAGTGACTATTACTCCATAAAAGATCAAAGATTCATGTATAACAACCAAAATCCACTAGTAGTCACTCACTTCCCTAACCCCTATGTTGATGTCACATCGGCCTTATTCCAGGAGACCAGGATTGTTAGAATTCCAAGAGTGTATGATGTCGCTGGTGATCTATTTCCAAAATACTCTGACCAGTTGCCAGGAAACGAAAAGGCTGCCATTCTTGATCTGATGGTACCCACTGGCGAGAAAGACACGGGCACTCGAGCACCGATTGAAGGAGTCTCAAATAAGTTCATAATAAGAGGTAAACATAAAGAAAATTACTTTGGATGCTCGTCTCAATCACCGCTATCAAACTTGATTACCAAAGACGAGTTGGCCAAGATAGTGAACGAGATCAATGAAATCTTGAAACTAGCTTATTCACCTACAAGCATGGGGAATATTGTATGGGAAATTCTAGAGCTTATAACTTTGTCTTTATCGACCAAAATTTTGAACCACCTTGTGTATGATAAAAGAAAATTATACGAGTTGGAGAAATATGTGGAGAGTTTAAACAAAAGTGAGTTGTTTATTGAGAGAGGCATTCATTTGATATCACCCAGAAGATCAGGTTACTTATCCCTAGACTTTCAGATTGCAAGACCAGCATTATAGACAGGTTTGATTAATCACACCCACAAACACCCTCCCCATGTTGTGACAATATTCACCTACCGCCAATTCCTAATCAAGCTGCTGGATTTGGTAGTTTGGTACTTGGTATGAACTTTGATATCAACATATGCAATCATTAAACTGCTCAGCTCAAAGGTTAATCATGGGCTTAAAGTTCCATCGTATCGTTGACTGTTGCGATCTACTACATATGTGTAAGCTAGTAACTATTATCCAGATTGGAGGATCTGGTAGTAGCAACACTCATAGAAGCGGTACTTTATAGTGCGAACAATACTTTTATTCCTCCTGTTCCCTGGATGAAAGTCTGGAGGCAAAGAGTGGACCTAATTTTAGCGGTACTCCTCCAGAGTTTCTTTATTGATTTTCTGTGTAATTTGTTCCCAAACTTTAATTAACAAAAAGATCTTAGCTAGCCAGATCTAGGATACTCGGTTGGATCGAAATGGCTTTTTGCTCAAGCTGAAAAGTCGCCCAATATTCTATGACATTGATAAAATCCCTAGACCTGAAATGAAACAGCTGGTCTTGCATTCTTCCCTTTCGGCCTTCAACCTGCAATCGACCAGCTCTATTACATGATGAAAAGAGGTTAAGATGTTCAAGCAAGATCTAATACTCACTTCGATGTAGAATAATGCATGCCTGATCCTCAAAGACTGACAGATTGTATTATATTTCTTATTTGATACTTCTCAAGTCAAGCACTTTCAAATCTGCCAATAATCTAAGGTACTCAGCGCATCTATTTGCTAAAATTTTACGTGTAAATATACCTAAATAGGAAATATGTAAATAAAAAAGCGCATTATCATGAAATGCTGGTTTTGAAAACATCACCAAATCAGTTCTTTCTTCAGCAAACCTCTCCATCGAATTGTACTGACGGCCATATTGTGCATCACAGTATGTCGAAACAAGTAAAAATGAACACTAATTGGGATGAATTGTTGTCCATATTATGCCTAAATCGTATATCTCATCAGCAAAGCATCAAAATGAATTGAATATTCTACTAATGAAGACTGATGATGTCTTTGTGTTTTGCTGCTTTGGGGTGGCTAGTTTAGCGGTATATGCATTCACTGATGAGCACGGGAAAGCTTCTTGGAGTTTAAGATGAAACAGACTAGTAACCGGTATTATACAGGAATACTGCCACGAGATATAAATACTGATATCAATTCCTGGTATTCTTTGGTACAATAATTTCTAATATTTTCCTCAGTTATCATCTCATTTTTGTACTTCATCTCATCTTTTTGAAGGTTTCAGATTTGCTCAATCTTCAATCTCAATCATCTATCCTTTGTCTGGTCTTCCAACTATAGTCGCTCTTTTAATACTATTACAAACCAGCTCATACCACCAACAGTTATTCACTCTTTTATAATACCCCTGGTGCTACTTTTATATTCTCCATTCATCTGAACAACTTTCACGATCTTATTTGCTAATCATTCTTTCCAACTACAAAATGAATTACAAGTCATACCACATTATTTCGCTCTTGATGATATTGGTATCATTGGTTCAAGCCGTTCCAGTAGTGATCACCAGGTATCACACAGCTTCAACTGCAACTGTCACTGAACTCACCACCACAGGTACTACTACCGTCACAATCCCATATGTTGAAGTTTTGATATCGAATGGTGTCACTTACACCTACACCTTGTTTACGACTGGTGTCAATTCTGCTACTCAAACAGTTGTTTACACTGATGGGGGTGAATCAACAACCTTAAGTGCTGGTGAGCAAGTTCCAAGTGCTACTTCTTTGAGTACAGTTACCACTCAATCAATTGAAGCTACATCCACCGCTGCCACTGAAGTCACATCAACCTCTTCAACCGAAGAGATTACTTCCACCTCCCCAACTGAAACCACATCCATCGTTTCTACATCAACATCTCCAGCCGCCACTCAAGAAACTACTTCACCTGCTTTAGCTGAAACCACGTCTACTGTTTCTACAACATCATCTTCAACGGATGCCGAAGAGACTAGTTCAACCGTTTCAGCTGAAACCAGCTTGGATACGTCAACGGAAACTGCTACTTCTAGCACATCAACCAATGCCGTTACTTCTACTTCATCAACTGCAGATGCTACTGTTACCACCACCCCGGCTGCCCTTTCAAGCTCTTCAAGTGATTGGACCTCTACAACTATAACACTCACATTGACAACCACTACAACTTACACCGGCACCAATGGGATTGTTGTTAGTAAGATCACCAGTACCTCAGAAGAAACTACCAGCACCAAAGCGGCAACTTCAAAGGCAACAACATCCACTAGTACTTCAAAGGCAACAACATCCACTAGTACTTTAAAGGCAACAACATCCACTAGTACTTCAAAGGCAACAACATCTACTAGTACTACAAAGGCTACAACATCCACCAAAGCAGCAACTTCAAGTGCTACCTCCAGCAGTGCTAGCTCAAGTGGTCTTGGTTCTGTTCCAACAGCTATTGTCTACAGCCCATATCAAGATAGTGGTGATTGTAAGGCGTACGATGCAGTTTATTCTGATTTGGAATTGATCGCATCAAAGGGTATTTCATCGGTTAGAATTTACGGTACTGACTGTAATTCGATCAATACTGTCGAGCCAGCTGCTGAGTTGTTAGGATTGAAAGTCAGCCAAGGTTTCTGGATCAGTTCAGAAGGTGTTGATTCCATTGATGATTCAGTCACTGATTTGATTGATTGGGTTTCTGCAAGCTCTTCAGGATGGGATCTTTTCACGTTCATAACTATTGGAAATGAAGCCATCCAAGCTAATTATTGTACAGTGGATGAGTTGATTGCAAAAATCAAAAGTGTCAAAAGCAAATTGCAAGCTGCGGGCTATACTGGAAAGGTAACTACATCTGAGCCACCGGTCATATTCTCAAACAACCCTTCATTGTGTACTGATTCCGAGATTGATTTCGTTGGAATCAACACTCATTCCTACTTTGACACTTACTCAACAGCAGCTACAGCAGGAACATTTGTAGCAGGTCAAATCAGTTTGATAAAGGGTGTTTGTGGTGATTTAGATGTTATTGTCACAGAAACTGGTTTCCCAAGTGCGGGTAATACCAACGGTGGTAACGTTCCATCGGTCGCAAACCAAAAAATTGCTGTTGCTGCTATTTTGGATGTTGTTGGAACAGATATCACTTTACTTTCTACTTACAACGATCTTTGGAAAAGTCCAGGTGATTATGGAATTGAGCAATCTTTTGGTGTTATTCAATTATTTTGATTCACTTCCTATGATTTATTCTCAATCTTTAATGCCCACTCACGACTTTCACTGTTACACTATTTCTTCCTTTTATCTTCCTTCATTCTCTTACAGCTCTGATTACTGTAGGCTTTTGTATTCTATAGACTTTTTTCACTCTCTTTCTCCAGCTAATATACCCTCCAACTAGGTCAATGTAATTATAATTATAAATTGCATTCGTAGACAGTTTGATTGAAGTTAGGTTATCCTGCGCTTTGTACAAAAAATGACTTTAAAAAAGAAGAAAAGAAGTATCTTGAAAGAAATCCACAACCAACCACAAATAACATATTGAATGCCTCAACCCTATACTGGATAACAGATGTCGTCCGCGATAAACAAAACATCCATAGCTGCTCTTATTCATAAAGAGAACACTGAAATTCCGGGGCAGAGTTATAAGGTGTCTAAACCTTCTGTCATTTCTACAGCAACCAAACCGTCATTGCAGAATATAAATAAGGGCCATCTACTTGAGAAAATAGATGAGGATATACAAAATATAAACATAATGAAGAGTGAACTCAGGAAAAGAAAAAAAGAGTTTCTGAAGAGGGAAAAGGAGTTGAAGGATTTAGAGTTGAAGATCAACGAAAGAGAAAAAGAGCTGAAATCAAGACAAGAAGATCAAAAGGACACACCCGACCCAGAATGGCTATCAAACAACGGATCGAAATTGTACGATAATATTGATATCAAGACATTTAGACAATACGAGTTGGCCAAGGAAAAAGTTTCCAACTTTTACCAAATTCAACATGAGATGCAAACAGTCCAGTTTAACATACAGGCACGAATCAACTTCAAAACAAAAGTCAGAGATAGAATGACGATATGGGAGGCCTTAGTGAAGTTAAACAAACTAATTGATGAAAGTGATCCGGATTGTGAATTATCACAAATTGATCATGCTATCCAGACAGCTGAACTGATTAGAAGGGATAATAAGCCTAGATGGTTCCAACTAGTTGGATTGATCCATGACCTAGGAAAATTGTTGTACTTTTATGATTCCAAGGGGCAATGGGACGTTGTGGGTGATACGTTTCCAGTTGGATGTAGATTTTCCAAAAAGATAATCTTCTACGACTCATTTACCAAGAATAAAGACTTTGTCAACCCATTATATAGATCCAAGTATGGGATATATTCTAAACATTGTGGACTTGACAATGTATTAATATCATGGGGACACGATGAATATTTCTTTTCCATTTGTAAAAATAGCTCAACATTACCACCAGAGGCTCTAGCGATGATCAGGTATCACAGTTGCTATCCTCTTCATACCGAATTGCAATACCAACATTTGATGAATGAGCACGACAAAGAGATGTTGAAGGCGGTTAGACTGTTCAATCCCTATGATTTATACTCCAAGACCGATGTTCATTATGATTTAGAATCATTGAAGGACTACTATAAAGAGTTGATCGATGAGTTCTTCCCAACCAAGATTGTCGATTTCTAACTGGATGTTATTATATGAAGACTATTTGCATCATTTGTTGAACTTAGCAATGGTGAGAAGTATATAATGAAGTAAAACAAGGTATTGATAAATAATAAGTAAGAGAGAAAAATGGTAAAAAACAGGTTCAAAAAATAAAAAACTCCGATGAAACCAACAGTTTCACCACCAAATACAGACAATATATATATAAACAAATTTAGTTCAAGAACTGAGGTACACAAAATCAACCAGATGAAAACTCATCTAACCATTCAAAACTTGGCCATCAACTTTCGCTTGTAAAGTTGTATGCTTTAACATTGACATCAAGGTTTCATCTATCTCAACTCTCAAACGAGTCCTTCTTGCCTTTAGCCTCAAAAAGTCAACGTAACGAATGGATTCAATATCTAGTTCATCCAGCGCCAACTCAAGGGATGTGTAACTCTGGTAGATTTCATAATCATCTAACAAATTTTGAATCAGTACCACTATATGTTGATACGGACCTCTGAAGATTTTTTGAAAATTCATCTCTGAATCTGAATACGACTCTTTCGCCAAACTGGAATATTCTCTCAATTTGATTTGATCTTTCTCCTTCCTTGATGCTGAAGCTTTTCTGATATATCCTTCGAGCGTTACCGCTTTACAGAGTTGGACATATGATGAAATCAACTGTTGAACCGACAGATTTTCTATACTCAAAAAATTGGTCGACAACACGTTATAGTTTGATTTGAATTTCGATAAAAACTCTCTTTTGATAATACCTATTACTGTTTTCAAATATGGCCTGAGTAAATGATTTGGAAGTTTTGTATCCAGTATTGGTATTATGTGATTTTCATCTGGTGAGGAACAGATGGAATATATAAGTTTCTCCAAACCGATCAATTTCTTTATATCGGAGTCTGGCCCATCATTGGCTCCATTTCGAAAGTTGTTGTTGTGATTCATCCTCTGATATTGCTGCTATGTTGGAGGTCTTAGTCGTCGTTTTTTTTCATCAATCGTCATTATTAATAAAATGTTCACAAAGATTTTTCTTCTCTACAAACACCGCTCCAGATGGCGGTTTTTTTTTTCCTTACTTCAAATTCGCTTTTCAAGTGATTGAAGCAGACTTCAAAGCTTTCATAGTCAACAGTAAGATATGTCAATACCATTGGAGTTGGAGAGAAGTGCCCTTGAAGAGCTAGAGGTAATCGAGCTTGAGATCAGCAGAAGAATAAGAAGAAATCATCAGCTTTACCAATCACATCAGTCGAACAATATTCTTGGTGGGAAAAAGAGGTCGTTGAGAGAAACTTTATTGCAAAAGCATGAGATCAAGCTGTTTGTGAATCAGTATAAGCTGCAATGTGAAATGCTTGATACAGAGCTCATGGTCAGCGCCAAGAAAGTCGAAGGTTTCAAAGATCCAAACTTTGTCAAATTCGACTTATTGTACAACGAAATCAAATCGCACCATTTGAAATATCCGAATAGGCCAATTGATAGCTTGCAAGGTATTTACTCCATATACAGTGGGTTGGAACCTGAGCCTTCAAGTCTTGACGAAAACAATAATAAGAAGAAAAGGAAGTTGAGGAGAAACATAATCAGCTCGTTTGCATCAGATTTGAAAATATCAAACATTTTCACCGACGAAGAACATTATGGAAACTACTTGGATTTGATTGAGTTTCATGAGCTTTGGTTGAATTTACCAGGAAACGATTTAAAATTGAGCTACTCTGAGTATTTGGATATTTTTAATAAGTTGCTACCATCTTCAACATCAAATTACAACCTATCTAATATTGATCTTAAGAGTATTACGTTTTTCAAGTATTGTGATAAACTATTTCAGTATTTGGAATCCTTTCACATGAAAATTCAACCATTGCTCAAGCCAGAAGTTTCAATTTTGAAAATAAAAAGAGATTTTGATACTAAATGGGAAAAGGGCGAATTTTCAAAACAGTTGGAAGAGGTCAAGGGAAGTTACAAAGAATACAACTTGGAAGAGGAGAGTGAAGTTCCTTCTATTGAAAAGGATGGCACTGTTTTCTGTAAAGCGTGCGAGAAGTTGTTTACAAAGTTAACTGTATATAATGGACACCTTGATGGAAAGAAACACAAGAAAAGAGTACAAATATTGCAGCAAAACAGCAAATCAGCAAATCCTAAAGATGTGGAAGAGATTTCAAGGCCTGAAGATTTTGAAAGCCTACTCCGAAACATCTATCAAATCAGAGAGTTGTCTTCACTTTTGGAGAGACAAATATCGAACACAAGAACAAATGTGGAGCGTAAAAAATTGATGACAGATTACGAAACCAAATTAGAAAAGCAAGCTTTGGCTAAGATGGAAGAGGATGATTTATACGAGTCATCTGATGAAGAATTGAACAAGGATGGAAACGGCGATGATGATGGGGAAAATGATGATTTCACCAACTATAGTAATCCTTTGAAATTACCAATTGGATTTGATGGTAGACCCATTCCATATTGGCTATGGAAACTACATGGCTTGGGTTTAGAGTTCAATTGTGAAGTTTGTGGTAATCACAAGTACCAGGGTAGAGTGAAGTATGAGCGTCATTTCAATGATCTGAAGCATCTCCATGGTTTGAAATGTCTTGGTATTATTTCCAACTTGGAGACTTTCAAAGGAATTTCCAAAATTGATGATGTTTTACAGTTGAAAGAAAAATTCGACAAAACAATAAAGCTGAATGACAGATTCATGCAAAACTTTGTTGAAGTTGAAGATGAGGAGGGTAATGTTTTGAGTGAAAAGGACTATAACGATTTGAAGAAACAGGGCTTGATATAAGTGCAAACATGGATTATTCGAAATTGCTTCCTCATCGCAAGGGAAAAATCGTAGTCAATATGTAAGTCTGTAGTATTTTCTGACAAGTAGCCGAGCACTCACTCTATTTACATTACGCAGTCATGACCAACAAGATTTTTTTGAAGAGTAATCTCCAATATACAAACCTGGCATAGTTGACTAAAATTTATATACTAGAAGGTTATAAAGCAACATTTCTAGATAAACAAATCATGACAGAGAATCTATCTTATCCATCTTACGATTTTGAACAAGCTAAAGTTAAACTGTTTTCAGCCACCAATGAGACAGTTGAGATTACATGGAATTTAACATCGTGGAATTTGAGTGAAATCAGGTCCAGTTTGTAAGTGCCAATGATGGTAAACCCCACAACTTAATGAAGTTCACTAACTAACTAGCTTTTGCGTTTTAGTCATAATATTTGGTTACGTGATCACTGTCACTGTGAAGCATGCTATCATCAGATTACCAAGCAAAGGTTGAACAACACTTTTGATATACCCGATGACATCATGCCTGTTGATATTGTGAACGATTCAAAGGAGTTGGTAATTAAATGGAGTGATAAACATGAAAGTACATATGAGGCAAGCTGGTTATTTTTGCATTCTTATTCGCCAATATTGGTGCCAAACGATTACAAGATCAAAGATTATCATCCTGCTTTAGATTTGAAATACTGGAATGTGGAAAAGATCAAACTGCAATCTCCATCTATTGACTTCGAGACGATAATGAACACAGACACTGGAACTAGTGAATGGGTCAACTTGATCTGGAAATATGGATTTGCCTTTGTTGAGAATGTCCCTGTATCACCACTGGAAACAGAAAAGTTGATTGAGAAGATTTCGTTCATAAGACCAACCCATTATGGTGGGTTTTGGGACTTCACTGCGGATTTGAATGTCAATGACACTGCATACACAGACATACCTATCCCATTACATACTGATGGAACCTATTTCTCCGATGCTCCTGGCTTACAATTGTTTCATCTTTTGAAATTCAATGGTACAGGTGGGATAACAACATTATGCGATTCATTTTATTGTGCGGAGTTGTTGAAGAAGGAAAAGCCAGAATATTACGACATTTTATCTAGAATTCCAATCAGTGCTCATGCAGCTGGGGAAGAGGATGTTTTGATTCAACCGGTAACACCAAAACCAATCTTCGTTCATGATTCATTTGGTAAGTTGATTCAAGTCAGGTGGAACACTAGCGATAGGTCAACTTTGGGCTCAACTTTTGAAAATCCAGAAGATATGCCTGTTTTTTACAAGGCAATGAAAAAATTCAACGAGATAATCGAAAGAGATGACAACGAGTTCTATCATGCTTTGAAACCAGGACAATGCTTAATTTTTGATAATTGGAGGGTTTTCCATTCGAGAAGAACTAAATTCACCGGAGAAAGAAGAATGTGTGGAGCTTATATAAACAGAGATGATTTTATAAGTAAGGTTAAACTATCGAGCTTGAAAAGAGAAGATATATTGGAATCTCTTTAATTTTGATATGCTGAATTTCTCCTACATTTGTTTCCCCATTTTCTGAATTCATGTTTTGACAAATTTGTTGATTTTTTCTTCTAATAACTATTCAAGCCTTACATGAACCTATGTTTCTACTTTTGGTTCTATTTTGAGACTTCTTGGTCAAGAATCATAAATGTTTGGCACTTGTGAGATTTAGCCTAATGAATGTTTGTAACTAGCCATCTTCTCCAGTGGTGTATGGGTGCGTCAACATTGCTATAAGGAAGCACATAGAAAAATCCGATAGACTTCTAGTATAAAGAGTTAGTATAAGAGGAATGATATACGCTTGATAGACTCTAAGTGTTACTAGGGATATGTCGTCAATGGTGTCAAATACTCTGGAAAACAAAAGTGATCATAATAATGTCGAAAAGGTTGTAGTACCATCAAAAAATGGTAATAGTGAGCTACAGCAACAGTTAAGCGCCAAGCTGAATAAGTTGAGAAACATGATAGTGGAGACAGAAACAGTTGAAACCTCCTCAATAAAAGTCTTACCAATAAGTAATAATCTGAATAATGGTAGTAGCTATGACAGTGCTTCGGTTATCAATGCGAACAATGCTCACAACTCCAGCACCATCAATTCAAATCAAACAAACACTACTGATGATGATAGCGAGGAGACATTCGTATATGATAATAACAATAACGCAAATACAAGCAATCAAATACAAAATCAACAACAGCAGCAACAGCAGCAGCTTGTTAATACCATAAGCAGCATCACGACTAATAACCTGAATGCAACAATAAGTTCCAGAAACTCGATAACAAGTACCCCCGGGTTTCCAAAATCGCAATCAATATCGATCAAAAAACAAAAACCAAGATTCAATCAAAGAAACGGGTCAGTACACAGTGCCATCCATCCTCCTGCTCCGCTCAATGATAACAATTATGATGCTTCGATCACTCAGCATTCCAACGGAGTCTGTATCAATCATGCAGACGCTGAAGAGTTTGGTCATGAAAATAATCAAATGAATGTTGAGAACAAGAGCATGATTTACTCGGACGAGGAATATGATACATCCACTTTTGATTCTTTAGCGTCTTCCAAATTGATGAACTCATCTCCAAAAATGGCAAAGCTTTCGCAGAATACGAATTCTAGAAAATCCCTGAGGAAGGATAATGGACAAACTTTGAGAACGATAACCTCGAAGTTATTTGACTCAAAGGGTACACTGCCTAGAAGATATTCAGGTTTAGCACAGAATATCGACTTTGATGATTTTGACGATGATGACTTTGAAGATTACGATCTGAACATCAATAATAGCAACGGTTTACTTGACGATTTGAATGAAAATGACTTTAGCAATAGAAATACGAGGGTAAATCCAACAAGAAGACAGTATGGATCAATCAATGACTACAATAATGTATATGGGATAGGGTTCAATCACGACAATAGCTCTAACTTGTTGAATAATAGCAATAATACGAGAAAGCTCAGAAAAAGCAGTCATCTTCAACAAAACGGGTTGTACTACTCTCCACATAATTTTCCAAACTCCAAAAACCGTTTAAAGCAACTGAAGAACTTCTGTTACACTTTTGTTTTGATCGTAATATTGTTATCGTCTGGTTTCATTTCGGGCTTTTTCCTTGCATCCACCAAAGACTTGCAAGATGTTAGAATAGTACTGATCAAGGATATCATTATCTCACAGGAAGAACTAATCTTCAATTTGGTGTTTGATGGTTTTAATCCTGGGTTTATAAGCATTGAGCTTGAAGAAACGGAAATGGATTTTTTTGCAAAAAGTGAGCATGTCAGCGATGAAATATTGACTGATAACGACTCTGATGACGGAGGAAGCGGGACATTTCAGACGATATTATTGGGTAGTATCACTAAATTTGAAATTCCCTTGAAGTTCAATGGTGGATTTTTCACACGACAACGCCAGTTGACAAGCAGTGAAATCAAGATCATCAAGCCATGTTCTCACTTGAACGATGGTGGTGATTCCTCGGATATCACCACACTTCCTTCCACTTCAGCTCTCTCTACCACAATCTCATCCTCCACTTTAGTGCCGTCATTTTTAAACAGTAAGAAGAATCTAACTCCCGGCGATCTAAAATGGATAAACATCTCCAAGTATCCGTTTGATTTGATCATAAGAGGTGTTTTACGATATCGTTTACCTATTTTGAACGAGGTCAAAAGCATCAGTGTTAACAAGGTAATTTTGATTGATCCCGACCATTTGAAGATATCACACTAAGAGTATTCATGCTTGTGCTGTACTTTGATTTTTTCTCTTCTTTATGGGCCGCAAAAGAGAAACAGAAGGTTGTACATTTTGCTGTTAAGGTCTCTTGTATTTTACTTCGGAGTTCTCCTCAGAAGTATTGCTTATTGATGCCTTTCATCAACCATATAGATAGTCTTCAAGCAAATAAATACGTGTGTTACCCGGCTTTTTCAAAAAAGGTGTTTGTTAGTACAAAGCCCTCAAATCCATTTTTTCTAATCATAGAGACTCACTCAGTTGGTAGATAGATAGTTGAGATGAAGCTTGAATGGATCAAAAAGCTTCTCCTGAGTTTTATATAATTGATCCGATTCAACTGAATTAAAAACTGAGAATATTAGAATCTAGCTACAAAAAGATGACTTTTACTCAAAAGCCTTTTGATCCGATCACTGTGAGACCAAATGAAAAGAAGCGTATGTACTTTCTTGACTTGAGTAGAATCTTCAAAAGGCTCACACAAGTTATAATTTAAACGAGTATCCAGTACTAACATCAATTTTCAACTATTGTATTAAAATATAGGTGTTGCATATTTCTATGATTCAGATGTCGGTAACTACTCCTATGGTACTGGCCATCCAATGAAACCACATCGTATAAGAATGGCCCACTCATTGATAATGAATTATGAGTTATATAAAAAGATGGAAATTTACAGAGCCAAACCAGCAACAAAGCAGGAAATGTGCCAGTTTCACACCGATGAGTATGTTGATTTCTTAGCAAGAGTCACGCCAGATAATTTAGATATGTTCGTCAAAGAGCAAGCAAAATTCAATGTAGCTGAGGACTGTCCCGTCTTTGACGGTTTGTACGAATTTTGTGGTATTTCCGGAGGTGGTTCCATGGAAGGTGCTGCAAGATTGAACAGAGGAAAGTGTGATATTGCAATTAACTACGCTGGTGGTTTGCATCATGCCAAGAAAGCTGAAGCCTCAGGGTTTTGCTACTTGAATGATATTGTCTTGGGTATTATTGAATTGTTGCGTTATCATCCTAGAGTCTTGTACATTGATATTGATGTCCACCACGGTGATGGTGTTGAGGAAGCCTTTTATACCACTGATAGAGTTATGACATGTTCATTCCACAAGTATGGTGAATTCTTCCCTGGTACTGGTGAATTGCGTGATATCGGTGTCGGAAAGGGTAAGCATCATGCGGTCAATGTTCCTTTAAGAGATGGTATCGATGATGCAACTTACAAATCTGTTTTTGAACCGGTCATTCAAAGAATCATGGACTGGTATCAACCATCTGCTGTAGTTTTACAATGTGGTGGTGATTCTTTGAGTGGAGACAAGCTAGGATGCTTCAATTTATCAATGAGAGGTCATGCTAACTGTGTTGATTTTGTCAAATCGTTCAATATCCCAATGATGGTTGTTGGAGGTGGTGGTTATACCATGAGAAATGTTGCCAGGACTTGGGCTTTTGAGACTGGTATCTTGAACAATACCATCTTAGACTCAGAGTTGCCATATAATGACTACTATGAGTATTATGGCCCTGACTATAAGTTGGAAGTCAGACTGTCAAACATGCATAATGCTAATTCTCCAGAATACTTAGACAAGATATTAACGCTGATATACAGCAATTTAGAAAATGCAAGACACACACCATCTGTACAAATGAATTACGTGCCTCCGGATATGGAAGATTTTGGAGACGAGGAAGAAGATACAGCGGAAGCAAAGGACACAAAAGGTGGTTCTCAGTATGCTAGAGATAATATCATTCAACCTGATAATGAATTTTATGAGGATGACGAATTGGCTCAAGGAATCAACTCCAAGAACGAAGATGATAACAGTAAGAAAATCTCCATAATGCAGCCTATATATGATAGAGAAAGATTAAATGGTGAAGGGATAGAGAAGATGGATATTGATAGACTTCCATCGACTGGTCTATAAATCTAATTATTCTTTCTCAACTTTTTGGAGATCTCTTATTTCTTGAATTGTATGTATTATTTTAGTCTACTGTGTTGTGCTTATTGTATTCTTTTATATTTTTCAAATGTGAATTAGTTTTTGTTCTATTTAATTCAAAAGTATACATGATTGACATTAGCTTGTAAGATCTTTACTGATGTTCAACAAATGCTGAGATTTGATGTAAGCGCACCACACTCAGAGTATCGCAGTTTTTAAAGTAGCCAAAACACTATATGCATCTTACATCGAACTGTACAATGAAGATTTGGCCTATAAGTATTATCAGATGAGTCCCACACAAGAAAGATCAGTAATTCCTTTGGAATCCAACCCACAAGTTTTCACGAACTTATCACAAAATTTGGGGTTAACTAGCCTTCTATCATTTCACGACATTTACTCTATAACTGATCCAGATCTATTATCATTTTTACCCAACCCAATTTATGCTATAATTTTACTATTTCCAACCAACAATAGTTTTGAGGTGGAAAGAGTCAAAGATGATGAATCATATACGAAGCAACCCACCAAAGATGATTTGACAGTAAATTGGTTCAGGCAATCAGTTCGAAATTCATGTGGGCTCATGGCATTGCTACACATATTGACAAATATTTCATCTAGTTTTATTTTGAAGAGTTCTATAATAGACACTTTCAAGAAGTTGAATCCTTCGTCATTGAACATCGACCAGCAATCACAACAGATTGAGTCAATCATTTTCAATAGCTCTTTGTACGATGACTCAGCCAAAAACGGTCAAACGAAACCACCCACTGCAGACGAAGATGTGGAGCTACATTTCATTTCGTTTGTTCAGAATCCAGAAACCGGTGATGTTTGGGAGTTGGATGGTAGAAGAAACCATCCCATTAAATTGTGCGTTGGTGGAAAAGGTGAAGACCCTAAGAATTTGGTTTACGATGAGAACGTAGTTAGAAGAATACTACACTACTTTGAACTAGCTGGAGACGAGGATAAGATGAAGTTCTCTATGTTGGGTTTAGGGCCTACTTTTGATTAAATAGTAAGTTCAAATTTTTTTACTATAAGGTCCAAAAAGCAAGATCAAAGAAAAGTATGGATGCTTCCAAAAGTATAACGGTGATCTAAGAAATTTTTTGGGTTTCACTCATCTAGCTGCGTGAGTTTCAATACTGTAAAGTAGTAATGTTAGTATATTATATTTCAAGATATATAAGTTAAGTTAGTAGACGAACTTTTGTTCGTTATCCCTCATGATTCTCCCTCGACCTCCAAAAGAAACTTTGCTTTATTTTCTAGATCTGTCCTTTGATATCAACTTTTTTCAACCCTTTTGAAAGTTGTTGAATCTGAAATTTCGCCTGATGGCAATCGAAAAAGTCACCAGCAATGAATTTCTTCAACTGATTATTTTCAAAAAAGGACATCATTTTTGATTCATCATTATCAAAAATTTGCAGTTTGATGTAATCTATATTCAACTTTTTAAAGCTTTTTGAAATTATTGACAAAGTCGATACCAACTGAGCTGGGTATATGAAGTCTATTATCATTTGCTGGAAGTAGTGGAAGCTTTTGGTTTTTTTACTTTTGATGGTTTTCAACAAAGCAAAAAAGTCATGATAGTTTTCAACAATGATCATCTCATACAACTGGAAAGCATATTTTATAAAAGTATTCTTGATCAAGGCATCCAGGTGATTCTTTAACAATTCAAGTCTGGTTGAGTTGATTTCAGGATAGTCCTTAGTAATCAAAAAATATAATAATCTATATCCTATGAACTCAAACTTGTTGCTTTCTTTACCTTGCCCGAGAATCTGATATAAGCTCTTCAATTGAGATTGACATTGATTGAATTCTCCTAAATCCTTATATCTGATGGCCACTTTGCAATGAAATTCGTATGCTTCGATCGTGAACGTATTCTTTATATGTTGTACTGTTATATCCTGCCTCAAAGATTTCAACTGGTTTTTTAGATAATTATAGTCAACAGATTCACTCTCGTATTTTTCTTTTAGCATTTTTAGTGACTTACGTAAAATGACTAGTGGTCGCACCAACTCTGGAATCGGCAGAGATGTCAATCTTAGGTAACTCTTCTCTAAATTTTTGCATGTTCCTACCAACGGAGTCATTGAGTTGTAGTCAAATGTTTCTTTTTGAGGTGGGGGAGATATAGAACGATCATTCTCAAATCTTTCGAGTCTTTTAAGTTTCCTCTTGTTGGCTGAACCCAAAACATTAGATGTATCCAGACTTCTCTTTTTTTTATTTTTTTGTAATGGCATACTTTCTTCTGATTCTGAATCATCTGAAGATCCAAATACTGAACCATGGGCAACTTTTGGGGACGGTGAAATTTTAGGCTTATGGACCGTAGGTATTTTTGGCAAGTGCCCCAACGATAATACACCACTCTTTTTCGGCTGTATATGAGCTGTGCTGGGTAGTATTCCAGATGTTTTTCTCAGTGAATGCTTTGACTCTTCCCTTGTTCTCCTAACAAAATCACAATTAAGTTCCAATTTTTTATATGTGAAATTCAAAATTGGCAACTGCTGCTTTGCCCAATCATTCTCGAAAACTTTACCCTCCTCAACTGCCTTGTTTATGATCGCTTTAAGCTGAATTTGAAACTGTTCTTTTAACGCTCCATCGAAGTTGAGCTCATTGACCCTTGTAAAACACCTACTTATGAACAGGTGTAAGCTTGGCGGCCAGGTTGTTGGGTCTTGAATAGATGGTTTTTTTACTACAGGGGAACTTTTTGAGCCAAGTTTCAAACTTGTTGTAACCTCGTTATATGGACTCATTCTTTCTCTATCTATAGCTGAAGATGGATGACTTTTGGATGTATTTCTGTTACCCTGAGAACCACTCATGGGCGTTAATATACGAAAAGTTTTTTTTGCATTATAAATTCTGTAGACCTGGTGATAGTCCAGAGTTGGTGTATGGATGGTTTAGAAAACGTCACTACAAAAAAAGTATAATTCGAACCATAAATCATTGGAAGTTGAACACAGTTGAGTAGTATCCACAACGACAATTGATAAAGACAGTATGTCACTTAGATCAAGCATTTTCTCACCTTATACTGATGTTAATGGGACATCCACAATCTCTCAAGCAACTGCAAGCAATGCATACGTCGAATCAATAATCTCAAACTATAATTCAAAAGGCATATTGCCTCCAATGTTATCCCCAACGTTGCCAGCTATGTATTCCCTTGTTCCAGCTATACCTAAATTGAGCATATCAGAGGCAAGGTCGAATAGTGGCTCATCAGTGCTGAAGTCCAGCAAGAATGAGACTGTTGATGAATTTGAAGAATATCAAAAGAAGAATGGTCTAAATTCCTACATTGTCAAAAGATCGCCCAATGGAACGGTGAGATCTGTAACTGTTAGACTTGTCATTACCAAAGGCAAAGTGAAGAACAACAAATCTGTTGGATTGGGAATAACGAGTGCTTCTAGAAAACGACCAGTTGTCTCGTATCCGACATCGTCGGAATCTTCTGTTTCACCTCCATCAACCAACAATTTGGCCAATCCATCGTCCAAAGCTAACAGCGGTCTTTCAGTGATACCCGCTTTGGTTGTATCGTCAAGCGATGAATTTGAGAATGAGCCTTCATCCAAAAAGTCCTCTCCAAAAAAGTCAAGATCTCAAGCTCCCATACCACAGAAGAAGTTGAGTACACTACATTTATCAACAATCAATCAAGAATTAGTTGAACTGAGGAAAACTAAAGGTGAGTTATTTGTGAGCAAATCAAAGCATTATTTGAATTTGGCAACCTCGAAGAAGAGGCGCGGTGATAGTTTGAGATCTCAACAGTCGAACAACCTGGACGTCCAGGAAAATGCCATTTTATTCAAGAGATCGGTGTTGACTTCTATTGACTCATTGATAACATTCATTATCGCATTTGACTACGAAGACAAATCTAGAATTGTTCAAAAATTATTGTTGGTTGACCGTAGCTGGTTGAGCTTACTACCTTTTACAAACAACATTGTCAGAAGTGTTGAAGAGGGTATATCGACGTATGGCAATAACAGTGGGTTAAAATTCTTGTTGAGTGTTGCTCAGTTAATTAAGGCGTCAATTTTCAAACACTTGGTATCAATTGCAGCTAGTCGTATATCGAGCTCCACAAAAAAAATTGACAATCTAATCGCAGAATCAGAGTCATTGCTGAATGATACTCAAGTCACAGAAGACGAGGAAAACAGTTCAGTGAAAGCTATAAACCAAAAGATTTCAAAATTAGAGTCAATGGTGATCAAGAACTCCAAAAACTTAATTCAGTACCAAGAAGAAATTAACAAGAACTTCATTAGTTTCGAAAAGATCATGAATTTTATAAATGCCAAACTATCGTTTCCCAGAACTTTCAAAAAAAGGTCCTTGATGGTTCAGCCAAAACTGATAAGTGAAAGCTTCAAACCTTCAGCTGACCCATTCTACTTGCCCGTCAATTTAAGTTATTCTAGCTTGCAAGAAATAATCGCATTCAGCTACAGCATAATCAGAGAATACGATGTTATTGATAACTTGAGCACGGAATTTGACTAGCTCTCAAGGGCAAGGAGGACAGAATATCCTGTATAGTTGTGACTCTCTTTATTTTGAATGAATGTCAGTCCAATAACGGTCATAACTATATGCCATGTTCAGGCATTTTTTTCCCACACAAACTTTTGTGAAGTCGATTCGAGAAAAGCGACCTGCAAAGAATTGCAACCAACTAATTTTACTGCTAAATAAGCAGGATCCCAGTATTTCGAAATGCTTGTTATTCAACTAGAGAGTTGTTGTAGTTGCAGGGTTAAATGATTGTTATGGTTTAACCCAGATTGGAAGCAATGTGTCAAAATACTATCACGTGATTGATTTTGGTTTCCTCTGGGCGAATTTTTCAAGTTTGATGCTGCACAAGCTGGTGAGATTGGAGCAAATGTGAGGATGCGAAGATGTCAGGTCTATCCACTATCTGAGAAGTTCCATTGGGCAGATATTTTCCTCCCATTTGAACCCCAACTTGATCACAGCTGGTTTTGCCAAGTTACTGATCAACTGCTAGTACAAATTCAATACACCCATGCCCACTTCAAGTCTCAATGAAAGATTTCAACTTTTTGCTTCTTTCAATATCCACTTTATTGATATTAATACCCATACTCATTAGTACTGTGGTGATTTCAAATTCCAACTACCAGTATGTTCCAACTTTTGCTGATTACGCTAGATGTATTGTTCTATCCGCTTTTTACATTCTACTCTCCCTCCTGGTGAGACTTGCCATTATCAACTTTGAAGGTTTCTCCAATAGTCCAATTTCGCTGAAGTTGATCACCCATTTGACTTTTTCAGTAGAAACACTGGTTAAATTTGTATTCATACTAGCATTGGCTTATCCTCAAAGCGATGAGCTTAGTGATTTGGATAGATCAAAGCTAATGGATGAAGGTAGAGAGATCCTGTGGAAAATTGCTCCGTCGCAAGTTATTATGTTTAGCTCGATGATCTCGATATTTGAATTTGTTTTATATGTTGTAAGCTATGGATGTAACTCATCAAGGCTTTACAAATTTTATTCATGCTCATCGGAAGAAAGGAACAGATACGGAACATTGCTGATGCAGGATAAGCTACGAAGAAAGTCGTCTCTTATGAGTATATTGCAGATTCAACAAGACTTGAAAAGGTCATACAAATACAAGTTGCATTATAACTTTGATGGCGAGTTTGATGAAGATGGAATGTTGTTCAACGATTATAAAATTCCGCTGGGGTTTAAACAAACGGTACTGAGGGTAGAAGATTTGAAGCCGTCTGATAATCACGTTTACCAAACGTATACAGAGACCAAATTGGCGTATAATGTTTCGCAAGATCTTGACCTTGGTGGAGGGTTCGGTGGAAATTTAAAGTTGCCAAATGGCGGAGAGTTGAACTTTGGTGGTGGTGGTGAACTACATTATAATGATGGTTGCTCTTCAAAAAAAAGCCAAACCACCAGTAAAAATAGTAATATAAAGGAAGAGGAGGAGAAGAAGGGAGCGAGAACAAATTTTCTCGAAAGTGGTCAAACATCGAATTCGATACTTTCTTTCTCATCAGACTCATCTGAAACTTCTACAAAATACAACATTTTTCAAGAATTATCGGTCTTTGGTGGATTATTGTCAACGCAGGATTACATCTTGAATGTTAACTTACCAAAGTTCTTGAATTTTGACAACACCACTAATCGTTCCGTAGACTTTTATCAGTTTTTGAAGAAGAGTTTGATTTCTCAAAACTTCAAAGTCATCGAATTCTGGAAATATCAAGAGTACTTGATTGATACAATGATGGAATGTTTAGTGTTGAGTTTGTTTTTCTTGCAAAGACAACCTTTGATTATCGAAAAAGACCCCGAATACAACAGGTTGGAATTCAAAGTCTACAAATTCAATAGAATCGTTTTTCAAAATTTGGAAGTTTTTATCATTCTTCTGATATCTACCATCATAATCATCAAATTGATAAAGTACGAGCTTTGGATGTACTTGCTTTTGAAATTACCATCTTCAGCAAACTCTTTTGAGGATTCGGAGACAACATATCTATTTTCATCACGCAAGATAAAATACAATGGCACTGATATCGATTTACTGAAAGAAGAATCGTCTGAGGAAGCTCACGGATGTTTCGATTTGTCAGAATTTAGAAAAGTGAAGAAAAAGAGTTCATCCATATTCAAGTGGGCATACAAGAGTTCAGACTGTAAACCTAGTATGAATCCAAGCTCATACATAACCCAGTTTTCAACAGATGAACAAATGTCTCAGATGAAACTCAACAATCCGAAGGATGATTATTTTGAGTTTGATTCAGTCAGTTCATATGATTCAACAAATCATGCTGAAAACGGTTTTGTCACATTTGAGAACGAAGAGAATGATGAGGATCAAGAAAGCTTCTATTTCTTCTATGCTTGGAAGTTCAACGATGTTTTGAGAAGATGCTGTGTTATCAGGAACTTGACTATTTTGGAGCTAGTGCTCAAGATGTTTCTCATAACATGCCTATTGATATATATGAAACACTTTTTGTGTTACTGATTTACTCAGTGCTTCAGCCAATTGAAGATTTCCTTTTTTTTTTGGATCCAGTTACACCGATCAGGACCATCAGGCTCATCTCATTCATGTATAGCGAAACTTCTTGAGCAAATCAAACACAGATTAGCCTTTTTTCGGTACATTTGTTGGTCTTTCTCATCAACCATCATATCACATCCCTTTCTAAAATTATTTAATTTATGCGGCCTGCGGCATACCTTGCTGGTAAATAGTGACTAAGCTGGTTCTATTGTGTGGCTTATGGTTTGTTTGTGTTTTTCCCTTGGTAATCGTGTTTTATTTTTTTTTCCGATATATTGATACTTTATTATTTATTTGTTATTTATTATCGTTTTACGTCGAAGAAAATAGGATTGCACTCCGAATAGCGAAGCAGCACCAAACTACAATAAACAGAATTTAGAGTTTCTCACCATACACATTACCGGATGGTAGTCGCCTGCGATAGGTGAGAGAAGATACTCAACAACACCTTAGGCCTCAAAACATGTGTATCAACCATTATGCAAGCTCAAGGAATGAATTTCAAGAATAGACTAATCGTGAGCGTGTATGGGGTACTATCTATGCTTTTGATCCGTGTGGTAGATATCTCTCGGATCAACTCTTGTAGAAGGGCGGTGGAAGCTGTGGCAGCCATCAGTCGGTTACTCAAGCGATCAAAACTCGGAAGTTGATGCTGGAGGCTGGACATCAAGATTAGAAGGAGAATCAAGCAGAACTTAACGGTCAAATAGGTAATACCTCAACTTGCACAGAAGAGGTATAGTCTTGACAACTTCTCCAGAAAGATTGGTCCACTTTGGAGCATCGACTAGGACTGGCGACGATCTTTGGTAGCTATGTCTTTAACTGAACTGTTGATCTTTAACCCAATTGGGTTATCTGACCTGACTATGTCGGTGGGGCGCAACTATTTCCTCACGACCCATCGCGTCCTCAAGCCTCGACGGTTGGTATCTAGCTTTTGTGGTGATGCCTATGTCCAGATGTTGAATACTCGGCACCTTATTCACAAAACTGCAGGAACTGATGTTAGTTTTCCATCTGGAGTGTCTCTCTAAAGGATACCTCCGATTATCCAACTGCTTTACCACTTCCTCTACCATGCAATAATGCCGGCATTATAAAAGCTTAACCACCTCTGATCTGAGCTCAAAATACCAAAAAGCTAAAAAGGTCAAGGGTTTGCCTTCATATGCGCCCTTTTTTTTAGAAACAAAAAGATCTCAGAGCTAGCAGTTTATGCATGCATGAGGTGCATATTTTAGAACCTGTCTCGTCTCATAGTTGGAAGTTACCAAGGTTACACATAGCTTTTATCAAAACAAGTATGTTTTCATTCTTCAGTACCGTTTTGAAAATCCCCAGTTATTTCTCAGATGGCATATATATTGATTCTTTTCTCCTGAGGAGGTTGTGGGATCAGTTATCAGGCACTGTTTCAATCGTTTTAATCTATCACTGCCCCAGCCAAGGAAACATGTCTGGATTCTTCAAGCATAAGAAAAGCCCTCTTTTGATATCCAATCCGATATTGGCAACTGCAACAACACCATCAACATCAACAATAGTAACGGGTAGGAAACCGACAAAATCTACCGCCAATACCAACAGAAACGAGGTTCAAAGTGATGATGGGGGGATCTTGAGGAAGCAGAGTTCCCTTATTTTAATTGCCAAGTACAAGTTCGAGGCTTACAACGCCAACGAGTTGTCGGTATACGAGAACGAGCCGTTAAAGTTAATCTCAAGGCAAGGCAATGGCTGGCTACTAGTAAAACCAATTGGGAGGTTGGGAGGCCCAGGCTTGGTTCCATCCAGTTACTGCTCGTTGGTTAGAGTCATCGACAAAAAGACAAAGTCGCCAATCCCGCAGGACGATGATGAGTGGTTATTAGGGAGTGACATTAACGTACCGGTTGGAAACAACAAAGCGGATGAAAAAGCGGAAAGAAAGAATTCTTCACATTCAGGCAACTCTGACTTTTCAATGGAATCAAAGAGCTCCATATCGACACCCATCTCCTCATCTACCAACTCATTCGACGGAAAAAACAGTTTGATACCAACTTCAATTTTGGTTAATACAGTTTCGAGCCATAATGGGAGGTACTGGTACAGGATTGATATCAAGTTCTTGAACGATAGAATCAAGTGTTTATGCAGATACTATCAGGACTTCTATAAATTGCACGCAGCATTGTACGATGTGCTTTCAGAATCAGCATCTTTGAAGTTGCCGGTTTTACCAGGACCAATTCCAAAACCAAATTTGAAGATATTGTTGAAACGTTGTCATGATCTAAACTCATATATATCGGCACTTTTCAAAATTCTTGTAATTGGTTCTAACAAAGAAAATGAAAAGTTGGGGAAAGTATTTGTCGACTGGCTAGCTTTGAAAAACGGTGATATAGAACTCACCGAAAACCTGTATAATGCTTCAACAACAGAAGCGATCAACAAAATGATTGAACCTTCCTCACAACAGTTGAAAGATGATTTGAAAACAAAAGAGGGGTTTTTGTTAAATGACTCAGATATATTCACAGTAAAACCAAAGATGGATATAGTTAACATTGAAGTGTTGAGTTCAGCAGAGCCGACTCCATCTAACTCACCAATAGTTGGAGAATCATTTTTCGAAAACACACTTAACGCTGAGAAGGGAAAAGATGCTATAAAAACTCCAAAAAGAAGAGAAAGACAGTTCAATGAAGTTATCGAATTCTCACCAACATTACCTTTATTCGTTAATGATCAACCAAAGCTAGAATTTATAAGCAAACGAAGAGAGTCAAACCCACCGTCACCAACAAAGAAGACAGTAGACGAATATGTGAGGGTTAAAATTTTGTATAATAACGGCAAAGATATCTCAGTGTTGAAAATGTTCAAAAATTCAAACTTAACAATTTTAAAAATTTCAATTTCAAACAAGATACAAATAAATAATGATGACTATATTTTGACATTTAAGGATTCAAAGGACGGATTTTTCAAGCCTTTAAGATCCAACAAGGACTTGTTGGATTCAATCAAGAATAACAGAATGGTTGTTAAAGTTGATGAGATTACTAGTGTTTTAAGCTAGTGTTTTCTATTGGGAGTAAGCTGTTGTATTTTTGTTGGTAATTGGTTGTTGTCCTTGGGTTGGGGGGGGGGTGTTTTTGCTTTGTATAATTTACTTTTTATATTTGTCTCGCTTAGCTTGTTACTCTGATTTCATGAAGCTTTTTCGTATATTTCTCATATATCATCAGAACTTGCTTATTGTATATTATACTTCATATTTTTTCAATTGTGTTATCAATCTGTTTTTTTGCATTTGCGAAGTAGGTCACCCCTCCAAAATGTATTTGCTTTCGAAAAACCTAGCCATTGAGTATGATCAAAGCTATTTTGAGCAATATTTTGGTGAAGAGGAGGTGAATAAAACATTTTCTTTATCTTTTTCAATCAAGAAGCCTTTTTAAATTTGCTTATTTTGCCAATCTTGAATAATATCTCTCCCCCAATCGAAGGGAGAAAACATTTTAATGTCTTCAATAATCGAGCTCCAATAATGACTTATTCAAAGGGGCACAACCAAGAAATAGTGGAATACACCAAGTGGCCGGCATCCTTCAAGGGGAAAATTACAGATTGCAATAGACCCATCTTCCAACGCTTTTACAAGTTGGGGATCTGCGTGAACTCACTATGAGAGTGACTTACCACATGAACATAAAAAGCCAAAAAGTGTTGAGTGATTACTGTCTAAGCGTATCTTACGATAACAGCTTGTTTCTTATTTTTTATTCAAGACTTTAAAATTAATACCATAAAGTGATTAAGCGACCGTTTTAGAGCTCGGACATTCTCTTTGCGATGAACTTAAAACTTGAACTTCAAGCAAACGATATTCGTCAATCCTCAAACTGAAAAGGCAAGCTGCAAGACAACACTAATTATGTCAGCCATTCATTCTTTTGAAGACAAAGCCAAGACTAACAGGTTATTAATCTGCAAACTGAATAACAGAATGTTAACTGCTTGGTACTCAAATTGAAAATCCGAAATTATTCGCTTCCAAAAACGGTTAAAAAATATTTTCTTCTCCTGTTTAAGACCAAAATGGTTAAAAGTCACCGATTGACTGCTGACAAGCAAACAACATGCAAGATCGTGCTACAAGATAGCATGATGGCCGTTATAATCAATTGTTCATGGAGAAAAACATCAGTGAAGTTTCCGTTTGCGCTAAACGGTTTGAAGATAAATCAGCCTCTCTATGCATCTCAGCTATTCGACTTATTGTTCGCAATTACAAAAAAAAAGAGCAAAACAGCATCTCTTTCAATCTTCGTTTTATTTGTCCGCTAATCACTGGCAATTTGGGTTGTGAGATGTTATGTCGACATCAGTCCCTTTTGGGATAAGAAAAGTGAAAGGAAGAGATGTCTCGAATGTTTCAGGGGTACATCCCGTCCCCCCCCTTGCCATAAAGATAAAAAGTTTTATTTACGTAATAGATATGGCTTTGCAAATTCTACCCCTGAATTTTGACACCAGTTGAAGCATAGTAAAAACAGAATATCTATCTCAAGTCTCGCAATTCAATTAGTACTTTAACATAAAGTAATAAGCGCTTAAGAAATGTTGGACTCATATATTAAAGTAGCTTAATCCAAAAGGCTCAAAAAATATATATATACTTAACATACAACGAGTTTCTTACATCTACTTCAAAGGATCACGAACGTCTCTTTTTCACGAACGAAGCATTCTTTCCATTTGTAACTCTAGCAACCTTTTTAGCAGGTTTTGGACCTTCTGATTCTTGAGAATATGGATCAAATGATCTTTTCTTAGTCACTTCTTCATTCTTCTTCTTTCTGTCAATTTTCCTCTTTTCAAACCTTGATGGTTGCGGTAGCAATATCTTATCAGCTTTAGCATAATCGAATGGATCAGCAATTGGATCTTCTTCTTTTTCTTCTCCTTCAAGATTGAGAGGTTCTTTCTTGGACTGTTGTGTTTTACTATTCGGTCCCTTTTTACGTAAAACGATAACTTCGTTTGAACTTTCCTTTTCGACTTCTTCGACAGCCACTGCTTTGTCTTCTTTGCTACCCTCCAACTCTTGCACAGCAGCCGCCATGTTCCTAGTTAACTCATCCTTGATTAAAATATCTTGATGCTCAAATTCCTTAAAGGCATCATAAACGACTTTTTGACGACTGAAGATTTCGTCCAAATTATGTGATTTGACATTTTTTCCAGAAGCGTATTCTACAGAATAAGCTCCATTATCTTCTACCATTTCATTACTGAGAATAGTTGAATTATTTTCCAATAATAAAGATGAAGACAAAGAAATCAACTCATTTGTGTTACTTATCAACTTGCCAAAATTGATGTTAATTTTTTTAACAGTCAACAAATCCAATGTTTCATCCTTATCTGCATTATTGAGACTTAATCCAATGTGAGCATTTTCCATCATTTCAATATCTTCTGCTTCTGACTTTTGCAAAGATGACTCAATAATTTTCGCAACTTCTTTTGCATTGACACGAACATATTCGGAAATGAAGTTTGATGAAGCTAAAACACCTGGAGCTGTAGTTGGACACGATGCAGCCAAAGCAACCAATAATTGATTTGGCAAAATGTATCTCACCGATTCATCATCTCTTCTGGCTAATTCATCTCTCCACTCGTATAAATCGATAACAACATGTCTTTTATTTGACGGTAAATTGTATTGAAGCATTATTGATCGCCATGGCTCTTGCTTATCATTCAATGGACTGACAACAAGGCTTGTTGGTGCACTTGGTCTATACTTGGTGTATTCAAACCTTCTTCTAGCAACATTTCTGGATTCATATAAAACATCCTTCAACTTGTCCTGTTCAATCAACTTATTCCTGAGTTGATCAAAAATATTTAGAAGGAAATGCGTATCTGATCTTGCATACGATATCATAGCTTCGGGCAAAGGCCGAATTCTCCAATCAGCCAACTGGTATTTCTTTGAGGTTTTGAACTGGGCAAATTTTTCCAAAAGGTACGCTAAACTATGTTTTGGGAATCCTAACAACCTAGAGGCATGATATGTATCAAATAAGTTAACAACATAAAGACCTAAGTCACGTTGTAACCAAATAATATCCATGAAGGCACCATGCAAAACTTTGATTATTTGGGGGTTTGTGAAAACTTCATTTAACGGTTGAAGATCATCACGTAAAACCAAGGTATCAACAATCCAGTCTTTTTCTCTGTTACTTATTTGCATCAACGATACAATACCATAGTACGTACGATAGTCATGATGCTCTAAATCAACAGCAATTTCTGTGGCGCACCTCAACTCTTTGACCATTTCTTTCAACTTTTCAACAGTGTCAACCCAAATTGGAGTTTCATCTTCCCAAGATTTCGAAGGAATCGGTTCGTTGATCAATAGTATACTATCAGGATACAGCAGCGTTAGAATTTCAGTTTCATATGGATGTGGGTAATGCTCTGGATATTCATCAGTTGCTGGGATCAACTCAAGCTTGAGTTCACCACTCAAAGAATTTGGCTTCGATGTCAATAGGGGTTTAAATGGATGTGATTCTGAGTTATCTACTGCAGTTTTGAATTTCAATTGTGGCTTTTCTATTTTTTTGTTATTTCCATGTCTCGAGGAGACGGTTCCATCGTTCAAGTATGTCATTTTTTCTTTGGTGCTATCTCCATTTTTCAGTGTTTTGATATCATCAAAAGCAATATCCGATTTCTCGTACAATGTGTCTAAAATATTTGCCACATCCCTCCAAGAATCATCCATCGACTCCTTTCCTGGTTTCACCTCATCCACATCTTGATCTATGCTTCTCATTATGCCATTTATCAACGATAATAGTCTACTTGAGGAGGCATCTGCCGATTTGGCAATTTCAGAATCAATAGATTTGTAAAAGTTGATATCCTGAGCTGCAACAGCAGCTGATGCTCTAACTGTAGCCAAGAGCTTTGGTAATACAGGATCTACTATCGTAGGTCTATCCTCCTTACTCATTACTTCGTTCTATGTCCTTCAAATAGATACTTCATAAGCAGATGACTGGCACAGAGAGAGCATTTTTATCTACAATTTTTTTTTGTCCTGTGAAAATTTTCTATAAGCCTAAACCCATACACAAAATACTATGGTTCATGGGTGCAAAGAAACCCCTCGATATTGAAGACGAAGCCACTGGAGCCTATTCTGTATATGGGTCGCTCTCCCGTTCATATCCAGCTTGATAACCAAGCTGTTATCCCAAACAGTGTCAATACATCTGACTGGTTCCCCAGGTAATCTAATGTCGTATCTCTCAACTACCTGTTCTATTTTCACAATAAGTAAACCAATGCGGCAGCTAGACATTTGGGAGATAAGAGGTTTCAAGGTTACTTTTGAGTCCTCTCAATGTTCCACTGGTAGCGATCATACAACTATCATCTTGTTTGGTGAATATGATTCTCTTCTCGACCATATCGTGAAGTTACCCGGAAAATCTTTGATGTCAAAAAGTAAGAAAAAGAAAGAAAAATTATATTGCCCTCAACAAACGTAACAAAAGCATTGGATTGAACAAGATCTACCAACACGATTGAGGTGAAAAGTAGCGTATTAGAGTGTATTGGAGCAAACAGAAAAGCAATCGATTCAAATTAGCCAAAAAAGTAGGTGTTATAAATTCAAACTAGAAATAACCGAACTTTTCCAGATTTTGTCTCCACAAAAAAAAAGCAGCAACAGCTTATTCTCATCCCAACCACCAATCATAGACAATTCACTCAACAGGTATGGTAAAGTCATCAAAAAGATCCCGCCAAACAGCGTTATTTGACATAAGAGTGAGATCTTCGGATCACGATGTTATTGTGTTGAAGGGCCCAGAAAACGATGCGTCATCTCTGTTGCTATCAGGTGTTATAGTACTCTCTGTGTTGGAGCCGATCTCAATCAAGAAGCTTTCTTTAAAGTTGTACGCGACGTTGCGACTTCATTGGGTGGAACAATACCAAGGGACCAAAGGTCAAGTTGCAAGACCGATAAAGTTTGAAAAAAAAGTCTACGAGTTTAATTGGGATGGCTTGGACGTTGGTGAATATTGTAAAGATTTGTATAATTTACAATCAACCAGTATGCCTTCCAGTGCAAATTTGAAAGGGTTATCAAGCGGAACAACCACCTTGGATAGATCAAATAATTCGTCGTCTGCTTCTTTGAATACGATGCTGCACCAAAAGCAGAAGTCATCTTCAAGTCTTGCAGTTCAATTTGGCTTAACTTCATCATCTCCTTCTAAAACTCAATCTTCTTCCAGTGAATCACACATATTGAGTCAAGGTAATTATGAGTTCCCGTTTTCAACAATTTTACCAGGTACTATCCCCGAGTCAATCGAAGGACTACCTGGTTGTTCTATGATTTATAAGTTGCAATCGACCATCGAAAGAGGTAGATTTTCCCAATCTTTGGTCACCAAGAAGCATATAAGAGTTGTTAGAACTTTAGCTTCAGATGCAACTGAAATATCAGAAACAATCGCAGTTGATAATACCTGGCCAAATAAGGTTGACTATTCAATCAGTGCACCTAATAGGGCAATCGCCATTGGATCATCAACAAGGGTGGATATGCTTTTGGTGCCTTTGTTAAAAGGTTTGAAATTGGGAAACATAAGGGTCACCTTAGCTGAATATTATACCTATTGTGGCCATGTTGGTAGTCATACAGATGAAAGAATAGTTGTTGACAAGTTTATCAAGAAACCAAAGGGCAAAGATGGCAAGAGTATATGGGATGATATAGATGTTGCCTTAGATGGGACTTTTTACAACAACGGCGAAACGGAGTTATACCCAGATAAGTGGAATATCGACACAGTGATTCAAATTCCTCCGTCTTTGTCGTTGTGCACTCAAGATTGTGATGTTTTGAACAATGTCAAAGTTAGACATAAGTTCAAATTTGTCATTGGTTTGATTAATCCAGATGGTCATGTCTCAGAATTAAGAGCTACATTACCTGTTACCTTGTTCATAAGTCCATTTGTTGCCGTTCGGACAAAACTGGTTTCTCATGATTTGAATGAATCAAAAAATTCACAACAGGAAGATGTAAGTGTTAATGTTCATCATCCTGAGGAAGAAGAAATTTTGTTCTCTCCATTGGGATCGGCAATGATCAGTCCCGAAAATTCTTCATCAAATTTAGCGACAACTTTGAATACTCAGGACTTGATGTCTCCTCCGAATTATGAGAGCCGTATTTACGATAGATTGTGGAATGACCTTGCATCACCTATGGACTCACCTTTAGCTTCAGGATTGAGCACGCCTGCAGTGTACTCCACTAGCTTACCAACTGGATCGGCCCTGCCAACTTTGGAACATGCATTGAGCAGCCAACAACTAATGGATAATTTAAGACTGTTACACGCGCAAAGAGAGTTGAATCCACAATCAATGGATAACTTAACGCTTAGTGATGTTCCACCAAACTTGATTTCGTCAGAAGGAACCACACCAGCAGCACTACCAACCTTTCCTAGACGACCAATGTTCAGTTTGAATGAAGACGATAACAACGATGGCGAAGATACCGGTGATTATTTTTCGTTCAACACGCTGAGAAGAGTTTCAGTTGGCCCAAGTTTAACAACGGGTGAGTTAAGACCAACAACTCCAGGGCATGATTTGTTGGTAACCGGTCTTCTTTCACCGGGTGGGTTATCACCGGTCGAGCATCTCTCGAGAGCAAATTCATCAATGAACCTAAATGGTGCCCCTAATATTGTTGGTTCGTCAAGTTCATTGCATCCTGATTGGGACGATACCGTTTTATCGCGCGTTCCTTCGTATATAACAGCCATCAAGACTGAGCCAATTGAAGAAGATTTGACCCCGGCGTATGAGCCACCATTACCTGGTTCTCATATAAATCTTGAGTTATTGAACAAGAGATTACAAGAAACTCAACAAATGGATGATCACTCTTCACCCTCTATAGGGGGGTTTCAAAGGGCAAAGTCATCATTGAAAATGTCAAGAATGGGTAACAACCATCAAACTGCATCATTCAAGATAACAGGATCAAGGGGCTCGTCTTCAAACACATCGCCTGCTGATTCGAGGTCTCAATCAACGACTAATTTATTATCGATGTCATTAGCATCTTCTAATGCTCCACAACAACAATCTTTGTCAAATTCACAACAAAATCCTCATCAACTATCATTGCCTATGGCGATTCCATCTTCAAGTGGTGAATCATCCTCATCTTCATCTAGTAATAGGCCAACTTCAACACCTCAACAGTTTTCTTCTCATCCCTCAAGCATTAGACTGTTACAGATGGCTCATTTGCACGGTAAATCAGCTTCATCCATCAATTTGAGTAAGCTAAATGGTGATGAAACTGGTAAACCTTCAAGAACCTCCAGTTTCATTCATTTGAATAAGAAAACACACTCATCTTTGAATTTAGGGTTTCTTCACAAGAACAAAGATAGTAAGGACAACTAAAAATCAGGCCCATTTTAATTTTCTTTTACTGCATTTTTACAACTATGTGTGTCATTTTTTTTCTTCTAGAGTTTCTTCTATATTTATTGATATTGTTTTGTATACCTTGAACAACTTAGAAGTATTTCATCATTCATGTGTAAACTAGAAGGTCCTGGAGATTTGTGTGTCTGTCATAAATGCATATTCACTCACAACATGCATTTCTAGCACCTGTCACTTGTCCAGCTGAACAGTGATCAATACTACATACTTCAAACCACATCAGATATTCCATTGTGCTATTTTCGTTTTCATTCATCTATGAGCTTTTGTAAAGAAACTATATCAAATCCTCTTTCAAATCATCCTTCATTCCATTTTGAAATATACTTGGGACCAACTCCTCCAATCTCAAAACTTTTTTCATATAATATGCATCTTCACCATCCTGATAATAAGCTTTCTCGATGGATAAAACTTCAAACAGTAACGTCTCTTTGTATAAATGCAATGCGGCTCTATTTGACTTTCTAACATGCAACGAAACATACTCGCCATTGTAATTCTCCCTCAAAGCATAGAGACACTGTCTCATCAACTTGTCAGCAATACCCATTCTTCTGTAGGTTCTCATCACTGACAACGAAGTAACATGTCCATTTGGTGGATTTTTCAGCTGTGATTCTGGATCGTCGTCCATCTTACCCAATACGTAGCCAACGATTTTTTCCGTCTTGTTTATGTTGTTACAATCCCCTTTAACCTCCTCGGCTTGCAGAAACCCTTCCTCTTCAATGTCGTCGTATGTGGTGGCCACAAAAGACGCTTGTGGCCATGATAGTAAGTGGTATAGGTAATACTTCATTGTATAGTTTTCTGGTAAGTTGTGTAGATTTGTGTTTTGCATGGCTTGAATATCATCAAGCTTTGCTAATCTTATTGTGATCGCCATATTCAGCTTACGGCAGGTGATATCAAACTTGAAGACTCTACGTTTTGGTTCGAATACCAGCTTTTTAATGAAACCTACAAATATAATCGTTCAGAAGAATTCTGTATTGTTGAAAAGTACGGAGAAAAAAAAGTAGGACACGACCAACATTTCATCCAAAATAACAATCCAAATATATGTCAATTATAGAAAGAACCAAATGATAATCAGTATGGAAAAGGTGTGATAGCAAAATGGCAATTGACAAATTATTATCACCTCTTGAAAAACCGCAAGCACAGCTGCCGCAACCAGCATCCTCCTCAACAACAGTAACGGCCACACCGTCAATATATGATAAAAATCTAGTACGTAATAACCAAGAAATCAGTCTCTCATCGTTGAGCTTTCTATTTTGTGGGATAGTGGCATGGTCACAGAAGAACTCAAAGGACATCCAGCAGTTGGAGAAGAAGTTGAACAATTTGGGTTATTCCATCGGTATCAAATACTTGGAGTTGATAAGCTATAGAGAGAACTATATCAACAACTTGAGCAACAATAAACAGTACGTGAACGGCAGAAGAGAGATAAAGATAATTGAGTTATTGCAGTTTATCCACTCCAAGATTTGGAAGTCACTCTTTGGTCGGCAGGCAGACAATTTGGAAAAATCGTCAGAGGTGGACAACGAGTACATGATTACAGACAACGAACCTTTATTTTCAAAGTTCATATCTGTACCTAAGGATTTTGGCGATTTGAACTGTTCTGCATTTGTTGCTGGTATGATTGAAGGTGTATTGGATAGCGCTTATTTTCTGGCTGAAGTTTCTGCTCATACAGTTGCCACAAGTGGGTTTCCTACAAGGACAGTTTTCTTGATCAAGCTTGATCAGTCGGTATTAAAGAGAGAAAGGTTGAGGTTTGGGAATTGAATGGATAGAGAGACTTAAATTGTATACGACCAAATAAAAAGTATGTTCATCATCAAATTGGTTCAAAAGTGAAAAGTAAATAAGAAAAACATTGCACAAAGATGAAGTAGATCAACTACTAAGTTATACAAAATGCGTAGCAGATTCCAATTTTTTTTTTTAAAATTTGTTTATTTATTTTTTTCTTCTTTATTCATTTATAAAATATCCTGTTAGCAGACTTAGATGGCAACTGACTTGTGGAAATCCTTACCAGCGTAAATGGCCTTGTCACCTAATTCTTCTTCGATTCTTAAGATTTGGTTCAACTTGGCTAATCTTTCAGATCTGGCTGGAGCACCAGTCTTAATTTGACCTGATCTCAAACCAACTGATAAATCAGCAATGAAAGTATCTTCAGTCTCACCTGATCTGTGTGAAACCATAACACCCCAACCGGCAGCGTATGAGTCCTTAGCGGCCTTGATTGATTCTGTCAAGGTACCAATTTGGTTAACCTTCAACAATAAGGCATCGGCAGCCTTCTTTTCAATGGCGGTCTTGATTCTGATTGGGTTAGTGACGGTCAAATCATCACCGACGATTTGAATGTCGACAGTTGAGAAGAAGTGTTCCCAAGCTTCCCAATCATCTTCAGCAAATGGATCTTCGATTGAAACAATTGGGTATTCCTTGATCAATTCACCATACAAAGCGGCCAATTCCTTACCAGTTAACCATTTTGATGGGTCTGAGTTTGGATTCTTGAAGTCCAAATCGTACTTTCCGTCATGGTAGAATTCAGATGAGGCGACATCTAAAGCGATACCGATTCTGCCTTCGTAACCAGCCTTCTTGATGGCACCAAAGACCAAGTCCAAGGCTTCCTTTGGTGTAGCGATATCTGGAGCGACACCACCTTCGTCACCGACATTACCGGCAGATTGACCGTATTGCTTCTTGGCTTCTGATTTCAAGGTGTGGTAGACTTCTGAACCGATTCTCAAGGCTTCGGAGAAAGTTGGAGCGTCGGTTGGAACAATCATGAACTCTTGGAAGGCTAAAGCACCACCGGCGTGGGAACCACCGTTCAAGACGTTCTGGAATGGAACTGGCAAAACGTATGGCTTCTTGGTGTCGGCCAAGTCTGAAATGTGAGCGTACAATGGGACACCCTTTTCAGCAGCAGCAGCCTTACAGACGGCCAAGGAGACACCCAAGATGGCGTTGGCACCCAACTTGGCCTTGTTTGGAGTACCATCCAAGCCGTTCAAGAAAGCATCGACTGCGGCCTGGTCCTTGACGTCCAAGTTGGCGGCAACAACGGCTGGAGCAATGATGTCATTGACGTTGGCAACTGCCTTCAAGACACCCTTGCCTTGCCATTTGGACTTGTCACCGTCTCTCAATTCCAAAGCTTCGTGGATACCGGTCGAAGCACCAGATGGGACAATAGCTCTGAACAAACCTAATTCGGTTGTGACATCAACCTCGACGGTTGGGTTACCTCTGGAGTCGTAGACGTAACGAGAAAAGACCTTTTGGATAGCCATTGTGTAGTGTGATAGTTGTTTATGTGTGTTTTGATTTGGTACTAAAGAAAATATCTGTCAATATTTCTTAATCCTTAATTCTTACTTGACCTATCTTACTGGATTGCAGCAAAAGAACAAGAAATACTGGTTGCTTAAATACAACTTGGTTTCTGACTTTTTCCACTTCGTCGCTCTGTGGTGAGCTGACGGGGGAAAATATTGTTCGGAGCGGTTCCATTCCAGAAGAGCACGTGTTGCTCGCCGCGGCGAGGGGTGGCGACTAGGCCGCCGGCCCGATCTGGAGGGGTCTTGGAAGGGCTACTTCTCATGATACCGGGGGCCACAAAGACACCATCTGATGGTCTTGCACGAAATTCCAGCATCTTAGGCTGAGATATAGGGTATATGTGTATGTGAGCGAGTGTGGGAGGGATTGGGTATATCTAGTCGAGATAGGTGTCAGCACCTGGTGTTTGCGAGGGAGTTGAGGCTCTGTGTTGGTGTTCCTGAAGAGCTGGACGAGAGCTGGACTGGGTCGGAGCCCCAAGCCCCATCAGGTGGACCTGAGTGAATGGTGAGCTGAGCTCAGCTGAGCACACACAGCTCAGCTCAGCTCAGCTCAGCACCTGACTCTCTTGTAGCCTCAGTCGACGCCTGACTGGACAGCACCTTTGTAGAGACACCACGGCGTGTTGCCTCTCTAGACGATTCTCCGGGAGCCAGCCAGGTTTGCCTCGTGAGTTCGAGCTCTTGCCTGTGACACTAGGTGCTCCCGCTGTCAGCCTGTTATGAGATGGTCTACCAGAACAAATAAGTGGGAGCACAGCTCAGCTCTGCAGATACGGTTGGAGGATGGGTGGACTAGAATCCATGCACCAGAACACCCATGCACCTTTTGTAATTCCACGCACCTATGCACCATTTGAGGCCCCCAGGTGTGGCCGCTCTGGATATAACAACTCATACCTCTTGATGGTAGAGCCTGGAGCCTGAGGGAAGAGCAAGGAGCAAGCACGATGTTCCGGGACAGAACCAACCTATACATCTCGTATCGCCGTACTTATCCGCACCACAATGGGCTAGACCACGAATCTAGGTTCAGCAGCCTCTCAGACGAAGAGAGAAATTTGATGATGGCGGAGGATGAAGTGACGGGTATTGAGATGAGAGAACTACCGCCGAGCTTTGTTGACGTCTCAGATGCAATCGAAGACATCTTGAAAGTGATAGACTCGAAGATAAACGAGCTCAACTTCTTGTACAAGAAGAATTTACTACCTGGCTTCAACGATCGCACAAATGATGATAAAAAAATCGATGACTTGAACTTGGAGATAACCCAGAACTTTCAGAAATGCTACAACATGTTGAAGAGAATAGATCAATTGAAGTACCAGTCGAACTACCTCAAGGATGAGTTGGCAATGGCCGAAAACATCAAGAAGAAACTTGCAACACAGATTCAACAGCTCTCAAAGACGTTTAGGAAGCTACAGAACAACTACATTAAATTCCTAAAAGACGACGACGACTTTGAGACCCAGTTCCCAACAGCCACATCGTCAGGCAACTATAATCAAATATTGGATGAGGAGGAGTCTTCGGCAAAAATTGAAAGCTATTCTCGTCAAGCCATACAAGATTCCCAGCACTTGTTGTTGGATGAAGAAGAGATCAAACATAAACAAGAACAGTTGCATCCTGGATTGTCGGAGGATTTGTTGAAAAAACGAGAGGAGGAAATCTTGAGAATCGCACAAGGAGTGTTGGAAATATCCACGATTTTCAGGGAATTAGAAAACATGATCATTGACCAAGGAACGGTACTCGATAGAATTGACTACAACTTGAACAATGTCACGGTTGACCTCAGAACCGCTGACCGCGAGTTGATAAAAGGCTCCAAGACACAAAAGAAAACAACAAAGTGCAAACTTATCCTATTGTTGAGTTTAATAGTGTTTGGATTGCTCATCATCGTGTTAATGAAGCCTAGGAAAGAGGTCAGGTACATTGATAATACTGGTTCCTCAGCTGGTAACACGAACGATCAATCAGATGATGTGACGGACCCACAAGCAGATCCAGAAACTGTGTCCAATACTTATGTTTTAGTGAAGAGGTCAAACGGTTTTGGTGACTGTGTATTGATTTAACCGGGTTTTCCAATTGCCTTGCAAACAAAAGGAACAGAGAAGCGAGGAGCAGACAGTAAAAATGATTGACAAAGTAACGCATCGTCAACAATCAATAGAATTCTTGATAAGTTCGTTAAGTTAGAGGATTCCACGCTTGTTCTTCTGAACATCTTTTGAAGCGTTTGAAAAATTTGGCTGATTTGATTCGGGATGCTGAGTGAATAGGTGATAATATAGGTACTTTGTATGCGCTTTCGTTTACTTGAAGGGTAATACAACAAAGACAACCGATAGTATAAAAGTTGAAGAATATAAATCAATTATATATATAGGATTACGAACAAAACGAAAAAAAATAAAATAAAAACAGAAAAAGTCAAGTAGCAAAAAATGAAAAGAGATAAAGATGTAAACCAAAACATAATAATTAGGAACTAAATCATCAGAAAATTGAAGTGTAAAATAAGACGTAACGTCCTTAGGAACAGTATAAAGAATTGAACTTCAACTAAACAGGTGAAAAAAAAAAACCCCTCTAGTGATAAAACCAACTGACATCATGAAAATGAGGAGTATGGGCCGTCCCTTGTCATTGACGCAGCAGGAATATTATTCATCTTATTGGAACGATTTTTGAAATTGGCTCCATTACGAGGTGTAGGAACAGCTGGAGATGTTTGTCCGAATCTTGTCATATTATTCCTTCCAACGCCATTATTGAGCATAAAGTCTGGGTTATTCTGCAATATCACTTCCGAAGTGTTTGGTCTTGAATTTCGCCTTGGGCGAATTGGGTGTTGTTGTTGTTGATGCTGTTGTTGTTGCCTCATTGCGTAAGGTGGTTGGTTTGGTGGGAAATTCATAGGACGTTGTTGCATGAATCCATTTTGTGGGTGGTAGTTAGGATGATTTTGCATTGCTTGCATTCCATATGGATGTTGTCCTGGCATTGGTGGCCCATACGGTCCCATCGATGGATATCCTTGTTGTTGATGAGGTTGTGGTTGGTTGGGGAAAAGATTTGGAGCATTCGTAGCACCACGGTAGTAGTTTGGATTTATGGCACGTTGGGATACGCTTGTGAAATCAGAGCCAATTTCCAAAGAATGGTCATCATCCAAAGATTTATGATCCAGAAAATCTTGTGATGAGTTGATGATGTTTCTATCATCTAACAGTTGGAGTTCACGTGAGGCAGATACAAACGAGTCCGTACCACTACTGTACTCCGCTGTAGGTAAATACGGATTTGAAACCAGTGGCAACGTTGGCTGTATAAATGGGCTATCACGTTCATCATCGTCATCCTCTTGAGGTTCCAAAGTTTGTGGAAGAAGTGCAGGTGCCTCCTTTCTCACCGCGGGACTACCTGGGCCTTCAAGAATATTGAGAGCTGATTCGTTTCGATTACTTGTGAGTCCTGGAGCCAAGTTAGAAGATGATGCACCATATCTGTGCTGAGTCTCAGTCAAATCATTTATTGATTTCTTTTCGGTGAATGATGACGAAGAATCCAGAGAGACGGTGATGTCGTGCTTCTTGTATTCAACATCTGGAACAGAGTACGTGTGGTGATTAAAAGACTGTACATCATCTGTTATGAAACCATTCTTGAGGTGATATGAACTATCGTTGTTGAGTTCAGTCAACGCTTCGTCCTTCTGAGCATTTTTCTTCTCACTCTTACGATCGATAATAATTAGCACGAACGACAAGAGGTTCAAAACGGAGGAACCAATTTGAATCCAGGCACCCCATGTGACATGAGGATAAAATACCAAAAACGTTATAATACACAGCAAGGTGGCAGATATGAACGATAACAACGAGAATGTTACTGCAAAAATATACAAACCAGCTGAATTGCTCTGCTTAAGAAAGATTGCAACTGAAATGATGAAAGCAAACAAAGTAATTCCACCAGAAACAGGAAATACAATCAAGATTTTCTCCAATGAGTCTCTAATGCTGGATCCCATTACCCAGTCATCCGTATCTGATAATGCTGAAACTTTATACGATGCAGCCGCTGACGAGCATGAAGAATTCAGTACTGAACAATATCCAAGAACCCCGTACTTGTAGACGCCATCGTTGGCTAAAGATAAGCTGGAGGTTGCTGGCGCCGTAATGGTTCCCAATATCAAAAAGGCAAGTGCAACAACATGAAAAAGAGACGCAATTCCTGAAAACAGTCTCATTTGCCTAGTATGACTTCTTTGAATGGTAGATATGATGGGTCTTAACTTCTGATCTTTCGGTATGACTGAAATCGAACGGGTGCGATAGTAGAGAGGATGGGAGGAAGTTGGTTATGATTTGTACGATGAAGCCTAAGCAAGTTTTGGGTGGATGTGTTTTTTTCTTCAAACGTGTTTCGATTCGATGCAAGCAAAACCTGTTTTGAATTGTCAAATAAGTGAATCTCTTTAAAAAAACTCCCACAAATTAGTATGTGTTCAATCGACACTTAAACAACAGTTATAACTATATTTATCTCACGCTACTCTTAGTTTTGATGGTCAGTTAACTTGCATTGGCGGCTATGTTTTTTAATAAACACAAACACGCGTTTGATAAGAGAATTCTCATGCAGGTCATTCCCACAAGGGAAATCCTGATCCTAGCACACTACCAAATAGACCGAATCATACGAAGACTTCTATTTAATTCGAATAAACTGGGCCAAGCTAGACTCTCCAAGCAATTGATAGACAAAGAGGGGTGCTTTATGCGCATAATACTCTTAATCCAGGTGCTTCCATGACTGGTTTGGATCGAGTATTTCAAATATAGTTGGAGTCAAAAGCTAAGGTCTGGACCCTTTGATGATAGTGCCACACAATGAGAGTGACGCATTAACCTTGATTTCTGAGAAAATCTTTTGAGATGGATGATACTGTGGACGGAGAAGGTGTGCAACGAGTGAATCGAGGTCCGTTGAGCTTAACATGTGCTGGTGTGACTGTTGCCTCCATTTTCGGCAAAGATTGAGTTGTGTATGTGGGATCATTGAGCTGTCCTAACAGTTCAAGATCTAAAGATTCAGCCGTGTCCGTGCAACTTGAGACGAGAATCGTGGCACCAGTTCATTCTAGACTGTACCAGCAGTCCGGCACCATGAAAATATACCTATCCATTGCATCTCTGAACCTTTTCTTATACTGTCTTGGTGTCACGACCGTTGGCTCTTTACCACCACCACCAACCAAACCTTTTTCCTTCACCCAACTCTCCAATTTTTTATCCCAAGTGAATGTTCTGATACAGTCGATAATTCCAACAACCAACTCTTTTTTCTCAGACCCGATACCTATGACTAGAGAATAATCCATAACGTTCACGCGCGATAAGAATAAAGTATCGTTCCATAAAGAAGTACGTAGTAACCGTTTGGCCTGTTCTTTCAAAAATAATGGTGATTCATAGATGTATTCAACCATATTTTCATCCAACAATACCTCATTTGCCTTTCCAGTTCTTTGAACATGCCTGTTTCTCATCGATCCTTTCAAATCAAATATCCTAGTGGTCTTCTTATCGTAAAACAAGTTTTCCATTATCAAAACATCCATTTTAAAATTTTTACCCTCCAGCGGATTCCTTATTTGAATTTGATAAAAGCCAAATATTTTGGCCAAAACAGTAGGCAAGTCATGAAATATTGCTTGAGCACAATACTCAAAGTAGCTAGGAGCCAATTTAACAAAAGAATCTAGCTCACTCCGTGATAGCTCTTTAATGATGAACCTGTCATCTAGTGTCTTCAAAAATGACGAGCCACTTTTACCACCTGATGAATTCCATTTGACACACCTAGATAAACTTTGAATAAAGTTAAAATCACAACCACATTGCTGTCTGAAGGCATCAAACTGCTCTGCAAAGAAAATTTTACATGATAAAGTTGAAGATCCTTCTTGAAATTGATATTTCAAATGAATTGCAGTCTTTTTCAACATGATTCGTTCTAGCTCCGATATGGTTTGTTGTTGCGGTTTATTATCCTCGTTGCTCGTACTAATAGACGAGCTATCTAAAATGGAGTTGTTGCTAGAGGTTGGGGCATGTGAATCTTTCATTGATCTAACCTTCGACATGTAATCAGAAGAACTCAAACAAAAAGCAATTAAGGAGCTTGGTTCGTCTTCTCTAACTATAACATCAGAGTCAACAAAGATATGTTCCGATGAATCTAATGGATATTCTAAAGGCTTCCATAATGTTGCCGATCTGTCTGCCCAGAAGCTAGTTAAAACTTTCATCATTGATGCCTTTTCAGTCTGTGGAAAGTCTGTATCACCAGAGCTTGAATTGCCATTTTGTTTGTTGCTGCTAACACTGTTCTCGATGCTTCGAGTTTCATCTTCAATTTTATCAGCATTGGGCTTCTGGATAGATGACTCTTGTGTAGATGACTCATGTTCCGAAGCATCAACTGGCTTTGTGTTTCCTGCCATTTCAAGAATTGTGTTATCGTCATCATCTTCATCTGATGACGATTCCTCCTCAACTGCATCAATAACGTTTTTGTAAATTACAGCTTTAGATGTTGTGACAGGACGAGCTCTGTTCTTTTTAGTGATCAACTTTAGTTGGTTCTGCCTTTGGAGCTCAAATTCCAGGGAGATTTGATCAAGATGCAATTGATCGAATAGGCTGGCCAACTTCTTAACTTTGCTATTTCCAGTCTCATCGGTTTCCTCATTTCTCGATAAACGTTCCAATGATTGTCTATTGTTTCTCAACTCTAGCTCAAGACCTCTTGGTATCGTATATTTGTTGGCCAACGAAACGCTACTCGACTGAGATCGAATATGGTTAGGTTGCCTAACAGGAATCTTGCTTGGTAACTTTTGTGGCTTAATCTTTGCTGAAGTATCAGCAGAATTGACACTTCCAGTAGACAATGTTCTCAAAGTGATATTCTGGTCACTCAAGTAAGACTCCATTTGAGAAACACGCTCTTTAACATGCATTGAAAGAGCAGCGCGATTCAGGTCTGAATTTTCGTCTTCAATTACAGGATCATTAAAATCCTCTATTTTGTCGTCACATTCGGACTCAAGCATCTCAGAAGCTTTCTCATTCTCAAGATTTTCATCATCTTTTATCTCCTCAATTTTTGCTTCAGCATACTTTCCTTTATTTTCATCAGTCTCATCACCACTTAAAAATAATTGCTTAAGTTGAAACCTGGTAATACGGGAGATATCCTTTTCAGTATACAAATAGTTCTCCTCAAAATTATGAAATTCCTGGTCCCATTTAACAGAAATCTGTTGGACTGACCTCAAAACTGAGTTCATTGTCAAATGTTCAGTTTCCAGGGTGCTTTCGGAGAGTTCATCAATAGTAATAGACATTTGATCTCGTTCTTTGGTCAATTGAGCTTTCATTTCATTCACTTTTTCGATGGCAGAATCAAGTTCAACTTTAACTCTATTCAATCTAAATTCAACACTATCAAAAAACTTTGTGGCTTTCAATTTGACTCTTTCAACTGCATCTGACTTCATTTTTATATCAATATCAGGCTTCCAATACAACTTGAATTGAGGCACAACCAAATCCAAAGTCTCTACGGCTGAGTACTCCATTCTAACAGCTAAGTTGTAAACACCAAAATATCTTATATGGTTTCTAAAGTCATGAGGGCAAGCTCCAATCACAGTAGTTGGTCTACCCCAAAAAATCAACTCCAAATACTTACCAAACGAATACTTCCAAGTGTTCTCACTCATTGGAATAACAGGAGTGGATTGACGGCATTCTTTGCAGTAACTCCACATTAGAATTGTGTGTTGCAAACCTTGAACACTGGTGAACTTTTCAGTTATAACATCAACCTTACTAGTATTATGAACGTATGTCTTGATATGGTTCACCATTTCTTCGCCACATGTGCACCTCGAATTGTCCGTTAAGCATACTTTTTCGATGTATTCACCTAAACTTATGTCATTAACCCAATAAAAATCAATCCCGAGAACGTCTGGTCCAAGGCATGGGGCACCAGTTTTTGAATTGATAACCGAATAAAGAAAGTATATCGATTGATGTGATCTAGCATCAAGTTTGTTCACTTTCGTTTCAATCTCGGTGATTTCAGAGTCAGTGGGGCTTTCAACTTTATCAGTCTTCACTTCCATTGCATCTGTGATTATTGGAGGAAGAGAGTAACCGACTGTCGGAGAAGAGCTCAATATTCTTGAGTTAAAACTATCTATCAACGGTTGAAACTTTAGTTTGGCAGAATCAAGCAAGCTTTGATGCTTTGGAGGACTTGAGCTGATATCCAATGATGCTAATGACATATACTCATCCTTAAACAAGGAATATTCCAAGTTTAAGTTGAAAATAACGTAAATCATGAACTCAACTACATTTTTGACTTTTTGTAGCACTTGTTCATCACCGCCCCGTAAAGTGATGGTACCCCCTTTAGTCAGATCGCAACCATCCAAGGTTATGTAACTTTTAATGATGTTCTTGTAAACGTATTGTTTCACCTCAAACGACTCGCATGAACCGACAGTTGGGTTAACAGCCAACTTGTCAATAGAGGTTACCACATCTGCATTTGTCAATCTTGATATTCTCTCAATGACTTGAGGTTTAACATTATAAGCAACAGTAATTCCAGCATTCTCTAGCATCTCTAAGGCAAGGCCACTGATCGAGGACCCTATAAATAGAAGATCAGTATTCAAAGCAATTATTCTTCTGACTAACTTATGTAGATATTCCCTTTCTTGAGCCAATACTGACTCCAAACTAATGAAGTGCTGATCATTTCTGGTATATTCGATAGGGAACATAATCAATGCAATTTTAGGGGAAATTATCTTTCTCTGCATTGACTTCAAAGCCAAATTTTTGGAAAACACCAAACCTTCAACATATGAGCAATCTGATATTGAAGCTCCTAAAATTTTCTTGAGCTTTACGTAACGCCTAATGTCAAAAGTATCTCCTGCCCTTATGTCTGGCGAAATATGATAAATATTTTTCAACAACTTGAACAACATCAGTTCCCATTCATCTAGATCATTCAAGCCTTCATCCAGCAAAGTTTGTCTCAAAAGTTTTCTTCCATGCTCCTCGAAAATTGAAAAAATATCCTTAGGAGGAACTGAAAACATTCTCTTCTTGATCGATTCAGTACTTGAATCCACTTGAACATTTGTAGGGTCAGTAGAGTTGACATCAAAGTTGAATATATTTTTTGTGGAATTCAAAATGGATTTGAATTGATCAGATTGTGATGAGAGGATATTTGGACGCAGCGGCTGTTGTAATTGATGGCGTGGAAAGGGAGATACAAATGTGGAGAACGTTTTTGCCTTTCTTCTATTCTTCATTCTCAGTAAAGAAGCTTGTGCCCTTTCAGATCTAGATTGACTCGCAATTCTGGGCACACGAGGGTTTACATTGCTTTTGATGATGTTAAAATTGGGCTGGTATAAAGTCTTCAGTTCTGGATCTTCGCCAGAGGTCAATGACTGCTCTTCAGTTTCACTTCCATCGGATGAGTCGTTGTCTTCATACAAGTCCAGACTTGGGTCAAATGCTGATTGCGTTTTCGGTTTTGGAGATGCATTTGATTTCACCGTAATATTCGAACTGCTGTTATTTGAAAAGTTAAAAATATTAGAGCTAACCACTGGAGCGATCTGTTGTAGAAACCTCAAATTGTTAGAGCCAGCATTGTTGACCTCTGTATTTGCATCAGTCCCTCCACTAAGTGATATTCTTGATTTTCTCATCGATCTGGCAGTTTGACTTCTTGAAAGTGGTATTTCTACTGCTAGTCCTTGTCTAGTTGCGGGTATTGCCATCAGCGGAGGCGGGGCTGGAACTGGAATGTCATTGGAAACGGTTGAGTACAAGGACTCGCTATTCATACTCTCATCCATTAGTGACTCGTCACTGGAAGCGTTATCATCATATTTGTCTACAAAATTGGCACATCCATGACACACTCTTATTCTCGAATTGTGGTTAAATTTCGTGCCTTCAATAAACAATGTACAAGAACCACAGAAGATCTGTCCACAGATTCTGCAGTGGTGTTTTCTTCTGAATGTTGTGAACGGCCTTTCGCATGAGAAACAGTTGAATGCGGATGAGTCCTTGAGCCAAAACTCCTTTCCCAAACTACCTGTTTTCAATGGGTTTTGATGACGAAAGTTTAGTAGAAAGCCAGTAGAGAAAGTAGACGAGACTGATTCGGCATCATTCTCATCACTATCGTTCTCGCTCTTTCTATGGTCCACACTGTTTCTCCTGCTGCTGTATCTGCTCCTATTCATCATACTATGCCAATACAATAGATAAACGGTGATATCTTGTACAAAGTATTACAGACAACTAACTGGCTTTTTTGTAAACAAAAGCCTAGTGGCGCAACGACATTTAAGTATCAGACACTTTGACTAGAGCCAACTACAAAGGCAATGATAGCAACTAGAAGCTTAGGAAGTGATCGAGTATCATTGGAGGTCGCAGATGTTTCATCATTCAGACGGTATTTGGTTTGCAGAGGTGACTATGTCCTCTTCTTATCACTAACTAAACACATTCGGATCGAGTGAGAATTCGTGGCTGATATATGAATTGAATAGAACAGACCATTTCATTAAAAGATTTTGGTTAATACATTCTTGTTTCAACTGAAGGTCCTAGCTACACATGGCTTCATCTATTCATGGTAGAAGACTTATCTCACACAGACACTTGGGATAGCAACCGTTCAGTTTACTCTCATCGGCTTCCTCTGAAAAATTTACTCGAACGCGTCTGCCACAAAAAGATCAATACCATGGATAAGCATCGAGAATTGAACTGTGGGCTTTTGACACCAAGTAGAGGTTGAAGATGGGTGAATTATCTAGCTTTGAAAAGCAAAGGCAGGCAAACATTGCACGTAACAGAGCACTTTTACAAAATTTGAACTTGAACTCAATTTCGAGTGACATTTTGCAGGATGTCAAAACTGAATCAAACGGTAGAGAGAAGAGAAGAAAGAAGACCACTTCCAAAAAGCCGGCAGTCAAGAATGAAGTCCAGATGCTACCATCCAGAAGATCGAGAAGAATTGCCGGTATCAAACTTGAAGAGACCGAGGAAGGCAGACGACAGTTGGCCGATAATGCTGATCTGGAGAGAAAAGCAAAAGAGCTCGAAAAATACAAAAACATGAGGTTGAGTGGAGACATCAAATTGGTCGATTTTTTATCGGACAAAGCTGGTGTCAAGGCTGAAGACGGTTCATCATTGGACAATGAGCTAATTGTGACAGGTTTGCAAAACATAAGTAAATCGATATCGATGGGTGATTTCTATGAAACGATCATCAAAAGAGAGGATATAACAGATCGTAAGATCAAAAATTTGAGGGACGACTTGAGCAGTTTGAAGATCTATGAAGCATTTGACCCAATCGATATCAAAGTGACACCAAACAGAATGTCTACTATTACATTTCATCCGTCAACAACTAATAGATTGGTCATAGGAGGTGACGTCAATGGCTACATTGGTATCTGGTCGGTTGATGACTACAAGGAATCAAATGATGCTGAGGATTCTGATGAGACAATCCGCGAACCACATATCACGAGTTTCAAGAACCATGGAAAACCAGTCTGCAAAATCCAATACGATGATACCAATCCTCTTAAGTTTTACACTGGTTCGTATGATGGATCAGTAAGAGACATCGATTTGAACGGGTTAAAGTCATCAGAAATCTTTTCCTTAGATGATTCAAATGGTCGCGCTGTAGGGATTTCAGACTTTGATATCATTGATAAAAATCTTATGTATTTTACTACTTTGGAAGGTGATTTTGGTATCAAGGATTTGAGAGAACCAAAAGATTCAAAGGTTGATCTTTTGAGCTTGTCGGATAAAAAAATTGGTTCATTCACCACCAACCCAAATTTCAGACATCAGATTGCTACTGGATCATTGGACCGTACGTTGAAAATATGGGATCTACGAAGCGTTCGCCATAACGCACAATGGTCAAAGTTTGATGACGTTATTTCTGCCCATTGTATTGGTGCGTTTGAATCTAAATTGTCCATAAGTTGTGCCGATTGGAATTCATCAGGAGACATTGTATGCAATGGATATGCTGACACTATAAACATTTTTAACTTGGGTGACACTTCTAAATTTGCAAAAAGCTATCAATACCCAATGGGAAAAAATGTTGTCCTAGAGACAAACAACGCTTATGATTCTTTGGTTCCAAACCATAAACTTCACCACAACTGTCAATCTGGAAGATGGGTCAGCATTTTGAAATCGAAATGGCAAAAGAATCCAAAGGATGGGATCGAGAAGTTTGTTATAGGTAATATGAAAAGATATTTTGATATCTATACTAGTGATGGTACGCCAGTTGGTCATTTAGGTGATTCGTTGATGAGTGCTGTTCCAGCCGTTGTAGCGTTTCATCCGACTGAGAACTGGATTGTTGGTGGGAGTGCTAGTGGGAAGTCGTATTTGATGTGTTAAGACGAGGTAGATGTAATATTACAAAAGTTTGAAATATCTTTTTATCAGTATGAGAATCAAGGAGTAGAAATGAAAGATGAATGAAAAAAATCTAGGTTAATATACCCCTTTTATTAAATGACAGGCGAAACAGAAGATCAGCTAGAAATATGGGATGAATTATTACAAAAACACATAGATCAGCTCAGGCCTAAGAAACAAAATTAAGGTTGATAATCTCCACTGTTGTAAATAGATATATCGCTCTCTGCCTTAACATCCTGAATACCAAGAGTTGCACCATTTTCCTTCAACCTTTGATTGTTTGCTCTCATTATTTCTAACTCCTCCAAATAATCACCCTCTTCACCTGTAATATATTCACCTGTGAAAACACCAACTTCAAACCCATCAATCTTTGGAGGTTCACCCTTCAATGCAATCAAACTATCAGGTCCTGGCTTTGATGTTATCAAGTCGCTAGCCACTGGATTACAGCATTCAATCAAGTCTTTCAAGTTTTGATAGAAAACCTTGTCAGCACCTATGATATCAGCAATTTCGTCTTCTGATCTGTTGAAACCAACTAATGCCTTTGTGTCGGCTAAGTCAATACCGTAGATATGATTGTATCTTATAACCGGTGAACATGATGCAAAATAAACTTTCTTGGCACCAGCTTCTCTTGCCATGGCCACGATTTCCTTAGAAGTTGTTCCTCTGACGATAGAATCATCAACCAATAATACTGACTTGTTGTAAAACTCCAATTGTTGTGCGTTTAATTTTCTACGAACAGATGATGTTCTCTCCTTTTGATCAGGCATGATAAAAGTTCTACCAATATATCTGTTCTTGACGAACCCTTCACGGTATGGTAAGTTCAACTTGTTTGCACATTCCAATGCTGAATGACGTGATGTATCAGGAACAGGAATAACGACATCAATTTCATCCATTACATGTTTTCCCCATGATGCAAATTTGTTGATAATGCTCTTAGCCAACTTCTCACCCATCAGAATTCTTGCTCTGTAAACTGAGATACCATCTAGTACGGAATCTGGTCTTGCGAAGTAGACGTACTCGAAGATATCTGGCGTGTATGATTCTATAGGAACAACTTGTTTGAATTCAGGAATCATCGTATCCTTAGGTATTATAACTGCTTCACCTGGTAAAATGTCTCTGAACGAGCTGAAGTTATGTGATTTCAAAACGACAGACTCTGAAGCCAACATATAGTCCAATGAACCATCAGCATTTTTTCTTTCCCCTATCAAAAGTGGTCTAATACCGTTCGGATCTCTGAAACCAATGACACCATACCCTGCTAACATGGCAGTGCATGCGTACGCACCTCTACACTCACGATAAACACCTTCTAAAGCCTTAAAAATATCATTGTTGTTGACTCTTGCCTTATCGTACTTCTCCAACTCGGCAGCAAACATATTTATCAACAATTCTGAATCTGAATCAGTATTGATGTGTCTGTGTACAACCTCATCAAGATACTTTCTCAAAGCACCTGCATTAACCAAATTTCCGTTATGCGACAATGTAATACCAAATGGTGAATTGACATAGAATGGTTGAGCTTCGGAACCGGCACTTGAACCAGCCGTTGGATAACGCAAATGAGCTATACCCATATTACCAACTAAGCCCAACATTCTTTGTTGGGTGAAAACATCTCTAGCCATACCATTACCTTTGCACTGGTAAAATCTACCTCCAGAACCGCAAGTAACGATACCCGCAGCATCTTGGCCTCTATGTTGCAAGAACATCGCACCGTCCAATAAGTCTCCGGCAACTTTGTAGTTTGGATTTGCTGTTACTATACCCAATATACCACACATTTTCTCTTTATAAGTCTATAATTCTTCTACTGAGCTATAACTTGTTCACTTTTCTTGATATATATCGATAGATCAAAAAAGATTGTTTTTCTTGCGAAGCTGAATGCTGACTCTGAAAGGTTTCTCAGATCTCTTGCAATACAAACCTGAATTTGGGTCTTTTTCTGGTGAATCAAAACTGATAGCAGAGCTACTATAAGATGGATAGAATCTTCGATGGGTTATAGAGTATATGAGAAGGAGTTAGGCAACTGAAAAATCCTCAAAAAATTTTTTTGTGTTTTCTTATTGACCTGAGCTAATTACTATTTGGTGAAAAAAAAAACTGACTCCTCCACTATGGAAGAAATAAGCATTTATGGAAATTTCCTAAACAGGAAGTCATAAATGATTAGTGATTTATATACAGGAAGAGATGAGATAACATTGGCATACAAAGTAAATGGCCTACTTATCATCAAGTGTTTTGAAGTGATGGTCTTTATCCCACAACCAGCCTTCCCCACCTCTGTATATGCCGAACAGGATCATCAGTAAGCCGCCCATCTTAACGCTTCTCTTCCACCAAATCGGATTGTCACCAACTTTTTCGTTTTTGAAAACCATTCCAGTGGTGAAGTACAATCCGCCAGCAATACCGAACATTGTGGACAATACTTGGCAAGGCAAACAGTCTTTTATTTCATCTTCCGTCAAATCTCTTGACTTCGGTGGGTTAAATACGTCCAATATATTTGACATTTCTAGTGCTTTTTGAAGATTTGAAATGAACCGTAGTGGAGGCACTCAGGTGGTTAAGTATTTTTTTTGTGGTATTTATCGCATTTGAAAAGTTTACGAAAAAGTTTAAATTTCCGAACGAAGTTGTTCCTGGGAAGTGTTATGCACCAAACATGACACAAGCTTTATATGTGTTGAGAAGAAAGAAGAAATACAAACAATCAGAATAAACTCATCAAATCCTGGTTTAGTTTTTGCTGTCCCGTTGCTTTTTTATTATTGTTTGATGCTGGAGTTGACAAACCAGCAAACAAGTCGTTCAATTCATCCAACACGTTACCCCCTTGTGTTTCCCCGTTGCTCAATGAGCCACTCTCTTCATCCTCATCCTCGTCATCGAAATCTAACAAATTTTCAGCCTTTACTGCGTTGACGATTTCTTCCTTAGCCATCTGTTGTAGTGTTTCTAGATTGTTGTTCTTACCCAGTGTTTTGCCATCGATTATGTACTTGTTGGTGTTTGTGATGAACATTGACGGAGGCTTGTGATAAACCGAAGCTAATGTTGAAAGTTCTCCCAATAGTTGACTCAATAAGCTCTCTGGAATGGTTTCAATAGCACTTGACAAAATTGGAAGCGGTTTCAATATAATTGCATTTGTCAACTCTGAGTTTGAAGATGATAGTAAACGCCAATAGATGTAAGCCTTGTCTCTAACATCCGCATTTTCCACCTTCTGTGTTGCCATATTCAATACATCTTGCAATAGCTGTTGTGTCTTTGGGGTCGGTTTTATCAAGTTGACTTTAACAACACAAGTTAGAGTGGATAACTGGATTAGTGAATCATCTTCAACAAAATTAGAAACAATATTAGTCAACTTTTTCTCTAAATATGGAATGCTGCTGCAATATTGTCCAATAATCCAAATATAAGACACGATGGATTCAGGTCTCTCCAATTCGTCTATATCAAGGTCAACAATTATTGGAATAATGGTGGTGATGAAAGTCTTTGGATACTTTCTCAAAATAGTTTGTAATGCAATAACGCCCTCATCAATAACCGATGATGTTCTTGTTGTTAATAAATTGTAAAGAATATCAACCGCTAACTTTGATGCTTTTTTCAACTTGATGGCAACTTGGCCTATTGCCTTGATTGCCCTTGTGACAAACTCATTGTCAATCTCCATTGCATACTCTTTCAACTCCGACAACAACAATGCTGCATTTGATTCGTTTGCCAATCTCACCAAAATTTCAAGTTTTTCCAACTTCAAATATAGAGGATCATTATACTTGATGAAAAAAACTCTAATTTCTCTGGATAACAAGTTGGGATATTTCTCCAAAATGATTCTTATATTTCTCAATCCAACATATTGAGTCTCTGGTGGTGTTGATAAGAGTGAAACCAATGGTGCTGATAGTTTTTTCAATGTCAAATCGCGGTTCTCCTTATTTTCCAAATTCTCGAAATGTTTTATAACTGTCCTGACAGCAGCGAGTACAACCGCTGGATTTTCGTGTTGCAATTGAGGAGTACATCTGTCGACGATATGTGTTGCATCATCATTGCTTGTTGACTCATAGTCACCTAATGCCTCCAAAATAGTGATTCTTCCCCATTCTGTACACTCATTCAACGTCATTAATAATTTCTTCAAAATCTTGGAGTCTATAGAGAAAATCTTGCTACTATTACTGGACTCAATTTCCAATAAAGATGAAATTGCATTAGCAACGACCATTGGATTTGAATCATCAACCAAGGCTAATAATTTTTCCAAAAATCCATTATCGACACACATCTCGCTGTTCAACTCAAACAACTTGGCAACGCAGATAGCAGCCGTCTTTCGAACGTATGGATTATCGTCACTCAAAGTTTTCAGCAAAGGTATTTCCATGTAATCAACCATTCTATCGACACGAATGCAACCCATTGTCCTGATGGCCAATGCTCTGACTAATGGATTTGGATCTTCCGTATCTTGAACAAATGTATTGACAGCTAAAATGCATAATTCTGGGTTCGTCTTTGCGTAATTCATCAAGTAGAGATACACCAATTTCTTCTGTTCTAAATCATGTGTTGCTATATTCTTCAATACGTCTGGAAATAAAGCAGATACATCTTTACCCACGGTCATTGCTGAGATAACTCTCTTGATGGCATCTTTTCGCTCATCTGGATATTGCGAAACTAATCCACCTCTTAGTTCGAATGATTCACCCTTACGAGGTGCACTGAATATCTTTTTCAATCTCTTTTCCAAGGCAGACATTGATGAGTATCGCTATTTGTTTAACTTGAGGTTGTTCACCAGTGGTATTAATATGGATGACAAGAAGTTTGAGCTTGTTTTGTTTTGTGCTGTTCAAAACAACAATGTTGAGCGCCTAGGAAAATTACAAAAAAACGATTTTTTTTGAACCTGGCCTCGAATACCTCAAAGTACTTGGTTGAACAAACGGTTTGTTTAAAAGTCTCTGTATAATATGCCAATTGATTTGGGCTTACTTAGAGTGACTAAGTTGTTGTCATTGTTGGGAAATCCCCAAAAAAGCTGGAAAGCGATTCATATTGCAGGTACCAATGGTAAAGGTTCAGTTTGTGCCTACTTATCTTCCATACTTACAGCATCAAACATTAAAAATGGTAAGTTCACATCACCACACCTTATAAGAAGATCAGACTGTATCAATATAAACAATGTACCTATAGCTGATAAGTATTTCAAAGAAGTCGAGAACGATGTCATTTTGCTAAACAAGAAGAATGAAGTGAACTGTACCGAGTTTGAGATTTTGACTTGTACGGCTTTTCAGATTTTCAAGCTTTTGAAGGTGGAGATTGCTGTCATAGAAGTAGGCTTGGGTGGGAGATTAGATGCCACCAATGTCGTTGAAGCTTATGACCCGAAGTTAGATAGCGGTGTGGTTGCCACTGGTATAACAAAACTTGGATTGGATCATGAAGGGATACTAGGTTCTACATTGAGCGAAATAGCTTTTCAAAAGGCAGGAATCATCAAGCCCTGTATTCCATGTGTTGTTGATGGTTCGAACTCAGCTGAACTGTTGGAGGTTGTTCTCAAAGTCGCAAATGATAACGAATCAGAAGTGTTCAAAATGACACCAAACTCTCAGTCTTCAAAATTTCCAAAAGCTGAAGAACTCAACTCTCCGCTAGCTGGCGATTACCAACCTTCCAATCTTTCGGTAGCAATAAAGATTTTGGACTTGGTATCAATGAACCATTTTTCACAAAAAATCAATACGGAAAGCGTCATTGCAGGTGTCAGATCAACTAAATGGCCAGGAAGGTTACAACCCATCAAATTGAGGTATTCATCGTCGATGACCCCTTTACCTGTTTTGTTGGATGGAGCACACAATGGTTCTGCTTCTATTGAGTTGGCGAAATATTTGAATTCGCATATGAGGGGAGTGAATGCTGATAAGCCTGTTGTCTTTATAATGGGTATAACCTCAGGGAAAACTTTGGAGCCACTACTTTCCCCGTTGATCACCTCAACGGATAAAGTGATATTAACAAGATTCAGTGATGTCGATGGAATGCCATGGATAAAATGTTTTGATCCGGAAGTATTGTCCAAAGAGTTTAAGAAGTACACAGTGAATGTTGACGTGGAGAATGAACTAGTGGATGCCTTGCAAAAAGCTGATGATATTAGAGAGGAATCGAATGTCGTTATTTGCGGAAGTTTATATTTAGCAGCTGATGTTCTACGATTACATGAGAAATTTCTTTGAATAGTTCTTGATTGAGTAGTCTCAAGTCATTGATTTAATTGTCTCTTCTCTTTTTTGTTGAAGTAAGTCTCTATGTAAAGAAATGGATGAGGATTAATTGAGGTGAATGAAAAACATTTTCAAACCCATTGTCTCTTCTCTTTTTTGTTGAAGTAAGTCTCTATGTAAAGAAATGGATGAGGATTAATTGAGGTGAATGAAAAACATTTTCAAACCCAATCACAAATATCCGAAAAAGTTGTATGCTATCTTTAATTCGCAAGATCTTTGATTGTGGTATAACAAAAAGTCTTGTATCTGAACCCGAAATTTTCAGTAGTTATAATTTCAGCATCTATAACCATTATTCTATCTAACAACTCAATGTCATGAATCAATTCATTCAACCGATCGAAAAATTCTTCGGTTGGAAGTTTATTAAGGAAGAATAGTTTGATTTCATGGTCTCTTAAAAGATGAACTGTTAAGGGTTTTCCTTCTTTGGTCAAAAATGAGAATGATAAGGTTGCTTTGGAAGTGCCAATTTTGCTTGAAATTTGAAATGAAACTAGCCTTACTTTTTCAAAGGTTTCATAAGGGGTTTGTATTGATTCTTTTGGTGTAACCAGTCTCGAATCCGTTGACATAGTCGAATGTGGTGAGTTAACGGTTGACCCATTGTCATCTGCTGATATCTTTGATTTATATGTACTTTTTGATTTTCCCGTCCTTGCCAACGATGGATTTCTTGATCTTGAAGAATCATCTGTATCATCATTATTGCTCCTCATCCTTGATATTGTCGAGGAGTCATCATTTAAATCATCATCGTCGTCATCATCATCATCGTCGTCATCGTCGTCATCATCTCTCGATTCATCATATGTCCCATTACGTGGACGACCAACATGGCGGCGACTACGACGTGATGAAGACGGAGTGTCTTCGTCTTCCGAGTTGTGTATCAAATGGCGATCAATAATCTCATCCTTGAGCATTTTCTGTCTTATGAACTCGCTATGTATTTGGTTTGAGTTCATGACTCCTTCGAACTTCTCGCCTTGTTTCAACTTCACCATCTTGCGCTTATATTCCCGTGGTTTGATATTATTGTTCTTGTGAGAATCTGCAGCCTCGACTTCTTTCAACAAATGTCTCTTGATATCATTCATCTTGATATCGTGAATGTTTCTCAAATGGTTGATCGCCTTCTCTTTTCTCTTGAAAGATTTGGGGCATAGATAACACTTTACCCTTTTTGTGCAATGAATCTCCTTCATATGTCTAGCTAAATGGGTAATTGTCATTTCCTTTTCGCAAAGATCGCATTGAACAAGCTTGTACAATGGTTTCTCTGTACCTGCCTTCATGAATGATAAATATTGGTTTTCTTGACTTCGGTGGGGAAGGGGTAGAGAAGGGAAATTGACTTAGTGCCGGCCTATTTGAGACGAGTTGAAGAGCTGGTATTGGATCGAAACTTTTCTTGATATATCTGGTATTGTACCTCAAAGCAGTCTCTATAATGATGATGATAGCAAGCGATATATTTGAATTAGCTAGCAAAGCGTTGTAATGGTACAAGTTGTTACAAACTCGATGTTGTAAGGGTTGTTGTTTTTTTAAGATTTTTTTTCTCAACACTTACTTGGGGGTTTGGATCCCTTTGAACTTTTTGTGTACAAAATTTTAAGTGGCGGCAAATGAAGAAGAATGAAAAAAACCTGGTATGATTGGTGGATCCCAGAACTTTTGAAACAGGTCCCGGATTTGTTCTTATCTTCATCACTCAACCAGAAACGCTATCCGTAAGCTATCTCCATGGATGGCACAACACTGTAACAATCAATAAAATGGAGATATGGGCTATTGACACGTACAATGACAGAAAATGATCCCCTTTTCTTAATTGGTCAATTATGGTCTCAACAGCAACTCAGTTTCTGCTGATATGAATGATTCAAGATGTGCATAGTGGTTGGATGATAAAGCAGCTGCGACAGGAGGTTTCAAACAGGTATAGATATCAATTATCAAGTGAAAGTTTTTTTAGGCTGGAGGTTTTGTTGAGGCCGGGTAACTCAATGTGACAACTGAAACATTTTGAACGTGAGGCAGATCTATCTATTTTATCGGTGTTTTTATTAGCTTCGGATACGACCAGTCAAAAGCTTCTTGGTTTCCTGGTTTTAAGCTTGAAGCATCAAGCTTGTAGATCCGAAAAGTGGTGATGGGACAGTCTAGGAACCTACGATGACGAACAGTGCTTTGTGATGCGATAGATACAAACAGTGCTGGTGACTCTTTCAAAGCTTTCACTTGTTAGGAAGCTCATGTAAAAGAACATAAATGGTCATTCTTCCAAAGACCTAGACACCTGTGTCAAGAAAGAGTAAAAAAAGAGCCATACACTTCTTGGTTGGAGCTCAAGAAGTAGATAAAAACCATTTGAAGAAAGCATTTGTCTTTCCTATTTGGGAAGTCGGTGTTTTTCAAGCTTTGAAGTGAATATATATGCCTTGATTATCTAATTATTAACATAAAGCACCACAACAAACAATCGATTTTACCACTGAAAGATTGAGCAATCATTCGTATAAGATAGCAGATGTCATCAATAACAGCAGCGCCACAAGTTTATGGTGGTGGTAGGTACAGCTTTTTTCCTTTATATGAAACATAGTCTTACAGCTCTTTTACTAACAGTGAAAATTTGATATCATAATTTGTGCTTCAAACAGACGAGATTGCAGCCATTGTGTTGGATCCTGGATCATATACAACCAAAATTGGTTTTGCCGGTGAGGATGTTCCAAGACTAGCTCTACCATCGTACTATGGTGTGTACGAAGACGACACGGATAGTAAAGACGAAGATCAAATGGACATTGACTCAAAAGGAAAGAAATATAAGAAAATATTCAATGAGAATCTATTATATAATTCAAGACCGAATAACTTTGAAATAAGGCCAATTTTGCAAGACGATTGTATAACAGATTGGGATGCTGCACTTGAACAGTGGGAAGATTCATTCAAGAACTTGAACGTCAACTTCGATGAACAACCAATAATGATCACAGAACCAATTTGGAACTCAAGAAAAAATAAGATTGCAACATTGGAAGCAAGTTTTGAATATTTCAAATTTCCGGCTTCATATCTTGTCAAGAAGCCAACATGTATTTCATTCGCATATGGCAGACCAAATTGTCTCATTGTTGATATTGGGCACGATATCACCAGCGTCACTCCGGTTATCGATGGCTTATGCTTGGTCAAAAGTACAGTTAAGACCCATTATGCGGGCAAGTATTTGAATCAGCAATTGAAACAGTTTTTGGAATCGAAAGCTATTACAATTGAACCAACATATAAGATCAAATCCAAATTACAATCTTTTGACAAACCAAACTGGCAACCAAAAAAATTTGACTATGAAGTCACAGAATCGTTTGAAGAGTTCCAACAAACAAGAGTTTTGAATGAAATGAAGGAAACCTTGTTGCAAGTCAAGAATAGTAAAGACTTGCCTGAGAATGGCGATCAGTCTTCAGAATCAAGATATTTCGAATTGCCAAATGGTCTCAATGTTGATTTCACAAATGAAAGATTTGACATCGCTAATTCTCTATTTAAACCAGAAAACCAAGTTGTTAAAGGATGGGAAACTCCTGAAAATGGTGAAATCACGTTCAAAGAGGCACACAATATCAACAATGATTATAAACCTATTAGAAGGGTACGTAGAGAAGCTGAAGCTGGTGAAGACGGAAGCATTGCCCCAGTTGAAACACCCGAACCATCGAAGTCAAAAAGTGGAGTCTCTCCAGACTGTAGAGGCCTTTCCGATTTGGTTACTCATGTATTAGCAGAGTTAGATGTTGATTTGAAGGCACAGTTGGCGAATAATATCATATTGACAGGTTCAACAAGCTTGATTACTGGGTTATCTGAAAGGTTATTGAATGATTTGATTCTTCTGAACCCTAGCTTGAAAATCAGAATTCATTCAAGCGGCAACCCCTACGAAAGAAAATTTTCAAGCTTCATTGGTGGTTCCATATTGTCAAGTTTGGGAACTTTCCATCAGTTGTGGGTGAGTAAGAAAGAATATGAAGAGGTTGGGCTTGATAGATTATTGATGAGTAGATTTAAATAGTGTATTATAACATGTTCTGTAAGTTTTGTAACTTCTCTCTTTTTTATGTTATGAATCATTTTTCAATTTTATCCATTCGCCTAAATGCAAAGGCTACACCTTTTAATTATAAAATTACCGGTGTACCTACGGCAAAAACTAAATCACCGATGAATCAAGCAACTGGATGCATGGAAATATTGAAGCGTGTGAAGAATGGAAAGGTGTGATTGGTTTCATCCTCTCGAGAATTGCCATACCAGAAGGTCTTGATCAGAAACGAAAAAAGGCAATAATCTGAAAAATGAACGCATTGTCTGTTAGATTTTGATTTGTGTACTTCGACTTGATTTGATTCAAAGAGATAAATTATCTAGATATTATTAGTTCCTCAAAACAAGAGTGATTTTTATATTTATCAATACCAAAATTTCAGAAAATCAAATAGAAAGTAGAAAAGAGCATATCAAATGATACAATGATGGGATAATCGAGATTTAACGGACAGAAAAAGTAAATAACGAAAAGTTAGTGAGTTTGTAAGTATGTGAAGGTTGTATTGCAAGCTTCTAACAACAAGATGAGTTGTTATTAGAGTTAGTGGACTTCTTCAAGTCAACACCGCGTATACGACTGCCTGCTTCAACCTTCTTGTCTTCAATCTTTGATTCTAATCTGCTTGCCATTTCTCTGAACAACTCAAAAATATTTTCCCCAGTCTTAGCACTGACCTCTTTGAAGATCAACCCTAACTCATTTGCATAACTTGAGCCAACATCATATTCAACCTTTCTCTCACTGCTCAAATCTAGTTTATTTCCAGCTAATGCAATGATTATATCCGATGACGCCTGCCTTTGTAACTCCTTGACCCAAGATTTTGCTCTTTCCAACGATGACTCCTGTGTTATATCATATACCACCAATGCACAATTGGCATTTCTATAATACATTGGAGCTAAAGATTTATAACGTTCTTGCCCTGCTGTATCCCATATTTCAAACTTGATTGTAGTCTGGTCGTTCAATTGAATTGTCTGAGTGAGAAATGCTGCTCCGATTGTTGACTCTCTGAAATCGTCAAATGTATCCTTGACAAATCTATGAACAATGGATGACTATTTGGTGAATGTAAAGCAATTTGTTAGTAATGAATGATCAAGTAAGAAATTCATCGCTTCTGCGAGGAGTGATACTCACTTTACCAACGGCACTTTCTCCTAATTCAAAAAAATAATTAACTCCACAGTTAGTACCAATGTCTTGAGTGAGAAATTATAGATTCAACTAACTTACCCAATAGAACCAATTTAAATTGTGCAAAGCGTGGTTCTGCAACTATCAATGTTTCTGACATGAAGGTAGTTTACTTTTCTTTTCCTGATTTTGATATTCTTTCTGCTTTATGATTCTAGTGAGCTACAATTCAAATGAAGAGTAGTTTAAATTTGGTTATGACAAACTAAGTACGTTCTATTCGAAAGAAAAGATCAAATCTGATAATACATACATTTACTTATAAAACTAACTTGTCAAAAAAAGGGCAAATTCATACAGAAAAAGGTAGTGGATCATAGCAACTGATACAGCCACGTTCAATCTAAGAAGACAATTCAATCAACAGCTTAATTCCATTCTCTAATATTGCCTTCTCGCTTTGGATCAAAATACTGATGAACTTTTTATGTGGTTCGTTTCCTAATTTAGCAATGATAGTGTCGTACTGTTCACTGGTTAGTCCTCCATCTCTGTACGTGGCCAATCTTTGTGTACACCAGTCCAATATGATCTTGAATGCCTTTGGATTTGGATCTGAGGCCAATTGGTCCATCTTCTCTAACAAAGATTCTGGATCATCTAACTTCATAAGTTTATTGATTTCTGACTTTGTCATAGTCAACAAGTTTGCCAATGCATATGTGGCTGGTGAAGGATTACTATCTGATAGTATGCGCAGTTCCAATTCCCATGATTCGTACCTTTCGTCTTCTTCATCTTCATCATCGTCATCGCCACCACAACAACCATCCTCCTCATGATCTTGGTGTTCACCATGCGAGTGCGAATGCCCGTGATCGTTGTCATCATGAGAATGAGAGTGAGAATGTCCGTGACCATGGCCGTTTTCTTCTTCTTCTTCTTCTTCTTCTTCTTCTTCAGCAGAGCCACAACCTCCAGTCATCTGAGTCATCAGCTTCTTTTTGACCAGTAAGTAATCCTGAAACATTTCGAATCCACCCATCTCTTCCCAAAATTGGAAGTGCTTCTTGAATTCAGGTTTTTTGGCTGTTTTCAAACCTTGTCTTCCCAACCCAACATAATCGCTTGGATTCTCTGGAATTGTGAAGCCATATCTTGATATTAAGACAGAGTTTGATAGCTCTCCATACGTGTTGAAAATCTCTTCACCTTTTTTGATGTCCGTCTTGAGAACAATATCAACACACTCATCAGGGTTCAACATCATCTCCTCTTCTTCTTCATCACTATTCAACTCTTCTTCATCCTCTTCTTCTTCCCCCTCCTCTTCTTCGCCTTCTTCCTCTTCAAGCTCAGCTAGACGTTCCAACTCTAGTTTATCTTCAAGTTTTGCAATGTGTTCCAATGTGATTTCAGTAATGACCTCTTCTTCCTCCTCATCTTCATCTTCTTCTCCGTCATCCTCGCTTGCAACATCTTCCATTTCACTATCACTAGCGTCGTAGATATCTACTTTTCCTTCGTCGTCGGAACCTGCTTCAACATCCATATCTTCCCAACCATCACCATTCTCCTCTTCGTCGTCTGATTCAGGCTCACTGTCAGGAGGACCAAACTCATTATGGCCACAACCATCAGCTCTTCCACAGAATCTACACACATCATTCAATGTTTCAAAATGAACATTTTCTTCATATTCTGCATTATGGTTGAACAAATCAGCACCAGGAACTAATGCAACTTCATGAAACTCATCTATTCCAAAAGCTCTTGAAGCGATGGCACCACAGATGGCGACAAACTCTTCGAATTTTTTCATCTTTGTTTGTTCGTCATCTTCAATCTCAACTGATAATTCGTAAGGTTTGGAGACAACATCTGAAATATCTTTAGCAAACTGCAATGATAATGCAAAAAACTCCTGTGGTTCTTGAGGATCGATTACTCCCAAGATTTCAGCCTCTGTCCCTTTAAGTAATTTTTTCTCCTCTTCCTTCCATAAGGATGGAGGCAATATCAAGTGACCTTTCTCATCGTGGTAGTTTATAGACTTTATATAATCGAACCATGGAGATCTTCTACCAATTGATTTTTCATATATGAATGACAAAATCATTGCTTGAATTCCAGTAATGCTGAAATCATGCAACAAGTTTGAAATGAATGAGGTTTTCGAACTCAATATTGACTCTTTTGATACTCTCAACAATAATGCATCATCTTCATCTTCTGCGGTCAAATCTTTCTTAGCGAATACTCCAATACCACCCAATGGTGACTCTTTCACCTCCAAAACTTCATCATTCCAAAAGGATTGATTCTTGATATCTTGGAACCATTCTAATAACTCTGGTACATCTGTTGTTGTGGCCATTTTGTATGATTACAGTTATTTGAATTCAATTAAATATTTTTCAACCTTAGCAGTATTATATATCATCGCAGAAAAAAAAAAAAAAAAATTCATAAATTTTTTCACAGCGCTTTTATCTGAGTAATATTATAAAGTCATTTATCGAGGGTTATAGAGGTAATCCAACTGATCCTTGAACTTTGAGCCTAAATGGACAATTGCAGTTTGATAAACACAAAGGATGTTTCCTTGATTGTATATAAAAATGAAAAAAAAGGTTAGGAGAAGTTAAGAAGGTTTCAATCAACACCAAAAAAACAAAACAGAATAAAGATATATATATGGATCGAAAAATCCCTGTGAAGAGCTGACAACCTTCTCATTGAAATGGAAAAAGCCTTCATAACGTCTTCGAACTTGAAACTTATTTTATCAGCAGTGAAGGATTGCGGGTTCGGTTGAATTTGTGAAGTTTGTTGACGATAAACATAAATAAAGAACAATGATCGGATGGATGGTTGGGATGAATAGATATAATAATAGTTGTGAAATAAATAAGTTGAAAATAGAAACTTGGATAGATTAAATGATGTACAATGCTTTTGTGATGGGAGGAGTTTTTGGTCAAGAGGATGGAGAAAAAATGATCATCTAAACTCTAACGGATTTCCAGAAGGTACACCTGAAGTCTTTCTCAACTGCTCAATGCTTGATGCACTTCTTACACTCCTGGATGAAGAGCTCGATGATCTCCTACGCTGCCTCCTAGCAGCTGATGGATCAGAATGCTTGCCAACGTGTTTGGCCAAAACTGACAAAATATCAGTCAAGCTTACAACGCCTACCAATCTACCTGGTCTACCTGATTCCTTTTCTGTTATGAAACTTGGCAACGACAGACCAACCGAAGATGAGGAAATAGAAGATGATGCACTTGGTTGTTCAGAATTTGGTCTAACAATCCATAATCTATGCGACTGGGTGGCCACCAACTTGGCAATTGTTCTACCAAGTGATGAGTGCTGTGTGACATGGAAAATAGGAAATGAATCTTTACCATTCTCCAACCCTCTGGAGTTCAAGATGACTGAGATGAAATGTATACATGACTTGTACAACAAGTTCGATTTCGATGTGGTACTAACGTGCTTGACATCCGTTGCAGATATATTACCCAACAAGTTATTCTGTCTATCAACAACAGCCAAAGATGATATTTTCAAGTCATGCATCGTTTTCAAAGCTTCGATAAGTGGCTGGTCACCAAAGATGGAAATTACATTCGTCTGTCCCAATTCCAAATCGTGGATGGTTTTTGTGAAAAGTGATTCCAACGATGGGAATCTTCTTGCGTTCTCCCATAAGAACTTCATCAATCTTCTTTGCGAAAGAATACCTGTTATCTTGTCATCGTTGATGATTGCAACTCTGTGAACACCTGAGCCTAGGATCTCAACGACATTGGCTAGAGTGTCATTCTCCAGCAACTTGATAAATGGGTTCTTATTCGAGAGTCTAATCACAAACTTCACAGGAACCTGTTCGCCTCGTTGGGCTTTCGATATCAATTCAGGAACCTCTTCCGATGGCTGATACTCAATTGAGCTCAAATCAATGTTCTTCAACTTGTTCAAGACCAACAAAAGATACGCGTTCAAGTCGGTGTAGTCGAACGTCAAGCAGTTCAAGTCGTTCTCGAACTCCTGCACTGGAACCGATGTCAAGTTGTTGGAGATCAACGTTTGGAAAGCTTGCTCAACAGGAATATTCGAGTCGATAAAAATCAACTTATTCCTCTCGATCAACTCCGACAATGGGATGTCTTGCCAGTCGCTGCACATCTGCGACGATATCGATGGGTTTCTGGATAACGGGTGGTGGCTTGTTGTTGGTGAGTGGTGGGAGTGGCTCGACGACATCGAGCCGCCGGTGGCGGTTGCTGTTAGTCCTCCCGCACTCGAGATCGAGTCGCTCAAGTGCATCGAGGCAACGTCGCTATTATCATTCAATGGTGGGGGCGTGGACAACAACTCAACGATCGAGGTTTGCCTCGATCTCAAAGATGGAGAGGTAGGCGATCTGAATGGGGACCCTGGGTATTTATTGTTTGACATGGTGTATATGTGAGATATGGCAACACTTCCGAAAGCCCGTTTTTTTTTTCTGCTTGCTTGTTTGCTTTTTATCGCCTTGTATCGATACTTAGATGAGGCACCAGATTCAATTTGCTAATGGATGAACAATACAACTCCGGTTTGATTGACTCTTAGCTCTTGCGATCTTTTAATTTAAAAGACATGAGAGAATTTTTTTGTAATTTTTTTATTTTTTTTTTTTGTTTTTTGTGGTTTTTGTCGGTGTTGTTTGTTTGTTGTCATGCCTTTGAATGACAAATGGCTTCTCCTCTTTGACGAGCTAAAGGTAGTGCGGGCGCTGCTAATCAACGACGCATCGCCGCCACGGCGACGCTCAAGAAACGAAACGGTCTTTACCCGAATTGGGTAGTCAGTCGAGTCTAAACGATGACTCCTGAGAGAGACTTAACAGACTCACATAAGCAAAAAGCAAGCCAAGCAATCCAAGCTAGCTCTCACAACAGAATAAAAAAAGGAAAAACGTAGTGGAACACAATAGAGGAAAACCAGACTACAGGAATTATTTTCCTTTACATAGCCCTCTTCGGGTGTGTTGGGTTGGGCCCTCAACAGAAGTCTCGGCTTCTCACCCAGGCAATTGACGTAGCGAGGTCTGGGTGAAGAGCCGGGAAAAAGCCCTATTTCTCACGGCGGTCAGTCCACCTCTTGCTGGCTGGGCGGACAGGCCCCCCAGCCAGGTTTATATCCCGACGGTTTGAAAGACAAAAACCTAAACGTGCGTCCGAACCGTTGGTTGGGGTGTGTCGTGTGTGTGCAGCGAGCGCCCAGCATCCCAGATCTTGGGATGGATATGGATGGTCGGATACAGACACGTCCATCTCTCACACAAGGCTGTTCCGAAGCAATGCCGCTTGAATCGGAACCCTGTGCTCGGATGTGGATTCGAGCAAATGCTACTCGATTCCGTGCGATACAGCCCAACTCGTTAGTTGTTTTCGCTTCGGCGTATGGATCTAGAAAATCAAAAATATCAAAAAAATTCAAAAAAAAATAAAAAAAAAACGTGAAAAATAGGGAAACCAGCCCAACACGGCTGAACTGATAAGATAAGATCCAGTGTTAGCGCTTGTTTGTCCACACACAGACTTCACAGGTTCATCCGAACCTGTGGTTTCAGGTTGCTAGGTGGCCTTTTCAAATCGATTCTAACAAGCGAAATTGAAAAAAAATTTCAAAAATTTTGCTGTCGCATACAAGATATCTGGGAAAAAAAGTGATGCATATGTTATTTTTTTGAAAATGCACATAGGGTCTCCCCTGTGAATTTTGAAAAAGATATATTTCGAGGATTTTGCTATGGTTTGATGGCGTTTATTGCTGGAGCTCTTCTTCTTGTTTGACAGCAACCAGGGTATTCTTGTATTATATTTTTTGCTGACGACCCCCTTACTCAATAGTCTCTGAATCCAAAACGTGTTTGAAAACAGGAGAGTGATTCGTTTGCAACCTAGAGGCACCAGCAACAAGATGGAAACAAAGGATAAAAACGAAAAAATGGGATTATCCGTCGAGATAGTCGACATCACGGCCGCCAATGTGATGGCTGCGGGTGGGAGCTACTCCGGCAAGATCACCAACAGGAGGATCGTGGCCACGGCGTTGAATGGCAAGGTGGTGGGGCCCTTGAGCATCACGCCAGATGAGCTTCTGAAGGACTCCATGGGGGAGCTTCTTCTGGGCAACCTGCAGAAACACCTCAAGGAAACGGGTAAGTTGCACATCAGCGAGCAGCCGTTCACGCTTCGGAACTTCTACTTGAAGATCGACTGGTTGAACGTGTTCATGCTCATGGTTTTCCCCAGTTACGGGTTTGTGTCGATCTTCTGGATCCCATTCCACCTGAAAAGCTTGGTCATGGCCGTTGTGCTCTACATCATTGGAGGGCTTTCGATAACAGCAGGATACCACAGGTTATGGGCTCACAGGTCGTACACGGCAAAGACGGTGCCTCGCATCGTCTTGGCCTTGTTCGGGGCCTCCGCGGTGGAAGGGTCGATCAAATGGTGGAGCCAGTCCCATAGAATTCACCATAGGTACACAGATACTGAGAGAGATCCGTACGATGCCACAAGGGGGTTTTGGTTTAGCCACATGGGTTGGATATTGACCAAGCCAAACCCAAAGAATAAGACCAGGCTGGACATCACCGATCTAACTGACGACTGGATCGTTAGGGTTCAGCACAGGCACTTTGTCATCATCATGATTTTCATGGCCTACGTCTTGCCTACCTTGATCGCTGGAATATTCTGGAACGACTACCTAGGAGGTTTTGTGTATGGAGGCATCTTAAAAGTGTTTGTCATACAACAGGCTACCTTTTGTGTCAATTCATTGGCCCATTGTATTGGAATTCGGCCCTTTGACGATAATAGAACCCCCAGGGATCATTTCTTGACCGCATTGGTTACATTTGGTGAAGGGTACCATAATTTCCATCACGAGTTTCCATCTGATTATAGAAATGCGTTGAAATGGTACCAATATGACCCGACAAAAATCGTCATATATATCAGTTCTTTGTTTGGCTTATCATATGACTTGAAGAAATTTGATCAGAATACCATAGAGCAAGGATTATTCCAACAAAAGGAGAAAAACTTGAAACGATTGAGAAAGACTATCAAGTGGGGTACGCCATTGTCGGATCTACCTATTTGGTCCAAGACTTTTTTCTTGGAAATGAACAAGGCCAATTCTGGCTTGGTGATAATCTCGGGCATTGTACATAATGTCGAAGGTTTCATTACAAGCCATCCAGGTGGTGCAAAGTTGATTAATTCGGCCGTCGGCAAGGACGCCACTTTGGTCTTCAACGGTGGTGTCTACCAACACTCTAATGCTGCTCATAATTTACTATCCACTATGAGAATTGCGGTTATAAGGGAATGCCAGGATTAGCGATGTGTCTGGCGTCATTTATTTTATTTTATACATGTTTATGTTTTTTTTTTGTTTTTTTTTATACTACTGCTCTCTTTCTATTCTTTTGCTTTGATGATTTATATGATTCTGTTTTGTTCTCGCTTTACTTCTTTCTTTGCTTTCAGCTATTTCTTTCAGGTGTTTGGTATGGCTTTTACGTAAAAGGCTTTGCCTTGAAAAGGGGAAAAAAAAATTTTGATTATGATGATAAATTTTGAAACGCAATACCATGTGTTTGTAAGAATCGCGAACCTATTTGAAAGAGAATGTAAATACATGTAGCCATTTCAAGGGAATAAAGTCAAGCAAAATGTCAAAGATGAACTCTTTACTTCAAACGCTGCACACGCGAGGTCAATTTTGAAATACTGAAACCCCCTCCCCCACACCACATTTGAAAATTTATAAGCAATAGGTTAGTTGGGGAAGTATGTACAAACAGCCTATATTGTTGAGGAAAGGACGTGATATCTCGTAATTTGATCAATCATACAGCTAGAAAGAAGGCAATAAGTGAAGAAAACAAGCTCGTGGGTGGGAATAAGAAACCAACCAACTCATAGGTCATAGGAAGTTACTCGAAAGGACAATCAGTTTTGGGGTTGTCAGCTGCTAACATGCTTGTTGCACATTATCTATAACTGATTCTGTTGCGCTTGGTGAAAAAGAGAATGAATCATTAGTGAGAAACAAGAATGCAAAGGCTCAAGAAAAACAAAGAGACTTAATTCAACTCTTTTCTCTCTCCTTCAGAGGGGTGACAGTATATCAACGATTCGAAAGATAAAGTATATGATCACACATCAAGTGTGAATATATGGTGGATATAAATGTAGATATAGATGTTAATAAAAAAGAACTTATAATATAAACATAAATAACAGTTTGAGTATGATTACAGATATGAATATCATTATGAACATCAAGTATATAGTATATTGAGTACATAAAGTGTATAAAAAAAAAAATCTGAAGTCTATAGAGTATATAAAGCAAATAAAAAATCTATTAAACATATAAAAACATAAAATATACAATAAAGTAGAAAGAATATTAACGTAAAGTAGGTTCGTATACGTTACTTAAGTTTCAATTTGAAAAATTGTTATCCATAGTACAAAACTTGAAGTATATTGAATACAAATCTATTATACAGTCTCTACTCCACATAATGTACCCTGGTCCATTCTGGTAAGGAAAAAGTCGTTCTCACCTCATCTTATTTCACCTCATCTTTAGAAGGAACAAACCCAAACAGCAAACCAACCAGTGGCGAAGGACAAAAACAAACGCCCCCAAAAAAAATATCCCGCTACAAACCCATACTCAAACCCTGTTTTAACCAAATCCTATATCTAGTTATGGTAACCTGGCCGAGTGGTCTAAGGCGTCAGGTTAAGGTCCTGATCTCTTCGGAGGCGAGGGTTCGAACCCCTCGGTTATCATACATTTTTTATTGTATTTTTTTTTTTTTAATTTTTTTCAAAATTTTCTCAAATTTTCAAATTTTTTCTTCACCAGATTCCAGGTCAACGTGATATCGTGCAATTTCATACGACAATTGCACAATCGGATGGATTTCAATCACAACTTATCGCAACTTAAACTGGTTAAAAATCATCATCAATCCACCACGTATTTTCACATAGTTTGAAGGCCTGGAAAGTGTGTTTGATATCTCATATAATATCTTGTGATCTTGCGAAGCAGAATGGACCCAGCAGCACCAAGCTTCAGCAATAGCGGTATCGACGATGGCGAACTCCATGCGTCAGGAAACGGTCAGCATGGACAGCATGGCCAGCACGGTCAAAACGGCCACGACTTGACTCCATCAGTGTTGCTCGAGCAGCTAATATACGTGGACGCCTTCTTGCCAGACGCCGACCCATCGACGTTGGATGAGCAGCTAAGCGCGGAGTTGGCAGCGTTTGCAGACGATGCGTTCATATTCCCAGATGAGGATAAGCCCAATATCGACGATAACATGGACTTGAAAGACTTGGCGTCCTTCAGCACCACCAACAACAACAACAACAACAACAACAACAACAACAACAACAACCAAAACAACAACCACAACCACAACGATGGTGCCAGCAATAACGGGTTCACAAATATCGACGTGACCACAAGCCTAACAGGCTCGGACCCGCAGTTGAGTAAAAACACCAACTCGCTGAGCAACATCTCGGGCTTCTTGAACAGCACGAATGGCAATGGCCTGCTTGCCAGCTCGGCCAACAACATCAGTACCCAGCAGCAGCAGCAGCAGCAGCAGCTCCATCATTCATTCGAAGACAGGTCGGGACTAGGCGGGTCCAACAGCAGCGGCAACCAGAACTTGGTGGCCCAGAGTTTGATCTCAATAATATCATCGAATGGCAACAACAGCACAAACAACAACGCCAATAACAACAATATCATAAACTCAATCTCAAGCAGTTTGTTGTCCAATCTTCCAAGGGTCCCGGTCCCACCTGGTGCCTTGAACGCTTTGACAGCGGCTGGATTAAATCCAATACAGATTGATGCCTTGTCAGCGTTGATCGCTCAGCATCAGAATAATCAAAACACCAACCAAAATAATCTTGCTACTCAACAACAACAGCAAGCAACCAGCAGTGCAATGAATTGGTTGAATGGATTTAGCGGCAACAACGATAATAATAGCGGAATAAATAGTATGAGTTCAATCACTAGTTTGCTCGCCGGTGGATCCAATAATAATCAGCAGCAGCAGACTCAACAACAAGCTTCTCCACTTGTTGAACTTTTGTCACTATTGTCAAACCAGAGCAACGCTAATCAACAGTCACAACCCCAAACTCAACCACCGCAACCACCGCAACAACCTCAACAACATCAACTCCCATTTTTCAATCAAACACAACCACCACAACTCAACACACTATTGCCGCCCGTGAATAATCTCCATCGTTCTTCAGTCTCTTCTATATCTCTTCAACCAGCCGTAGTATCTCCAGCTGCTACCTTATCCTCATACTCAACGTCAACTTTTCTGCATTCGCCAGATCCAAGTCCAGGTATAAAAAACGAAAATTTAGATGAGAACGGTAACGAGTATGTTGATTCGGACAAGAGAAGAAGAAATACCGCAGCATCAGCACGTTTTAGAATCAAGAAGAAACAAAAAGAGCAAGATATGGAACGAAACATCAAGGAGTTGAGTGAGAATTCTCATCGCTTGCAGATGAGAATTCAGCAATTAGAGATGGAGAACAGATTGTTGAGAAATTTAGTTGTTGAAAAAGGAGCACAGAGGGATAATGATGAGTTGGAAAAATTGAAACAAAGAGCCAAGAATAACGGAATTTGATCAATCTTAATGTGTTTTAATGGTTTTTTTTTTTTCTTTTTAGGTGTTTAGATTTGTAGGCTTTAGTTGTTCGAATAGACCAAAAACTATGTGATCATAAGACTATGTGCTCGTTAAAATTCTTCATAAATTATACAACGCTCTCATTTCAAGTTCCTTCTCGTCAACCTCAGAATTAACACCTTTGAAGCGTCCTTGTTGACTTTACTATTATTATTCTTTCTCTTTGTCTTTTCAACTGGAATATAGTCATATTTATAGCCACTGTCAGTACTAGTTTCGATAGGTTTTCCATCAAATGTGGTTCTCCGATAATTGAACTCGAATAACTTCGTGTTTTTGTTATTGTTTGTGTTCTTGTATAATGGATCGTTTTTGAACCTGGTATTCTCCGGTAGAATAATTCCTTTGTTCGATGACCTTTGAACTATTGTTGTCTCTCTTGATGAACCGTTCTGTTTTGTTACTGATATTTGGGGATCGGAAGAAGATGAATTCCATGATTTGTTCTGCAATGTTTTGTTGGTATTGAAGTCCTGGTGGTTTTTATAAATCCACTTTTTCTTTTGTCTGTTAAGATTGTTTTCTGCTGCTATTAAATTGTTGAAATTGTTTTGATCATTCGTTGTATACTTTGATATCACCTTGCTTATTGTATCCTCTTGTCCTTGTAGTCTCAATTCTTCATAGTCAGCAATCTTGATAATGCTTGGATTGATTTGTGGAACATCCTCATTCCTCTTTTGCACAAGACTTGGAAAAAAATCTTTGGCTATAACATTAGATAATTTCTCCCTGTACTCATCTTTCGATAAAATCTTTCTCCTTTCATTGTTTGAGATCAATGGGGTTGATGATTTAATTGAGTTCGCAACTGCTAAAGAGCTCGATTCGATGTATGAATGGTTCAACTTCAAATACCCTTTATTTGTTGACGATAGTATTGATTCGTTCTTTTTATTTGACTCCACTGATTCCGTATCTCTACCGACCAGCTCTCCATGCATCCTGACAAAGTGGTGTTTTTAATTTGTCTTATCTGGTGTGTTTTAATCTATTTATTAATATTGATTTTTTATCTTTTTTTTTTTTTTTCATCTGTGGCAGCAGCTTACTCTCTATTCAACATACCATTGCCACCAGCAACTAGACTACAAACTGACGGAGATATTCATCTCGAGAGTTGATTTACAATCCTGGCTAGTAAACCATTGGTTGTTATACAAGTCACGATGAATATTTATTCAGGTGGACTACTAACTAACTTTGCTATGTATGTACAAAGAAGATCATATCTTGATAAAGATTCCCCTCTTGTACAAAACTACCGAGATGAGAGCTAACACAAGACAGTACCCTAACAAAATCGTAAAAGCCATTATATTATTGCTGTCTAAGGTGTTGACACTCATGTTGATCAAACCTGTCGAAACATTAGCGATCAAGAAAATCAGCAAGCTATTAGCATTCAATGCTTGTAGAGAAGCTGGTGTATTCTCCAAATAGCTTTCTACTGCCTTGATCGTGGTTGCTTCAGCTTCAGTAGCTTTCTCATCTTCTGTTTTGTATTCGAACTTATATGACTGCTTGTAGACAACCTCTGAGACGAATAAGAATCCAATCAAGCTTGTTGTATTGTAAGCACAGACCCAAAGAAAGTACAACAAGTTCGCCAATCTTCTACTCACATGGTAGCTGTAACACGTATCAATGATATAGTAGGCTAGATTGTAGAAAGTGGCGGACAACACTAAACCTTTCAAAGGGGTCACGGTAAAAAACCCTCCTTTTTGATTGGATTGATGAAATTTAACAATCTCCAAATTGGAACTTGGATACAAAAAGTTTACTGGAGTTTTCAATCCAGGCAACAAATACAATCCTGATGCTTGACCAGCTAAAAATATTGAAAGGTATCCAATAAAACTGAAAATGCCTTCTTTGTTATCGCTGATGATATCGACTCTTGGGGCTATCAAGATGAAAGATAGCAAATTTGTGTTCATCATCACCAACTCATAACTCACTATGAGAGTCAAACTCAAAACAAAAGGAGGAATAACCCTTGTAAGAGGTGATAATAGGGTGATAAATATTGGTAAAAATCCTAGGGTGAAAAAAAAATTCCAATGCTTACCATATTCCGTTAAATGTTCTTGGTAGTTTGTCAGCTTGACAGAGACAAACCTAACGAAACCCAAAATCAATATAGGCAGCGAGTCCTTGATAGCCTTCTTCGAATCTTTGAGAAAGCTGTGGGATTTGTCGTCGAACCTATTTTTCAATATTGTACGACAACTGACCAATCCCATAGAAAACACAAACGATCCAACACCAAGATCCATAAGTGATGTACCCCAGGTCTCGACCTTTGCAAATCTTCTTGGAAAAATGCGAAAATCAACAGCCAAAATAGCAATAACAGTCACAATCATCATTTGTGATCTATATACAGTTAGAAATGATTTCATTGGAAGGTAATTGGTAGACGATAGGGTCATTTTTAAAATTGATTGTTTTTTCGTCTTTTGTCTCTTCTTGACGTTTTGAAACAGTTCCAGTAGACTCAAAAGCACCAAAGGTACCAGTAAATATGCAACCAAAGTGTAAGAGTCATTGCTGAATACCGTAATGCTCGAGAGAATTACCATCCAGTTCAAAATGAAGTCCAAAAGGTTCAAATTGAAATCTCCAACATCAAATGATGATCTTTTCACCCGAAGAAATAGTGCATATGATATTAAAGTCAACGATGTAACTTTGTAAATGTCAATGGTTGACCCACCTGTCAAACCTGTTACAAACTGCTCCTTTCTCTCCTTTAATGAAGACATTTCGTTCTAGCGAGCCTAATTGTTACTTCTTCTTAAACATGTAGAGAAGAACATATAATTTTTATTGTTTTGCTTACACGTAATCAATTTTTCAGGCTGTTATCGAATTGCCGTATCTCCAAATGCGAGGGTATTATAAAATTTATTAAATGGTTCAGGAATCATATTATACAAAAAAAAAAAGTACATATACTCGGCCATGTGTAAGACCCATGATCAAATAATCAAGTCATTGTCATCAACATCTCTGTACTCACTCAAATCATCGTTTAGCAATTGATTTTCAAGATCTTCAGATGTCTCAATTGACCTGTGATTTTTCTTAAATGGATTAGAAAGAAATGAGGTAAACTTTCCCAGGCTAGAACCAATGCTATCGAAAAATCCTGTGTTTTTGTTTGGGAATAGGTTGATAGACAGCTCCTCATCATCAGCATAACTTGAAACATTATCTAGCCTGTTCGATGTACGATCGTTGCTTAATCCCGGCTCGACTCTATCATTTCTGAGATAATTGTTCGAACTTGCCAATCTTTGATTTGGTTGGCTTCTTGATCCACTATTGATTGAGGATATCTCTCTGTTCAATATGTTCTTTGCCTCTTGGGTCAAAATATTTTTTCTTGTATTATCAGTATTTTGCTCATCGTCGTTATCTGCAAACTCCAAGTCATCAAAATAATAGACAAAATCCAAATCAAATTTGCTGCTAATCCAGTTTTTGACCTTCTCATAAATGTTCAAAAGAGATAGTAATACAGGTATGAGGATCAACCTTGGCAACCAATTATTCAATATTACACCAATCTTGATCAAGTTTAAAGACTTTCCTAGGAAATCATGAAAGCTTGTTTGTGGATTATTCAATAACATTGTGAAATTGTACGATAGTGGAATTGTCAATCTTGCTGCATATGTAATGATGAAGATCACAGAAACTGGATCTGATGATTGATGGGGCGAAAGATGGTACATATTGAAGATTTTGACTTGAGATAACGAGTTCATCGATGCAATGATCATATATGTTAAAATGATTATTAAAACAGTGAATATCTTGAAAATTGTTAAATCATCAATTTTGGACTTGAATATAAGTTGAATTATTGATAGTCTAGTGGAATGGAAAAATTCTGACTCGATAATAATGGCTGATAGACCAAACAAAATTATTGAAAGAATAAGTTTCCAGATCGGCAAAATGTATTTGAATATCGTATATCTTAAATTGGGTGATATCTTGTTGTTACTCTTGAATCTAAATTCCAATTTCTTTGAATCTGCAGCATTCACAATATCTTCCAATTTCAATATCTCATCAACTGAATTGTCGAGCTGAGATTTCGTTGAGTCTAACCTGAAACAACAGTTGTTGAACTCTCTAGTTAATTTTCCCATGAAATTATTATTTAGCTGTTCATTTGAAATTCTTTCACCAACATACCACTGCCTATCAGAATATTGAACTGGAACTTTGTTTATCAAGGCAATCATCCAGTCTCTGTATTCAATGTTAGTATCTTTCAAGTCAATCAAGGTCAAAATCTTTCCAGAAATCTCTTTCAACTTGTACTTCGAGTCCTGATACTCTTCATTTAATTTCGGTAATTTCAAATATAATGAATGAAGCTGTTCCGAACTGATTCTGCAGCCATTATTGAAAGTTGATTTTGGGATTGATATTAAGCTGTGTGACATCAACCATAAGGCTAAAATCAACGAGTAGATGTGTGATATTGTAATTACCAATGACTTGATTGATGCAACATTGAAACCAATGGTGAATATAAGATAAACAAGACCAGCTAGACCTATTCCGAGCATAATTAGTTGATATTTCAAGAGCTCCATAACACTTTCTTTGAATCTAACATTTCTATTGAACTGTCCATTGTTATACCAATATTGTAAAAATGGTAAAATCAGCCATGTCAATAAAAACGTAGACCAGTAGTTGATTTTCCATAACAATATGACGATCGATGGTTTGATGTAAAACACCAAGGATTGCAACTCGATACTAGTATTATCCGATGCTATTTTTGATGAGATTAAATCAATTGGCAACAAAAAAATGATTGATAAGGGTAGGAAGATGGATAGTATTAGCGGCCCAGTGAAGTATATAGGATATTTTGTTATTTTAATAAACACGTTTATTATGAATGTACAGAATAGCAATGTCGGAATAGCAAATAGTAAAAGAATCCACCACATCTTTGAGTCTGTCTTTTCAATTTAAGCTGTTGATTGGTATGTATCTTGGAGTGCAGGCTGTCTAATAGTGATACTGCGTTTTTACCTTTGGATTTTTGTACTCGCCTTAGAAAAAAAAAAATGTTCACTCAATTCTTGAAGAATTATCCCCAAAAATATTTGAAGCAGTAAGAGTTTCAACGAACACAATGTTGAAAGCTTGAAAACTCTCATAGAGCATCGATAGTAATAGTATGTAATGATTATATAAGGATAAAAACAACAACAACTAATCAACAACTACAAGTCACCATGAAAATGGAACTAAAACGTTGAATCAAACAAATAGTAGATTAACCAGAAAAGAAAGTGCCAATATAAATTTCAAGCAAACACAGAGAAGCAAAACAAAACATGAATCATGAGAGAGACATTACAACATCTTCGAAGAATGGGGAGGGTAAGCAACATCACGGTCAGCCTAATCGTCTTGGTTTACCAAAAATTTGTAAGTCTTTTTTGTGACATCAACATCATGCAAAGCGTCATCGTCGACAAACCAGATTACTCTTCCGGCGGCACCTTCATTGATTATGCTACTTGGTAAACCCTTATCTGGTCTTTCAACAATCGTTTTGACAACAGGCAGTTTTGTAGAACCTTCAACAACAAAGGTTACTCTGTGTGCATGACATATAACAGGTATGCTTAACGTGATTCTATTTTTTGGTCCATGTGGTGCATCTTCAACAGGTAAACACCATGCATAGTTTTCTCTCAACGTTGATTGATTTGGGAACAAAGAAGCAACATGGCCGTCTGGGGCACACCCCAAGAGCAAGAGGTCAAACATTGGTAGTTTAACCGAATCTTTTGCTGCAAAACCTTTGATCAAAAGCTTTTCATATTGATCAGCACATTCCTGTGGATCATCAATCAACGATTCGTCTATATGGTAAATTCTGGGTTTCGGCGAGTCTTCAGGAAGGAAGTTGAAAAGCTTTCTCATTGCAGTTCCATAATTGGAATCATCCGATTCGAATGGGACCAATCTTTCATCAGCAAAATAAACATCCCACCTACCCCACTCAACCTCACTTGATCTTTTCAATAACCCTTCATGCAAAACATTGAGCAATGAACCGCCACTAATTGCAATCTTGAACCTTCTGTTCAGCAAGTCTCTTTCCTTTTTCAGTTGCGCCTTCGCAGTTTTCTTGGGGTCGCTGTTGCTCGTGGCGCTACTCACGTTCGTTGAACTCATTGAGTTGGCGGACAAGTTTATCACCGATTTCGACTGCGTTATTGGAGGGGTCTTTTTGTTCGCATCGTCGTAAAGTGATGTATTTTGAGCTGCTAGGACATGGTCGGCAACTGCGTCTGCAACTTCACCGAATTCGTGAAAGCTAAAGAATTTTGGGACCGTCGAAGTCATAACACGGTATATGTGATTATTCTGCTGTTGGTGTTTTCAGTTGAGTCTGGGAGTTCGTTGTACGGTTCGATGTACGAATGGCTGATTTGGATGTTCTGGAAAATCTTTTCTATCTATAAGGGCTAATAATTTACAAGACTGCGCTATAAGTCGAATTGGGCGCTCTTCATGCAATGAATTAATGAATCAATTAAACAATTGGGTTCAGCTTGTTTGGTAACAGAGTTATCTAGATATCGGCAGCAGTTCAAAGATTTGTTTTCTTCTATGATGTACGTTCTATCAAACATTGATCTATCAATATAAGCACAGGAAAAGGAAACGAATCCTTTTAGCCCACGAAAAAGCAACTTTCGAACTCTTGGTAGATCAACACACGACCAAAGATTATGTATAGGTTTATAAATGTATGGATGTGCAAATGTATGGATGCATCATTTTTTTTGCTTTGCTTTTGGTCTACCTTCAGATGTTATACCAGACTCCAAATGATGGTAGCAAAGCAAATCGTGTAGATGGACAAAACTTTGGAGCTTTAAGCTGCCTGGTTTCTCTCCTATATAATTTTTTTGGGCATTGGGTGTCTCTATGATGCTGTCGTTGTAGCGATGCAGTCGTCCGGGCGGTTCTCAAAACAAAAAACCTAAAAAAAAAATGAGACTGATTTGATTCAAAAGAGACCCTTCTTCTTCAATTGATCATCATTTTAAGCTCAAGAAGCAACCCAAGTGAGTCAGCAGTTACCATAAGATTGGATGACGTTGCTTACATTGAGCCCCTCCATTTGCAGAGCAAATAGCTTGAGAACAGCGAGAAACTTCCGATTCAATAGGTGCATATCTCTATCGCTATCGGTACCTGTGAAAGGAACGAGCAATAGATATAGAGTCAATTTGAGAAAGGTTCCTTCGAATTATGGCTACTACACAAGCCGGGTCAATAGAAATTACAACGAGGATAACTTTAATGTGCTGATATTGAACGTGGACCTAACTGACAATATGATATTGCCGGGCGATGCAGTTTTCGAGCATTTGGAAAGCCACTTGACAAAGGTGTTCAATTTTAACATTTTTGATGGCCACGGAGGAGTGGAGTGCTCACAATATCTAGTAGATAACTTGTCTCAAAATATCGAGCGAGCTGAGGTCAACGAGCATACGATTACAGAGTTGTGCAAGCTGTATGTCACTGAGATCGGAGGATACTGGAGAAGATGGTACAAAAAAAAGGACGAAATCATTAGCGAGATTCTGGGGATTGTTCAAGAAAATGATAAAAATGACATGGGAACAAGATCCAGGAGATCCAACAACAACCCAGTTGGAGTTCAAATTAGAGGTGAAAGTTTGTTCAAACTTAAGGTTTTCTTGGGGTTTTTGAAAACAGACTTGGATTTTCTTTCAAACGAAAAATCAACGTCTCACTCTGGTTCGACTTGCACATCCGTCTTCTTGTTCAACGTCGACCCAGATCCGAGATCAAAAGCAAAAGAGGATGAAGTCTACTTCTACGACAAGAAAGTCTTGTCAAGGTTGTTCGTTCTGCACTGCGGTGATACAAGACTGATAATTTGCGATAGAAATGGTATTGCACACGGCTTGACAGTGGATCACCATCCTTCGAATCCGATCGAGGCAAGAAGATTGAGGAAGTTCTCGACAAATCTTATCATGACCGACTCGTTTGGTGAGGAAAGATTCATCAATTTTGCAAACACTAGATCATTCGGGGACTTGAGTGGTAAGGACAAAGGTGTTTCCGCCGAGCCTGAGTTCCACGAGTACTTGATCGGGGATGCAAACAAGTTGAAGCTGTACAAAAAGCTCAAGAGGGACGACGAATCCATGTTCAACGTGAAGGATTTTGGAGGAGACGAAAACTTCATCGTTTTGATTTCAGATGGCATATCGAACTACGCGTCTGACCAGGAGGTCGTCGATATCATAATGACTACATACAATAGAAGAGGGGCCTCGAAAGGTAGGCCCCACGAGCTGGCAAGAGAAGTCGTCAAGTATGTTGAGTCCATAGGAGGAAGTGACAATGCGACCTGCAATGTTATCAGGTTGGGTGGCTGGGGAAACTGGCCACTAACAGATAGAACTGGTGAATTGAGAGAGTCGAAGTTGATGGAGGATATGAGGGGAAATAGAATGATCTGAATTGAGACTGCTAATTTGTCGATTCGATGAACTTTCAATCGAACCAGGGAAAATAGACCACTGAGCACAATCTTTACGCTTTTCTCTTTTTTAATTATTTATTTTCAAAACAGTTTATTTATTCATCTAAAGGTTTAATCATTATCATACCAGCGATAACAAGTGTGGCTTGCTTTGCTTAACGACAAATAGGTAGTGCGCAAAAAGCCAAAAGCCTTGTTGGGACAGACAGGGAATTCTCGACGAAAAACTGAATTTGATTCTATTATCTGGCATCTCCCATATGATATTTCAAACCTGAGTTTACTCTTGTGTAGTGTTAGTGAAATCTTTTGAGTTCTAATTGTCCCAAGGTCATAAATAAATAATACATTAAACACGATGAGATTTGTCACTGCAGTTGCTGCCTCTATATTCACATTAGCTACTGCTGTTTTCGCTGATGGAGAAGAGTTCAACTTCCAACCTACGGAACAGAAGCCATTCAATTTCAGAATCCAATACACAATTCCAGACAAACAAGACAAGATCAGTGATTTGATTCCATTGACAAACGGTGAAAAATTTCAGTTTGATTTCCAATTTTTCAACGGTGAACCAGAAGAGGTTAGTGTTTTGGGTGTTGGTGGTTCATTCAACGATCCATCCACTGGAATCTTATTGCATAATATCTCAACTGGACGTTTGGGTCCGGTTGTTATTCCAAGTGGTGAGTTTGGTAACTTCACACAGTATGTCAATGTTGATTTGGTCCCAAGAGACTACCTTATCGTTCCTACCATCTATTCCAGTTACAACGGATCATTGATGCAATTGGGTTCCAGATCACAGTTGGTCACCGTTACCGATCCTTCCATTTCCATCTTCAACCCACAATTGTTGTTTTTGGAATTGATCTTATTGGGTACTGTCGCCCTCATTGGTTATTTTGTCTACGTTCAGTTTGGTGCCAAATATTTGAGGTCTAACGCTCCAATTAGAGTTGCAACCAAGAAAATCGCTGTTCCAAAGCAATCAGTTACTGCTAAGACTGCCACCGGTTACGATGAATCATGGCTCCCAAAAAACCATATAAAGTCTAAGAAAACCAAGAAGGCTAACTAATTTTCTTCGGATTAACTGGCAACCTTTGAATAATACATATGTAAGCTCTTTTTTTGTCTTTTTTTGCTCTTTTGAATTTAAAACAGGGATGAATAAAAGTAATTAACAGAAAGAAGATTAGAGAAGCACACTGTTGTACGGTGTGCTGCCGTTATTGATGTAATTATCATCTTTATCACAAACTTCGAATTTCCCCTTTAGGAAGTTATACGTGAGACTAGCACAGAAAATGTAAACACTATAACATGCTTGTGAAGACGTAGTAGTTGACACAGCGGTTAAACTTATATTATCGGGAGGCTAGGTATAAATTGATGGCATGAAGGTTTTTCTCAAGCAGAACCCAAGATCATTGGCACTTTCCTCAAATGGGGTTGTGTTGATATTCCGGGATGTTAGCACAACCACGCTACCAAATGCTAATGCACATGGGTCATTATCGTCCTCTAACCCAACTGACGTTGATCAAAAGAATTTCAAGCCAGCTTCCACTGTAGAATTTGTGACAGATATATCGTTTCAACTGAACTCATCGTCATATATTGAGTTGACCAACTCCACCTCCAACAAATGTTTTGGGTTTTTAGGTCTAATTTGTCTTAAGAATTATGTGTTCTTGGGGTTGATCTCTGAAAAGCAAGAGGTTGGCAGTATCAGACCAAATGAGAAGATAAACAAAATAACAAGATGCAGTTTTGTTTGCCTTAATAGTGACGAATTCGACTTCACCTACTTTCAAGATCCATCAGTCACGCTGCAAGAATATGAAAGTAAAGTTAGCGAGCATCCATGTCACTCGATGAAGAAACTATTGAGCGGGGGTTCCTTTTATTATTCAAGAGAATTTGATATAACAAGCACCTTACAAGAGAGGGGCATTTCAGCTGATCGAGACGATCTGTTTTCCATTGTGGATGACTTGTCGAATAAAAAATTCCAATGGAATCAGTTTATGATAAGTGAAGTGCTCGAGTTTAGAGACAGGTTAGATACAATTGAAAGAAGAGTTTTTGACAACAGCGAATTGTTGACTACCATAATCAGGGGGTTTGCAAAAACTGTCAATACTTCACTAGACGACGAAGAGCCTGCGATGTTAACCATAATATCAAAACAATCATGTGAAAGAACTGGCCAATTATTTGGCCCATGGGGAGTTGACGATGATGGTAATGTAGCAAACTACATGGAGACTGAGTGTATAATGTATTCTGAAAGATATTGCCTCTCTTACACCCAGTTGCGAGGAAATGCTCCGGTTTTTTGGAAGCTAGAAAACCAATTACTATCAACCAAATTAGAGTTCCCGAGATCATCAGGTGCAACGGCACATGCATTTAACAAGCATTTTGAGAAAATACTATATCAGTATGACCAAATTCATGTACTTAAGGCTTTGAACCCAAAACAGCAGAATCAGGCTGATTTGGGAAACAGATATCAGAAAGTGTTTGATAATTCATCTAACTCTATCAAAAATTTTATAAAGTTCACTGATATAGAATACTCTTCAGATTCTTTAAAGAATAGCTTTAATTCATCCTCCAAAGTGGTATTTCTCCTCGAAGATTCTATCTTGGATTTTGGAGCATGTTGCTATGATGTGAGAAAAGGTACTTATTTGGGAAAGCAACTAGGTGTATTTTTGGTAAACTCTTTCGACTCCTTATCTAAAGCCAACTCTATTCAGAAGATCATTTCCAAAGAAGTTTTTCTATTGTCATTGAGAGAAACTGGGCTAACGGCATCAAGTGACTTATGGGACAAATTCAATTACATTTGGGATGAGAATGGATCTACGTTGTCACTGATAACTCTGTTGGGTATATCGGCCAAATCAAACAAGGCAAGCAAGTCTGGAGGATTGGTGGGGGTGGTTGCAAATGCTGGTAGGAAGTATATCGCTAACACTATCATGAACAATGATACAGCTGCATTAAAATCCAAGCAGAATACCATGGATAAGCTATTAGGAAGGCAAAAGGATCAATCTATAGTGAAGCTTCACGATCCCATTCATGATTTCATTTCTAGTGAGCTAATGAAGAGGGCAAATGAGTTTTCGTCTGAGAAAGAAATTTCTATTTACTGCAGCACTTTTAACGTTAATGGTGTGCAGTATGGTGAAGATATTTCGTTGTGGTTATTCCCTAAGGATTCACAATTGAGTGAGGATAAACCTGATTTGATTGTCATTGGATTTGAGGAAATTGTACAATTAACACCCGGACAAATGTTGGACACAGATAAGTCGAATAGAAAGTTTTGGGAGAAGAAAATACTTCGATGTTTGAACAGTGCAGTTGATGATGATAAATACCTTTTGCTTTGGAGTGAGCAGTTAGGAGGTATTGCTTCATTTTTTTTTGTCAAAGAATCAAAATCCGAGCTAATCAATAAAATTGAAGGTGCAATAAGGAAGACAGGGTATGGTGGTATGGCGTCAAACAAAGGTGGTATTGCATTGAGTTTCAATTATTCTACCACTAAATTCTGTTTCATAGTTTCACATTTTGCAGCTGGTTTGAGTAATGTTGATGAAAGGCATCAAGATTACAAGACTGTTGTTTCCAAAATTCGATTCTCCAGAAACAAGATGATCAAAGATCACGATGCAGTCATATGGATGGGTGATTTCAATTTTAGAATTGGCGGTTTGTCCAATGAAGAAATACGAGAGCTGATAGATGAAAATAATTTTAACTTGCTTTTTGAACATGATCAATTGAATTTGCAAATGAGTACAGGAAACTCATTTCCCTACTATGATGAGCTGGAAATCAAATTTAAACCAACATACAAATTTGACAATGGCACCACCACATATGACACATCTGAAAAACAGAGATTACCTGCATGGACGGATAGAATATTATATCTTTCCAAAACCAAAATATTGAAAAACTTAACATACAACTGCTGTGACGAATTGATTTTTTCAGATCATAGACCAGTTTATGGAGAATTTAGAACTAAGGTTACAATCATCAATGAACTAATACGAAAAGAGTTATCTCTGGAGTTGTATAAACAACTGAAGTTGGAGATCGGAGGGCTTATAAATGATTTACTGGCGGCAAAATATACAAAGGAGTTGAGTGGTGATACTTTACCTCCCCCATCATCTGAAAAATTCAAATGGTGGTTGATGGGAGGTGAGAGTGTCAAGGTTTCTGTCCTGCAATTAACAAATGGAGAAAGAAGCGTTGTTGACGAGGGATTCAAATTCAAAGTCAACCCAAATTTCCCAATCAATCCATTCGAAAAGACGCAGGAACCTGAGTTTATCAACGATATGGAATAGGGTTCTACTATTGTGATGTCTTGATGTCTTGATTCTAAAGATACATAAAATCTTATAATTTTGCCTTATACAAGTCCTAATATTTACATGACCAACTCTCCTGACCTCTCCTTTTAACCTGAGATTCTACTTATTCTTAGTTTTACCGTATGAAAATGGTATTCTTGTAGGAGCGAATTCGCCCAATTTTGAACCTACCATGTCTTCAGTGACTATGACCTGGACGTAATCTTTTCCGTTGTGAATTTGAAATTTGACACCTACAAACTGTGGCAATATTGTGCAACTTCTAGCATTTGTTCTTATTGGGGCTCCTGTTTTCAAGGCATTTGCGATGGGTAATGGGACAACATATGGGCCTATTCTCAACTGATGTTAGTACGTTTTCTTTTGGTGTTCAACGAAATCGTCTCCACGACGACAGGAGGGGAGACTTGAAAGAACTTGTAAAAAGGAAGGAAGGATTTTGCAGCACCATCCAAGTTTAATAAACAATCTCGACTCGACCAAAGCAACTCCGAAGTTGGAAGCTATCATCGCATCTCAAATTATCAACTTCAACCTCTACAGCCTATAATTCTCCTCAAAACATCATTCGCTTTACATACCTTTCCAAGCAGAGCGTCCAAATAATAATAATGATGCTCTCATCTTTACAACTTATATCTGGATATAGCGATGAAAACTGATTAATTATCAAAATTCACTTCAATTTAACATACAATTTTGGATTTGTGTTTTTCACTTTGAACAATTTTTGTGAGGTAAAACTCATTTTGGTATTTCAGACAACACACACACGACTCCAAAAAAATTTGTGTAAAATAATTTTCCATATGTTTAGAAGAGGTATATGGTGCAGTGTATATCGATATAAATCATTCGACACAGATCAGCAAGTTGATCAATGTTTGCAGCTAGATTTGACCCTATAGCATTTGCACAGCTGCAGAAGGCGGAAGCGGAAGCGGAAGCCAAAGCCTTAGCTGAGGCAAGCAGTGACAGCAGTGATAGCGACTCTGATTCATCTGATTCATCAGCATCAGGGGAGGAAACATCAAGGAAAAGAAAGAGAAGTCAACCAGACTCATCCGACTCATCAGATGCATCTGATTCATCCGACTCTTCGAGCTCGTCAGATTCAGACGTCGATAGCGACGAAGGCGTAGAAGAAGAAGAAGAGGCACCTATGGTAGAGGAAGGAAAAGAAGATACAAGTGAAGCAGAGGTACTGGAGACTCAAGCTCTTCTGACTGAGGTTGAAGAGCAAGAGCAGTTCAGTGCAGATTCAGAAGTCGAGTCTGAGTCTGATCTGGAAGCAACCAAGGAAGATGAAGACAGTGATATAGAAATGAAAGAGGACGACGACAACGAAGATGATGTATCGAATCTTGAGTTCGGCACAGCAGACTCCAAGCACTCAACACTTTTGAAAAGATTTCAGAAATCCATCATCAAATCTCATAAGTTGCAAGTGGAGGATGAAACTGAAGTACAGAAAGAGGATAATGTTGTGTTGAACAATATTGCACCTCTTCCTCAGCCAGAGTTGCCAAAGGATAAAAGATTAACTTCCTTGGCATCGTTGAATAAAAATTTGGACTGGCTCACAAAACCCATCTACTATCAGACCAATGTAACGAAAAGCTTCAAAGAAATAACCCCGGTTATTGATGAGCAAATAATATCCAATTTGGCGAATATTTTCAAAATAAATGATGCATTTAGTGTTCAAATTGCTGTTTTGGAAACGCTATTGAAAGATGTCAAGGAAAATATGATTTCGCCAAGCTTTCAAGGTGATTTGTTGGTTAATGCATCAACAGGTTCTGGTAAAACATTGGCATACTCAATTCCATTAATACAGCTGTTACACTCCATAGTAGTCCCAAAGCTACGTGCTATCATCTTAGTGCCTACAAAGCCCTTGATTCAACAAGTTAGACAAACATTGCATCAACTAAATATAGGGTTTGATTTGAGAATAATGAGTTTCAAAAATGATATAAGTATCAAAGAGGAAAAGTTGAAAATTGAAAGAACAAATCCTGATATCATAATTTCCACACCAGGTAGGTTAGTGGAGCATTTGGACTCATTGGATTTATCAAACTTGAGGTATTTGGTTATCGATGAAGCAGATAGATTATTGAATCAAAGTTTCCAGAATTGGTGTGATTTGTTGATCAAGAAGTTAGAGTTGGAACAATCATTTGATAAGCTGAAAATTTGGGGGTTGAAATGTTCAAAGTTGATTTTTAGTGCAACCTTGACAACCGATTCCGGCAAATTATCGCACTTGAAACTACAAAAGCCAAGAATTATTGTTGTCAACAATACAAACGAGTTGGTCAATGAGTTGTATCAGTTGCCTCCAAAATTGAAGGAGCTTTATATCAGATTCAATTCTGGTTTGAGTTTTTACAAGCCATTGATATTATTGAAGTTTTTGACTGATTATACCAACTTCGATGACTTGAAAAGTAAAGTTTCGTTTAACAATAATGTATTGATATTCACCAAGTCAAATGAATCATCTTTAAGATTGTCAAGACTTTTACAATTGCTAGTATCGAAGTTTCACTTAAAGCTAAAAATTTCATCAATTAATCCATCATTAAAATCTTCAGAAAGGCAAAAAGTTTTGAAAGAATTCACCAATGGTGAGATTGATATCTTGATTTCTACAGACTTGTATGCTCGTGGTATTGATTTATTGAACATCAAGACGGTATTGAATTACGATTTACCACTTTCATCTAAGGAGTATATTCATAGAATTGGTAGAACAGCGAGAGCAAACAATTTTGGTTATGCCATCAGTTTCATTTTCGGTTTAGGTGAATGGAAATGGATGAGTAAATCGTGTTTGTTTGGTGGTGGTATAAACAGGAATGGTAAGACTGCTAAAAAAGTAAATGTTTTGAGAAAGGGAAAAAAGGAAGAGCATCATTATGAAAGAGATGATGATGAAGACGAAGAGATGGTTGAAGCTACCAAAGAGGGAGAGACAAGGAAACATATCGAACCTGGGTTTGAAATGGAGTTAGAGCAAAATGAAAAGGAAGTCTATGAAGCGTGTTTAAAGGAATTAGAAGGTGAAGTTTATAGTCAAGCTAATTAGGAATAACTTTTTTTGTAATATAGAAATTTTCAATGTAGTTTTTGCGTGGAACACATGAATCATAAGGCAAAAGAGTAAGAGATGTCTAATTGATCAAATCCAAGGATAAATCTTCTCTCACCTGAAAGAGTTTGTAATAAATAGGTTGTAATAAATAAAAGACTATGATATGTCAATAAATAAATAGTGAGATGAGTAAAGAAAATGGAACAGTAAACTGATTGGGTCCGATGAGTAAGACAAAGAAGAACATATATAGAGTCAAACAGACGGTAGCATGGGAAAGATAGGTCAATCAACAAAGCCCTCTGAAACAAAAAAAAAACAAGTCGTAGAAACGTAAGAACTTCAACCGAAAGCATACGCGTTCTACTTCTTGGGTTTCGAAGTCTATAATTCTAACAGGAATCCTCCTGCAGAGCAATGTAATCAATGGCTTGGCTGACGGTTCTTATGCTATCAGCATCATCATCAGGTATATGGATTGAAAATTCGTTTTCGATTTCCATGATAACCTCAACTTGGTCTAACGAATCCAACCCCAAATCTTTGGTGAAAGATGCACTTGCACTGATTTTTTCGGGATGTTTAACATTATCGTAAGTCTCCAACAACTCCAAGATTCTTTCAGTGATGATTTCTTTGGTCAATGCAGCTCCAGATGAATAACTTCTGAACGCAGACAGCATTGGTAATGGCTGCTGCTTGAATTGTAAGCACATCTTCAGCGAACTGGTACTAGAAACCAGTCTAAACGTTCTTAATGAAACTGATCTAAACATAGTGATGCACAAAATATGGGTTACTTAATGTGTGCTCTTCAGAAGAAATAAATCAATCTCAACCATAAATAAGTATACATAGGATGGATTGATTTTGAATGACGTTGGCCCGCTGTTTTGAATTTTCAGACACGACCACTTTTCCTTAGTGAAAAAAATTGTTCAACACAAATTCAGATTTAACATAAAGGTTCTGATCGGTATAACACAATACACATTCATATATATCAGTATATATATAACTCGAAGATGTTGCAATTCTTATTCAAAGGGTTATCAATAAGTGCTGCAAAGCCGATATTAAAACCGTCGATGACATGCAGAAGTAGCTTGAAGTTATCAACTACCAGAACCACAATAACATCGCTCCTTCAACAATCAAAGTTAAACTTCAACGTTTCCCAGCAAAGACTTGCCACATTGAACCAGACAAAGAGAGGGCGTGGTAAGATAACAAATCCAGTCAGACCTTCGAAGATTCCAGATTTAGCCGGATCTCCAATGAAGAAAGGTGTTTGTGTAAGAGTCATGGTTGTCAAGCCAAAGAAGCCTAATTCTGCTTTGAGAAAGGTTGCCAGAGTCAGATTAACCACAGGCAAGGTTGTCACAGCATATATTCCTGGTGAAGGGCATAACATCACTGAACATAGTGTTGTACTTGTCAGAGGTGGAAGAGTTCAAGATTTACCAGGTGTCAAGTACCATTTGATAAGAGGCGCTTTGGATTTCAATGGTGTCGCTAATAGGATCACTTCCAGATCCAAGTATGGTGTCAAGAAGCCGCAGAAGACAACTTGAGCATGATGTGAAGAAACATTTAGAGCCGTCATAGGGTACCACCATCCTTGACTCTCTTGCTTCGTCTGAAAGACTTGGATGGTGGTACTCTTCTGTGAATGATGCATGTATATATATATAATCTCAATGAATAATAATCTGGAACCGAGAGCTCCGTTTCTATACCATCCACCTTCTTTAACATCATCGGGGAAAGCGAAGTAAAACTAGAAAAGTCGTGCATAGTATCACAACAGACACGGAGCGAGGCTCGATTTCAATCAGCAAATATCAAGGACTGAGTGTACATATTTATCTATCTATCTACCCAATATCTCAAGGATAAATTCTGTTAGGATAATCTATTTCACCCGTCGAGCAGATGTTGCAATTGGAGCCAGAAAACTTGCTTATCAAGGAATGCTTTACCAATGCATTCCAAGATAACTATGTACCAACAAACTTGGACCGTATCATAACAGACTTTGACTTCACAAAATATCATATTTCAACACCTGAATCGAAATCCAAGATATTATTTTCAATCAGCATCAAGTGCTGGCCAGATTTGTTGAAATATGGTGTTTTAGACTTGATAACTTCGAAGTACCCTTCGAATGTGTCGATTTTAGGACAACCTGAACCAGGGTTTGACCTTTCGTTGTATATTGACTTAGAGACTGTACAATTCCCAAATGGCGAGGAGTCCAAGCAAGAATTGATTGAGAGTTTGTGTTTATTCAAAAGAAACTGTTTTGCAGCTCCGTTCTTGAAAGCTTTTGATCGTTATAATGAGTTGTCCAAATCCTCACCTCCAGATCCAAATAATTTGTATGGTGAAGATAACATCACCTCAGATAACAACAAGGAAGAGGTGTTAGCCATCAACTATCGTGAGTTTGAATCAATATACATCAAGCCATCTAACGATAGAGTCACTGTTATCTTCTCAACAGTTTTCAAAGATGAGACAGACAAGGCTTTATCCAAAATTTTCTTACAGGAATTCAGTGATGCAAGAAAGAGATCTGTTCAAAAGGCTCCACAAGTCATCAACTCTCACAAAGAACCACCTTTGGAGATTCGCCATTTGGCCAAAACCTTGAGCAATGAAGATGAAGAGATGTCATACATTACATTCGTTTTGTTCCCAAGACATTTGACCCATGCCGTGAGATGGAATACCATCACCCACATCCAATTGTTCAGATCGTACTTCCATTACCACATCAAGATTGCCAAGTGTTACTTGCATCAAAGAATGAGATACAGAGTCAGTGGGTTTATGAAGGTTTTGAATAGAGCCAGAAAAGACCCAACAGACGAAGCCGCCATCGACGGAACTGGTGCTAAAGAAAGAAAGACTGCTAGTGGTAGAACGTTTGTTGCTAGGGCCTAGTCAACTGAAATCCAAGGATCAAACAAGGTTCGAATGTCAAATTATGATGAGGTAGTGATATGTTTTTTTTTTTTTTTGTAGTTGTTTAGATTAGTCTCTCATATACACTTTATCCTTTCAATTGGTTTTAACAGTCCTATCTAAGTTTCATGACAATCTCACTGGTGATGATTTAGAAACTATATAGATTCCCATCCTAACACGGACACTTCGTCGAGCCAGAGTACCCGTACCAGTAACGTAAGTCAATTAGGTCGTGAGCAAAATATCAAGGGTTATGTAGCACTTGTGCGACCTCCATCGACAAAGTGGGAAAAACAGAATCAAGCGCTGGCTTGGTACTCCAGTACCTCATAACTTGACGTACTTCACCTCATATAATTACTTATATCTTGTATAGAATTGAATCATATAGAATTGAAGTGAAGTAGTTTTGAAGTATGTCATTTTTTGGATTCGACCTGTCTGGTCCACCAAAGGAGTTAGAAACGTATGACTTTGAAGAAACTTATGAAGGATTAGGCGAGCATCCATTGGAAGAAGAAGATGCTATGAACTTTGAGACTTTCGGAGACGACATCGTCACTGGTAAAGATTTTGATTTTGGCACTGCTGGTCAACAAGCCGCTCCAGCCAAAAAGGTGAATGTAAGCTATGCTGAAGTTGCAAAGACTACTCCAGTTGCAGATGAGCTTTTGCTGCCGATGGCTTCATTATGGGGCTCAAACCAGCAATCTCAGCAACAGCAACAGCAACAGCCTGCATATCAGGACAAGAAGGTCTTATCTTTGGAAGAGATTGAAGCTCAATTGCTCGCCGGTGCTCCACCTCCACAGATGCAACAGCAACACCAGCAACAGATCAATTTACAACAGCAACAACAGATGTTTGCACCACCACCACCAGGTGTTTACCCGAATTTCATGATGCCTCCACCAGGCTTCATGCCTCCACCTCCACAGATGATGCAGCAGATGATGAACAACCAACAGTTTCAATATCCCCCACCTCCACAGATGGGTTTGCCGCAACAATTTCAGCAACAGATGCCACTTCCAGGTCCTCAAACCCCACAACCTCATCAAGTTACTCCAGCACTCCCTGTTCAAGACCAAGTTCAACAACAGCAGCCCGTCGAAGTTTCCCAGCGTGAAGTTATACATCAGGAGAAACAGAAGCCTGAAGATTTGTCTCAATATCCTGTTTTAGGCTCATCAGATTCTGGTCCTGCTCCTGTTTCACCACAAAGACAACATCAAATGCAGCAAACTCACCATCAGCATCCACATCATCAACAGCAACAGCAACAGCAACAGCAACAACCACAGCAACAACAACAACAACAACATGCACAGCAGTTTCAGCAAATGCCAAACCAGCAATATCAACAACAGCAGCACACTCAACAGCATTTACAACACCACAATAATCAACAACAACAGTATCAGCAACGTCACCATTTCAGTCACAACAATCCTCAAAATCCTGATTTATCCCCAGAAGAGAGAGAGCGTTTGATCAAGCGTCAAGAAAAGGTCTCAAGAATCACTAAATATTCAGGCATCATGAATCCACGTGATAAAGATTTTGTCACTAGATTTCAATTATCTCAAATTGTCACTGAAGATCCTTATAACGAGGACTTTTATTATCAAGTCTATAAAGTTATCAAAAATCAAGGTACAAACCATATTGGCGGTATGAGTTCAATTGCTCAAAACTACTTGGAACAGTCAGGCCATAGATTAGGTGGTAGGCACAAGAGAGTTGACATTGCATTACAAAGAATGCAACAACAGGTTTCAAAAGCTGTTACTGTTGCTCAAGAGAGAGGTCCAAAGCAAGGTATATTGACAAGAGAGGGTGCGTTGGGTAAAGTCAGTTATGGTACTGGAAAACAACCAAGAAAGAAGTTGATCATCAAGAGTAAAGATGAGACGGCTGACATTTTGGATGTTGTTATTGGTACTTCTGATCCAGATGCCTCAAGTCTGGGCCAACAGAAAGATAGACGTGTTTCATTGAGTGCCCCAGCTCCACCACCATCTGAATTCAAGCACAGTAAATCAACGAAGCAATTTCATTTATATTTGATTGAAAAGTTGTACGGCATTACATTAAGATTTGAATCAATGGAAAGAGAAAATTTGACAGTTGACACCAAAGAATTATTGGATGTTATCTTTGATGAAGATGATAAAGAAGGTTCATTTGTGAATATTTTCAGCTATGATAAAGGAATGAAGTTGTTCCCAAGATTTTTCAGATTTTTGACATATGAACAGAAGTTGAAAACAATCACATTGATTTTCTGCAACTTACAGAAGGTCGAAATTTTGTTGAAATCTTCCTATAAGAGTTATCAAGATTCTGAAATTCCTGCCGAAGTTGTCAAGAAGGCTGAGCTATTCCAATTGAACGTTTTGAAGAGTCTCGTCATCTTTTTATCTGAGGCAAAATTCCAAGAAGTCTTGGGAGCATTGATAGACATTGTTTCCAAGAATAACTTGTTCTTCTTGTGCACTTCCAAAATTGGTTTATCTATAATAACAATTTGTATCTCTCGTTTGGAATTAATCAAGCAAGAGTTCAACGACAAATTGAGTGGTGAAGATTTATCAACTTGGAGTTCAGTTTACGATAAGCTTTTCCAACAAATTGAAGGTAGATTAACACATTTATTCCCACCATTCTTGTCATCGGCTACAAACGAAGAATTGACCAACGATGAAGATGATTCTTACATTTGGCAGTTCTTGGCGTCGTTATCCTTGGCTGGTAAGTTAAACCATCAAAGAATCATTGTCGACGAAATCAGAGATGAAATTTTCGGAACTCAGAAAAAGGCCAAATTGGAATTTGATTCAGGTAATGTGGAAAAACTGTCCAAGCATATTGGGAACTTGAATTTGTTCTTGAATGTTATGGGATTGAAGGCTGATGAGAACGATATAACTGAGCTTAATTGAGAATTTTGATTCTTTCTCTCTATTTTTTTATCTTGTTGTTTATTTGTGTTTGTTATTGTAATTTCTCTTGTTTGTCCTGTAACTTTTCTGCTCTCATTGACTTGACCGTATTATGGCTGTTCAATATGACAACACTAAAGTGGTCTATTGTTTAATATGATTCGGCCCCACAAAAGGATTCAAAAATCGTTTGTCTTTTTTTTTTGTTTGTTTTCATCATAATATCAAGGAGGATTTGATTTATTGTTCAGTATCATAAATGATAGAGAATATATTCAGATGTGACAGTTTTTGTTATTTTTCATATAAACAGGAAACAAAACATTATCATTTGAAAATTTGTAAAGCACTATCTAACTTCAGCTCCATCTCATCCCACTCATCCACACAGTTACTGAGAACAGTAATGGCCCCACCTGCACCAATTCTCCAACAGTTAACTTCCTCATCGTCATCTAAATCATTCAAATAATGGAAACAACTTCTTATTATTACCGACCAATCCAGGTTATTGTTCAATGACCAATAACCGCATACGCCTGAATAAATGCCTCGCCTCTTGTTATGCTCTAAGGTTTGCAATAATTCAACAGATCTCTTCTTCGGTGCACCAGTCATTGAACCTGGAGGCAATGATTTTGATAGAATATCGATTCCAGAATATGAAGAATTTTTGAAATAACCTTCTATAACTGTGACTAGTTGATAAACGGTTTTGTACTCTTCAACGGTCATCAATTTCAAAACGGAAACCTTGTCCAAAAAGAAGTACAAGTCATGTCTTATCAAATCAACTATCATCAAGTTTTCACCCATCTCTTTTGGGATTTTCAATAACTTTTCAGCCTTGTTGATGCTATCCACAATCTCAGATTTCTTGACTGTTCCCTTTATGGGACGTAATTGACACTTTTCATCATTCCAAGATACAAATCTTTCAGGCGACGCTAACAACACTTGGCAATCTTTAAAATCCATGAAACTTGAGTATGGAGATGGATTTTGTGAAGTTAAAATTTTGTACACAGACCATGGTGATAAACGTTTGGGTAGTTTAATAGTTGTTGGGGTTGTTAGGCATAGTTCATATGAATCACCCTTTTTTAGATGTTCCTGGCATGAATTAAATGCATCAACGTATTGTTCTTTGTTTGGCTTGGTGATGGTTACCTTTTCGTTTTCTTTACAAAGTTCATTGACTGACCGAAAAGTCAGTTCCGCTGATATTGGCACACTTATTAGGGTTGATAACTTCTGAATGACTTCATTGTCATTGGGAACTAAACTCGATATGTAAAACATGTCATTTTTCAAGTCATGAAGAATGAATCTTTCAATAAAGCAAAGTTTTGTATCTGGTATTGGTGTCGATGTAATCTTCTCTAAATCGTGAAGATCAATAAACTCACCTTCTTCGTAAGAAAAGAAACCTATCAACCCACCAACAAATGGAAACTTGGACTCTTTTGAGTTCGGTTTGGTTTGAAATTGCCTCTTAGAAACAAATTCTGATAAGAAATCCCATTTTGAGACATCTTTCAACTCTATTACTTCTTCAGATGAGGATCCCCATTTATTCAATCTGATCAAATTAGGCTCTTCGGTTGAATGAGTGATTACTGCTGATCTTTCTTTTATGGGCAATCCAATAATTGACCACTCACCAGGGAAAGAAGCACTGTTCAATAGAAATAAATCATCCTGGAACTGTTGTTTGATTGTTTCACAAAGTTGAATACAAGATAATCCTTTGCCATCACAAGACTTATATTTCAAATCTTTCAACTCATTGTTCTTCTTGTACAAAGGTATTGGCTTTAGTACATGTGAATCATGATCCAAATCGTTCGTATAAGGAGCCTTATTGTTGTTATAGTTGTTGAAATCTTGTGCTAACTTCCAAAAGTTCTTGATCAACAAGTCCCCCATCTCTGAGCAAATTGATTCTGGATGATATTGCACACCATAATGAGGGAGTGACTTATGTCTTCCAGCCATAAGAATTTTTTTGTTTGCATCAGTGGTATATGCTAACGGAATTATGTATTCCTTTGGATCATTCAATTCTATAAATAAAGAATGATATCTAACACTGTTGAATCCTTCATTCATACCATTAAACAATGCGTCATTATTGATTGGTTCAACCCTACATATCTGTCCATGTTTAATATCCTCCAAGTATGAGATCTTATTGTTGTACTGTGAACATAAAGCTTGAAAACCAAGGCATATTCCCATTATTGGTTTGTTAGACAACGTTAATAAGTACGGTATGATACCAACATCTTCTTCAAAAGTTGGATTACCCGGACCAGGACCAATTATAATCAGATCAAAATTCGCTAGAAATAAGTCCAATCTTTCTTGATCAACAGGTAAACTGTAAGTATCATTATGGATCGTATATACTTTCAAAGCTATTGATGATTCGATCAAGTTTTTCAAGTTGAATGTGAATGAATCATATGAATCAACCAAAAGTATTGACATCGTTTTTCTGTAACACCAATAGCAAATGAATCTTCAAGAATCAGCGAAGACAAAAGTAATCTGAAGCAACAGATGAGCTAGATTCTGGTTGAGCTTTCACTTGTGGAAGTCAAGATCATACAATCTTTGAAACGTTATTCAGATTTTGAAAAAAAAAAAAAAAATTGAGGTTTTGTAGTACGGAAGTCGAGGAAGAAGAAAAACTCCGAGATTCAGAAGTGAGAAGATGAATGAATTGAAAACCAAACAACAGCGTCTTTTATAACAAAGATATTGTTCTATCGTTTGAGGAAAGATTTCTGTAGATGAACGGGAAAGAAATGAATAAGCCCAGCTGATTCTTGAAAGAGAAATGGAAGGCTTTCGAGTGATTCTTGAAGCATTGTGCATGAGTTTACGCATTTTTATTCTTTTACCATTCATAGAATATAAAATAGGATTGAACTGATACCAGTCTTTTAGAAACATCCGGGTCTCAGTATAAAACAATCAAGAAAAAAAGAACTACAGCCTGAACTAAGTAAATATGATATGAGTAACTGAGAAGCCTATGTACAAATAAAAGCAGAGAAACTCCTTTGAAAGTAGAGAAATGGAAGAAACCCCATTAATTCTTCTCGAATAATCAAAGATGCTCTCACTTTTAATCTCTTTCTTTCTCACTCAATTTCGCATGTTCATCTGATCATTCTCATTTTGCCCTCTCCATCTCAAAACTTCTTGAAGAAGAAGCCTCTTACCTCTTTAACAAAATCGCCCTTGATAACAACTTTTCCACTCAATGGTATGCACTTAATGTTGTCTTTCTTGAAGCCTTGCGGTAATAACCTCATCAAATCATTCTTCAACAAAGTGACATTACCCTGGATTTTTCTGATCTCTGTGTAGAATGCTTTCGACTTGACCGTTCTATAGACCGGCAAATGATTGAACTTGCTTCTTTGGATGAAATATGTATTGTTTGAATTGAAAGTCTTTGATGTCTTCAAGTCGGATGGCTTGATTGAATTCAAACTTGGAAAAACTGAGTTTTCTATGCTGGCTGGCTTGACTGAAGATGAGTTGAATCTGATACAAGACTTTAAGGGAGTACTTATTATTACTTGTTTGAACATTATCTTGTCTCTTTTTAATATATTTGATCTGGTGTTAACTGTTCCACATCTATGAGTTGATGATGAATAAATGAAATATTTTTTTCATCCGTTTAATTCTTACCGAAAGTTAGTATTGTGATACACGACCCATCTAGCTTTACCACCAAAATGAAATCGAGAAGCGATTGAATATATCAAGAGATAAGTCAATAAAATTGCATAAGAAATAGCAAATATAGATTTTAGGCTCAATGACGGATTCACAGAATATCAGTACAGTGCAAGAGGAGTTGACACCTATGTTTGGTGACCCGTTCAAGGTGTTGCTTTCATATCCAAACAAGTTCAAAAATTCGGAACAGAGCACAAAGAACAGGCAACCAGTAACCTGTCATTTGAGTTTAAATGGGTCAGATGAGGATTTCGGATCATATATATATTCAATTCTTGATGTACGTATCCACTTTCACTAAATATATTCATATTGTGTGTGTTAAACTAACCGATGAAGATACCCGTATAGCCAAGCTCGAAAAAAGTCTACCAAACTACGTTAACCAACAATGCAGAAGAACCTATGTTAGAATTGACTAAAAGATTATCGCTCTTGATAACAAAAAAGTATTCAATACCAAGCTATGTTTCGATAAGCGGGTTTATCGACTTGCAAGATTCAAACTTGTACATCAAGGAGGTGATTAATTTGATCGATTCAAAGTTGAATAATGGCGAGCAAGAAAGATAAGGAATATATAGTTGTGTTTATATATACACATCTATATACCTATAGCAATAAATGAGGTTCATGGAAGTTTCGGAACCATTTCAATTAACATATATTTTGAAATAGGGGTACTGAAAGGTGGAATAGGCTAGTTGAAAGGAAACTGCTAGTAACTTGAGCTTCTTCTGATATATCTTATCCTTACATAATCTTTTTTTCTAAAAAAAAAAAAATTTAAAAATTTTTCAAATATATAATTTTTTTTTATTTCATATATTTATTGATATCAATACTAATCAAACGTTATACACAGTTGAATATCCAAGCAGCAATGGAAGTAAATAGACCGCAACAGCAGAAACAGACATCCAGAAAGGGTAAGAGAGCTTGGAGAAAAAATATAGATATTGCTGATGTTGAAAAGGGCTTGGAGTCTAAGAGGGAAGATTTGATATCATTGGGTCAAAATATTGACGAAATCTCATCAAATGATCTTTTCACCATTGACACTGAAGGTGAATCCAATAGCAAAGATAACAGAAACAATGGGAAGTTTTCCAAACCTTTGAAATCACAAGAAATATTGAACCAGAGATCAAAGGCGCCAGCTTTAAATACAGAGAGAAATAACAAAAAGAAGTTGGTTGAGAATATTTCAGGCTCAAAAATCCATAAATTGATGAAGTTGGGTGGTAAGGTTCAAGGTGAGACACAAACCAAACTGATAATAGAGCAAGACGGTCTTATAAGAGGTGAGGTTAGAGATATCTGGTCATCTGCTGAGGACAAACCTGTTGTAAGTTTTGAGAGTGCAAGTTGGACCAAGCTGAAAAACTTACCAGATACATTGAAAGAGGAGCCAATTCTGTTGAAGCCAGTCATCAAAATTCCACATTCTGGTAAATCTTACAACCCATCATTACAGAGTTGGGAAAAATTGATCGATGATGAATTTTCAAAAGAAAAGAAGAAGGAAGATTTGAGAATCTTAATCGAAAATGAAAAATTGAGAGTTCAAAAATTGATTGAGACAATTGATGATACTCAAGATTTTGAGAAAAGTGATGGGGAACAAGAGGCTGAAGAGGATGATGAAGAAGAAGATGACAAGGATGACGAAGAAAAATTATCGTTGTCTGTCAACTTACCAGTCATTGCAAAGACAAAGACAAGAGCCCAAAGAAACAAGGAGTCAAGAAATAAAGAAAGATTACTGTTGGAGACAGAGTTGAATAATTTGAAGGCCCAGCTCAAGGAGCTCTCGAAATTGGATTCCATTAAGGATGAATTGGATTTGAAGCAATCAAAAACTGAATTGAAACTGAAGAAGGAAAAAGTCAGAAAAAATAAGAGGTTGTTCAAGTATGATAACGTTGATGAGCAGATGGAGGTTAAACTCTCGGATGAATTATCAGATTCTCTCAGAAAGTTGAAGCCTGAAGGTAATCTTTTCTATGATTCGATGATGAATTTGCAGAATAGAGGTATTGTGGAAAGTAGAAAACAAGTTGTTAAGAGAAGAAGGTACCAAGCAAAGGTCACAGAGAAGTGGACTTACAAAGATTTCAAATAATTGGAATCGAACCAGGTTAAGATACAAGAATGAAAGAAAGAGATTAGGATCTGTAAACGTTTTTTCTTTTTTTTTTTTCTTGTTTGTTTTTGCATCTCATTTTTACCTATAGTTTTTGTTAACAGGTTACGCTTTCTTTTTTGAAATTGCCGTCAGTTGCTGATGACTGATCAAAATGTGAATGTAGTTTCAAATTTTTTCTTTGTGTTTGGAGAAACTCTGAATGTTTAGCATATGTATACATTCCTTCATGTTACGCCCCACCAACACACTTTAGGCATCAAATTCGGTCAAAGTGTACCCAGAAAATAGCTGAATATAAACAAGCATATAATAATCAAACAGACAGTTGATCCGATTGTCGAAACAAGTGGCTAAAATAGCCGTGATTAAGCCAAGCAGAATTGATCACAATTAGGGTGATCCGTTCTTGAGAAAGAGAAAAGAGATGCACCAAAATCTTTAGTACCACTGTACTCACATTTGACGGTAATAATCAGACAGCGAGGAATGCCCACCCTCTAGACGGTGTTGCCTCTGTGTGAGATTGCAATGTGAATGGGTTTGAGGTGGAAATTGTTCTTTTTTTTTTTTTTTTGATTTATTTTTATTTTTATGCTATTTTCATTTTTTGTTTTCATTTTCGTTTTTGGTTTCAGTTTTGACTGGTGTGGCAAACTCATCCTTCATACCTCTGTGAATCTCGATAAATCTCCAATCTCGGAGCACAAAGCTATACATCTGTTTATAGAATACTGAGTCCCAAACGAGCAAAAAAAATATTTCGATGGTGTGCGGTGAAACAGCTTACGTGGTTGAGCTAAGGCGGCTTGAAGTGTCAATGAGATCGGCTACGCGCTTCAGCTCCAACTCAAGCAACCCAGTGTGTGATGGGTCAATGCCAATGTGAGTGGATTTGAATCGATTCTCTGTCAAGTCAAACTTGCAAGTCAAACTCAGCCAGCTCACTAACAATAGACGTCTCGGCTATCCTTGGAGGCAGCGTTCAAACTAGAAACATATACACATAGACAGATACATACACCACGCCAACACACCAATGCACCGCACCGCACAGCACACTACACCTCCACACCAACCCACCATCCCACAAACACCGATACACCGCGCCTGCCCGGAATGTGAGTTTCTTGGGTTGGCCTTCTGTTTACATGAGAAATATTACAACGGGCGTCGAGCAAGCAAGGGGAACAGGGAAAAGCAACTCGAAACAGAAACTTTGCTTAAATAATAATCGCAAAACAATCCAATTTTTCAAATTTTTCAAATTCTGAGTGTTTGTTTTTTCCTCAGCAAAAATTGCGACAAAAAAAAAATAATTTTTTAAGCAAGGAAGCGCGCGCGCACGTACTTGAATGTGGGATGTGTTAAACACTAGAGCGGGAGATTTAACACAGATTCGAAAGAAGATGAACGATGTGGTGAGGACGGGCTAGTGACGATGGACTAGTGGGTGCTACGAACGCATGTGTGTTTGCATAGATGTGGGTATGTAGAATCAGACCTATTTCATGTGTGGGTTTGCCTGCCTGCGTGTATCCAGGCAGCCATCCGGCGATTACCTAAGCGCCGACGTGTGTGGACGGGCCAGTCTGTACACTGGCTTGTATCTACAGATCTGTATCTATGATACATATGCTATAGCATAGCGTGCAACATATGGTATACAGCATATGATGTATCCTGTGATATAACACACAATACACTTCCCACACACCCACCGCTCCCATCGCTCCCAGTCTAGAACCACCACACATCATCACATCTGCTTAGGCATCCACACATAGATATTAAAAGATAAAGACTCGCTCATGTAAGGGCAAAAAAGAAATACGCAAAATTGGGTGCCCAAACCACTCCGGTGGTGTGGGATCCATCTTCTGGTACTATTGGGCTGTTTGGTGGATTGCTGGATCAGTAGGCGAGCGTATATAATTCCACTCCACGAGATGTATGCCAGCTGTATGCTGTGGATAATACCTTCTATGTGTCTAGATATATATATATAGGTGCACTAGCGCCTCTTTCCTCTGGTTGGCCAAAACTCTCCATCCCATTCTGCTTTCAAACAATGAACAAAATTCTCTCCTTTTGACTGGTCTGTATCCTCGACCTAACTCCCCAAGCTACAAACAAAAAAGATTTGCAATTTTCGATTGGCACTCCTGACCAGTGAAGGCAGCTCTCTAGATCAGAACGAACACCCACAAAGCATTGGAGATCATCTCTCCATATTCGGGATTGTTTACTTAAAATAGAACCACATTCTTAGCTCTTTTGCTAGAGTTGTTGTACGGACCCAGGGCCTGAGCTGTTTCAAACCAGCTAGATAGAGCGAGAGTAGCACACAGACTCAGACACACTCACAGGTTTCTCAGGATCAGCCTTTGAATTCTGGTTGTAGGGTGAACACCGGTGTATACCACCAACATAAAAAAATACCAAAAAAATTGAATCGAGTAAAGAAAAAAATCCAGTAAAAACTGCCCTTGAGATATATATATATACGTGATATATATTATACCCATATCCGTATATTCCCAAGCCATATTTGGAGACCCACTCTTACATTCAGATCGTGAATTACAAACTTCGAATCGTCCATCTGCTAGCGCCAATTCGAGGTTCATCCAGCCAACACCAGTTTCAAGAAGCGAAGCGAGAAAAATCAAAACCCACAACAAGAGATATATACACATATCCAAGTGTAGCTCGGTATCACAATACAGTACTCATCACTTCGCACCAAAACTAAACACATATACACACACGAGGCGGAAGATCGGGAAAGCCAATCAGTAAAACACAAAGAGGTTAGATACACACACGATGCCTCAAAGCGCTCCATCACCAACGACGAATTCGTCATCGCCGTCTTCATCTTCTTCATCTCCATCATCTTCAAAGGAAAGCTTGCCTTCAACAACAATAATAAACAAAACCAAGAAAAAGTCCAAGGGAAGAGCTTTTCAATGCTCTGGGTTCGAGCCGTGTTCGATGTCGTTCACGAGGTCTGAGCACTTGGCAAGGCATATCAGATCGCATACAGGCGAGAAACCGTTCAAGTGTCAGCACTGCCAGAAGAACTTCTCAAGGTTGGACAATCTAAGGCAGCACAAACAAACGGTTCACGCGTATGAGAATTATGTATTGGCTTATCCTAATGAAAAAAATCAGTCATCAGCAACATCATCAACAACAACAACAACAACAACAACAACAATGAAAAATATAGACGTTGAAAATAATGCTAAGAGTAGTAATAACGAAAACCAAAATGAATATAATGTTGCACAGCAACTATCGGAATTACGCAACAACAAGTCGGCCGCTCAATACTACCCAAACCCAATAACACCAAACACAGGAGCATTCATACAACAACAGCAGCAGCAAACCCCAACTTCAATCTCGCCCAACCCTTCGAACATCCAAGAACTACCTCCACCAAGATCATCTGCTTCAACGAGTTTGTTGAGGCCTCTCCAATTCAGACCAGAAAATGGTAATAGGCCAAGGCCTATATTACTCCCTGATCACTTGAATAATCATAGCGCTCCAAATACAGGAAATTCCTTCCTTTCGTTAAAGACTCCTTTGAGTGCGGTTAGCAACCATCAACAATTGCCGCCTCTAAGCCCATATGGTCAAATACTGCAAAGAAATCCACCATATTCTCTGACTGGTTATAGTAGTCCCTATGCAACAAATACGTTTTCACCAACATATAATCAATTTCAACAACAAAGTACATATCTAGATAACCAGTCATCAACAAAAAATTACAAAAAACTACCATCCATCAAATTCAAAAATTCCAACGGTGATTGTAACAGTAATGGTAATACTCCGACATCAACAAGTTTCAGCTTTGATCAAAAGAGTCCATCGTTCAATAACAAGGCATTGTCGATCAATCATCTATTGACAAATGATGATAAAATATCACCGATAAATCCAAATTTCATCATAACAAAGAGCAATGTCGGGGAAACCACTGCTTCACCTTCCATCGATCCAAATACAAATGAAAATGGAAAAGCTAGCATCAGATTGCCATCCTTCAAAGAATTGGATTTGTGATGGAAGGCAGTTTTTTTTTCCTCCATCACCCACTTTTGTTTTTTCTCTTCTATATCGAATTAGAGTGGTTGTCTCGAACCAAATCATGTGTTATTATGTTGTTGTAGTGCTTATTCTTTCCTTCTTCTTTCTTCTTTTTCTCTTTCTTTCTCTTTTTCTCTCTTTCTCTCTCTCTCTCTCTCTCTTTATCTCTATATATCTCTCTCTCTATTCTAATCTCTCTAATGGTCCATTTCTTGTTGGCCCTTCCTTCTTTCTTTATCGTGCCTTCTCTTCTCTATTCATCATATTGTAACTTTCCAATGCATTATTTATTTATTTTCAGCTGTGATTTGTACACTACTAGACTGATTTTTAGGGATGCTAGTGAGGGTGGATAAACCTTGGTGCAAAAAAAAAGTGAAAAAATATATTAAAACTTTTCAAAATTATTGAATGTATTTAAACCACACACAAGAAAGTGCAGCCATGACTTCGTCGGATGATATCCAAATAGATCTTCTTCGATTAATTCACTCGAGTTTGATTATATCAAAGCCTGTTAACCTTTTTGATAAGGAATTACGTCAGCACAAGACTGAAAACGAAAAAGATGAAACCTTGATCCAAATCACTCAACTTTTGTTGATGGGACAGTTTGACAAAATAGTCAACTTAAAAGTTTATCAATCGTTGGTTTTTGAAAATGAAAATATAAAGGATATTATTAATGGATCTGAGAAAAAAGATTTGAGTGCCATTTTAGAGCTGATAGTTGACCAAGTATTGATCAATTTCAACAATGAGTTGGGCCAAGATGTCAAGAGGTTGGGAAATTTTGTCTTATTGTTGCTGATTTGTTTGTTGAATGTTTACACTCAGTTAAATTTTACAGGCCCCTCATTGCCCATAAGCTTTGGCTGTTTAAACCTTTTAAATTCGAATGAGTTTAACTTCATAAAACTTTTATCTTCACTAGGTCAAGATGCATACGATTTACAAGACTCACCGTTTATTCTTGTTTTTGCCTTGAGAATACTTGAAAAATTAATGGATTCCCCAACTTTATTGTTGGAAAATTCATCACAGGATACACCGGAGACTATTGTTATGAACTCCAATATCAGGCAAGATTTGAACAAGGAAAATGATGTCTTTCTGGCAAGTGTTCAATGGTGGAGATCAAGAGCATTGCATATTCAAATTTCAGTATTGCCTGAACCTTCCTCAATCTTAACATCAGTTTCAACTTTATTGTTAAACTCAAGCGTTGTCTCTTCGTTGAGCCATAACTTTAAGGATGTTAAAACTTTGTTGATCACTTATTATTTGGAATTGTCAAGAAATGGATTGAGCACATCAACTGAAAGTTTGACGATTGAATCATTATCAAAAGTTGAGAAAATTTCGGGTTTAGAATTGGTATTAACTGGCTGTAAGGCGAAGAGAACCAAATATCAATCAAGAGCTATTTCCAGTTTGGTTGTTTTGGCAAATAATACGACGAATTCAAGTGAAGATGAAAGTAAAAATAATGATATATCACCTGAACTGTTCAGTTTAAACAGTGATATCTTGTTAGAAAGACCAATTTACGAGTCAGTTGGTGATGATTCTTTGTTAGAAAATGATACAAAGAGGATAAAGTTAGACCTAAGTGATTTTGAAGTTGATGAACAAGATCCAACGAAAAAAATTCTCCCAATTGCTATTTCAGAGAGCTTGATTCCTGAATCTTTGAAGTCATTGGATCCAAATAATCAACCAAGTTTATCAGATTTGGATTTGTTGCAATTATTATTGAGATATGTGACATTGAAACAAACATCCCCTTCAAATAATCCTTTGGTTGAAGAAGAGCTTTTGGCACTTGTACAACGTATTTTATTTGATAAGGATGTGAATTGGACAATTTACTCGAAAGCTTTATGGGAAAGGTCAATTTTGGAGACCAACAAGGCGAAAACAGTAGAAAGAGGTGTTTTGCAAATGCAATCATTGGTTGAGGAATTGGGAATGTCATCGATTAAATCTAGATTATTCAAACAAACAGATGATGAGTTGGCAAGTGGGGAAACAACTCTACCAGCTTTCAACAGGTTGAGGTATATCCATCAGTTACCGCTATCACCAAGATGGTCGATGGACGCTCAACTTGCTGAAAAATTTATGTCCTTGGGTGTTTTGAGGTCAGCAATTGAAATCTATAACCGTTTACAAATGTGGAATGAACTGGCATTGTGTTATGCAGCAGTTGGCGATGAAAAGGAGGCGCTTACTTTGTTGGAGAAGAGAATAGCAGAAAATCCAAACGATTCTAGAGCATTATTTATAATGGGTGATGTGAAGCAGGACCCAACATATTGGTTAAGAAGTTGGAGTTTAAACAAGTATTATAAGGCCAAGAACTCATTGGCAAAATACTACTACTTACCGCCACCGTCATCCGGATTGTCAAAAAACTTGCAATTGGCTATCGATCATCAATTTGATTCTTTGTCCATTAATCCATTATCCTATGAGTCTTGGTATTTTTACGGTTGTTTGGGATTAGAGATTGGGAATTGGGAATTGGCATCAGAAGCATTCACAAGGTGTATATCCATTGATGATGAAAATGCTCATGGATGGAGTAATTTAGCTACCTCTTTCATTAAACAGGATAAGTTGAAGCAGGCATTAAACGCATTACAGAAAGCAGTTAGAGTGGGACGTGAGAGAAATAAGAAATCTTGGATGATTTGGGAAAATTACTTGATCGTTTCTTGTAAGTTGAATGAATGGGATGAGGTTTTGATGTCTTCAAGGGAGTTATTGAAATTGAAAAAAGATTCAAACGGAGAATTAGCCATTGATTTACCAATAGTGGAAAAATTACTGGAAATCTTGATTCAAACGGATTATAGAAATGGTGAAAACTTATCTTATTATCAAAGGTCATGTATTGAATATATCACTGTTGAGATTCCAAACGTTATTAACTCATCAACAAGATGCTGGAGAGTTATTTCTAAAATTGAACAATGGAGAGGCAAACCATGGTTAGCATTGGAATGTTTTGAGAAACTGTTCAGATCTATTTTGAATAATCCAGACTTGGAAACCGATGAAGCTGTTTGGAATGAAGCTGTTGATTGTTGCGACGATTTAGTTTCTGCTTACGAATCATTTGGCGAACTACCAGGTAAACATGGTGCAGGGGATTTGGTTTGTAAAGATTGGAAGTACAAGTGCAAATCTTCCATTAGATCATTACTGTCAAGAGGTAAAAGTTCATGGGAAGATAATGATGGTTGGAATAGGCTTGAACAGATGAAATCAAATTTGGCCAATTAAATAGGCAAAATCAGCTTTTTTTAAACTTTAAAGAATGTTTAGAGATTTTTGGTAGATTCACTGATAAAGAAAAAGACAAATTGATAGCAAAGCGTTAATCATGAAAAAGTAATAGAATTAATAATGATAGTAGTAATGATAATATTGACAGTAAGCCATATTTATGACTAAAAAAGATAAAAAGACTATGTCAATATTGCAGTTCGTAATAGCTACTATACCGAGTATCTCCTTCATCATTGAAAGTTTCATCTTTCACCTCTTCTTCTTCAAACTCACCTTCATCAGTGAGCTGGGTAAAAAATTGAGCTTTAACTTCGTTCAGCGGAATAATGTTTGTGATATACTTTCGAGCACTATTCCATTCCCTCTTTGCCGAAAGTGGAATATAGTCCTGATATATTAAATAATCAATAATAACAACTAGAGTGTGCAATGAAGATCTGCTCGAATCTGAAGATTCGATTCTCAATCCCCATATCAAACTATAAATGGATAATGCCCATCCGGATCTCATTTGGATTGATTCTTTTAACAATATACAAAAAACGGCTGTATCCAAATTGGCAGCTAGTTCAATCAAAGGTCTTTCTAAATATTGTAGTAATGGTAGTATGGCTGAAGCCAACTGAGACTCCTGGAAAATGTCAACCAACAAAAAACTTGTCAAATTCAACAATGAGTACAATGAGAATGGTAATATCTTGCAAACATTATAAGGTGTGAAAACCATTAGTGTTGCAAAGACCAATAGTTGGGCATTCTCTGATTTCAAAATCTCCGAAAACGAAATAAATGGAACTTCAACCTCAGCGCCATTATCCCCTTGCTCGTAGTTATCATTGTTATCAAATTCAAGCTCAACCTCCAAGGTGAAGTATCTATACATGACAACAGAATAAGTCAAGATTGCACCCGAAACGGCCAGGAGGTAGTATGAATCGTTAGGAACCGATGCAGCGTTATCACTATTCTTTGACTCGATGATCGATGATATATAGACAACTGTCCCAATTAGGGTGACCAAATGTGCAACCGCCCATATGTATTGAAGCGATTCCTATAGGGACCTTGTTAGGATCTGCTGTGCTCGTTTGGATTTGAGAAGGTGTGCAAACTTACTTGCATGGAAGGAAATATAGCAAATAACTTTTTGCAAATATCCGTTGATGGAGGCGTGTAGTTGAATCTCTTCATGCTGGATAATTCTTCTTAGATAGAATAAGTATTTATAAGCAAATAACGATAGTAACCCCCCAGAAAATACTTTTGGTTGTTGAAGGTCAGAGCAAAAATAGAGCTTTTTCAATCTGACTGAGGTTGACTGTTCCTCTAGCACTTCAGCAGCACCTGAAATACATACATTGAACTCTTGGTCAATGACTTCTGAGAATTAACCTCAGTTGTTCATCACTTAGATGCTACTCAAATCCCTATTATCAACTTTCATCTTTGTGGTTAGTGCTAAAACTCAAAAAGCAGATTAGGTTTGCACCGCCTGTACGTACCAATTAGGAAGCTTTAGCAGAATGACAAGAGCTTCCAGATTGGGAAGCTCTTGTCATATCCTAATCGTGGTGTATGAAAGTATTGTTTTGCGCGGATAGATTACAAAAGCGAAGCTCATCCTGCTAATTTTTCAGTAGTATATAAGGTTGAACGAATCTCTTATAAGGATGTACTCCTGTTGAAGTTCCTAAATCAGAAAAGAATATAGATAGAAAATGTCTTTCGTACACCCATTTGATTCGATCAAAGAAGAAGAAATAAAACTTGCTGTCAAGCTCCTCAAAGATAGCTCAAATGAAAAGCTTCATTTTGTCCAAATTGACAGATTGGATCCACCTAAAAAGGACATGATCAAGTACCTTGAAGCTGAAAAGTTAGGCGCCAGGTTACCAGTTATTTCCAGAATTGTTTACTTGTACTACTACACCAAGCAAGGTACTGTATTTCACAAGGCATTGGTAAATGTGACTTATGGCCACATTCTCACCAACGTCACATTGCCTGAAGGTGTTATTGGTCCGTTGTTACCAGATGATATTGGTGAAATGGAGGAATACTGCATGCAACATCCCCTCGTTTTGGCTGAAATCGCAAAGTTGGAGTTGCCAAGTAATGTTAAAGTTCGTACTGATCCTTGGATGTACGGTACCGACCATTCAACAAAGTCAAGAACATGGATTCAATGTTACATGTACTTGTACTATGATCACTCAGAATCAAATCATTATTCTTTACCTTTGAAATTTTCACCAGTTTTTGACTTATTCAGCAAGGAGTTCATTAGAATGGACTTTTTACCAGGTGGAGCAGATGAGAAAATTGGACCAACAACACCTTGGAATCCGGTTCCAGCCAATGAATACCACCCAGAATTGAACGGCGAAACTCTCAGAGACTTGAAACCATTATTGCTCGTCCAACCAGAGGGTGCTGGCTTCACTGTTGATGGTGGTAAAATTGAATGGCAAGATTGGAGATTTAGAGTCGCCTCAAACGTTAGAGAAGGTTTTGCCGTATACGATGTCTCATTTAAAGGTAGATCAGTTGCATACCGTATCTCTTTGTCAGAGATGACTGTTCCATATGGTGATCCAAGAGCTCCATTTCACAGAAAGCAAGCTTTCGATTTGGGAGATTGTGGATTCGGTGCTAATGCCAACCATCTTAACTTAGGTTGTGAATGCTTAGGTGTCATCAAATATTTCGACACTTTGAGAGCTGATGGTGAAGGTAACCCTATTTTGTTGAACAACACCGTTTGTATGCATGAGCAAGATTATGGTATTTTATACAAGCATGTTAATTACAGAACTCAGAATGCAGTTTGTGCCAGAAGAAGAGAATTTGTCATCCAAACAATTGCCACTGTTGGTAATTATGAGTACATTGTCATGTTGGTTTTTGATCAAGTTGGTGCTATTCAAATTCAAGTTAGAGCCACTGGTATCTTATCAACAATGCCAATTGATGATAATGTTGACATCAACTATGGTACTATTATCGGTCCAAATGTTATGGCTGCTTATCACCAACATTTGTTATCATTCAGAATTGACCCTGCTGTTGATGGTCACAAAAATACTGTTGTCTATGACGACGTATTAAAGATGGAGAAGAACACGTCATTGAATCCAAATAACGTCGGTTTCTACACAAAAAGAACCGTTGTTGAAAAATCAGGTTCCGTTGAACAATCACCATTCACCAACAGAGCTTATAAGATTATCAATGAACATTCAATTAACAAAGTCACAAAGAAACCTGTTGCATACAAGATTGAAATGCCTGCCCGTCAAATGATTTTGGCTGAAAATGAATCATATAACGTCAAAAGAGCACATTTTGCTACCAAGCAACTTTGGGTCACTAAGTATAGAGATCATCAATTATATGCTTCAGGTGAATTCACAAACCAGTCACAAACAGATACCGGTTTAGCCGAATGGGCAAATGGTGAGGACGATGTTAGAGATGAGGATGTTGTAGTTTGGGCAACTTTGGGTTTCACGCATATTCCAAGAACTGAAGATTTCCCTGTTATGCCAGTTGAAATCCATCATATTAATATAGTTCCTTTCAGTTTCTTCGAGAGAAATCCTGCTTTAGATTTGCCACAGGCCAATAATGCTTTCAACAAATCGGTTTTGGTTGATGATGCTCCTGCTAAAGCTTCATGCTGTAAGAGTTCTTTGTAATTAGTTTGATTTTGTATGACGTTCAGTGTATTTATTTATTTTTTAAGTTATTCCATTTCTTTTATGTTAGTTAACTAGCACCGCATACTTTCCCTAGTATGAATCATGTTAAACTGAATAGACTGTAGTTAATTTCTGCGATAAGACTTCTTTGGAGTTATTCTATTAATGAAAATTCACATTCTCAAATGATGACCAGAAAAAGCAGAAGTTGTATAGTACGATATAGAGATTTTCAAGTTGTGAAAAGAAGACATTAGAGACAAAATAATATATGATGCATGAAAAACAAACTTGATGGTGAATGAGGCTGGAGAAAGAAAGAAATTCCCACAACAAACAACATCGATACAAATAAGAAAAGGGGAAGCTACTGCAACAAGAACAACAGATTTTTGCTGGGTCGACAATGAATAGTACGAATTTTTTTAACAACAACCACCCTTTTGATCCACTTTTTTTCCATTATCAATTGAAATATCAATCATTTCGCCTTGGTTTTCTGTACTCTCTTCATCTCCATCTTTCGTATTGTTCAAATCTGGTAATAACTTGGCCACTTTTTTGAATAATGCTTTGACATTGTAACCATTCTTAGTACTTGTTTCAATGAAAATTTTACCTCCCAATTCTTTGGTCAAGGTTTCACCTTCTTCTGTGGAAACCATTCTCTTATCTACCAAGTCAGATTTATTACCGACAATACATATTATAACATTTGAGCCTCTCTCATTTTTAACGTCATCACACCACTTGGTTATCGACTGGAAACTTTCCCTACTTGTAATATCGTAGACTATTATAGCAACGTTCGAGTCTCTAATATATGATGGAATCAAGGATCTGAATCTCTCTTGACCAGCGGTGTCCCACAACTGCAATCTGACTGTTTTGTCATCAAGATACATTGTTTTTGATAAGAAATCGATACCAATTGTAGCGGCGTAGTGCGAATCAAAAGTGTCATACATGAATCTTGTAATCAATGAAGTTTTACCAACACCTTGGTCACCAAGAAATACAATCTTGTATTTCGTCAACATTGAACTACTCATTTGTGGATAGTTTTATTATGGGTATCTATGTAACTGAATTCTCCTATGTTATCTTTCCAATTCCTGATGAAAATGAGTGTGCAATCTATCTACTATGACGGTTGCAAATGCAATGAAGCGGTATGCTCAAAAGATAAATGATCTGATGGTAAATTGGATTATTTCAACAAAGATTTCAATCTTGAAAAGCTCAACAGTCGAGATAGCTGTTTCGAAAGAAAACCGGAATACCTCTTCTTTAAAGCTGCAAAATAGGTATATCACCTCGATATTTTTAAGAAAAGCAGGGGCCTGTTGATTCTATTTTTTCTCCTCTATGTTGGCGGCAAGGCATAGCCTTTTGGTGTGATTCACACTACCAAAAGATGGGTCGAATTAAGCATTCAAGTGATTGAAGTGTGATATGTATGTGTAAGCTATATATAAGTAACATAAAAACCTAAAACTAGAAAAAGTGAGCAATGATCAAGAGAAGGAACCAAGTTCACAAGTTCTTGCAAATCAAAGCCCGATTTCAAGCCGTTGAGATAGCTGTGCACCGATCCTTATACGTGTGAGTTCGCGAAAGACGAGAAACTGAGAAATAAACTTATTTCTTACCACTCTTCTTAATACCGCCACCAACCAATGGACCTTTACCAGAAGCTTTAGCAGCCATTTCCTTCTTGGCTTGAGCATCTGCCTTTTGTTTAGCCTTAAATGCGATTTCCTCATCGTCCAATTCCTGGACTTTCTTCTTTGGGGCCTTTAAAGCTATGTTCAGATAAATTTCATTACAATGAGCTGTTAGTATTCCGGAGATTTCTTAAGCGTGGTGTGTGAAAAGTTTGGCTTTCCTTGGCCAGAAACTGAAGTAATCTATAATCTCCGATATGACTGAACATGAAAATTACTTCAAACCAGAAACTTACGCTTTGCTTTACCACCTTGACGACCTGACATTTTTTGAATATATGATTCTTGGGTTGAGTGATGTTATTGAAGGTTATCTTTCTTAGTTGTCTTACTTCAAGCGTCATAAAAAAATATCGCTTTGCAAAATGAAATTGAAAGAAAAAATGCTTTGATTGAAATTATGCAATTTTACACTACATTAATAGCTATTGATCCACCTATTATTCAAAGGTATCGCAGAAGAAAGGGTAGATGCTTTTTTATTCTGGGTAGCTAATGATCACTTGTTGATTCTATTCTGTGGAAATCATATGAAAAAATTGAAAACAAGAAACAAAAAACTGATTTTAGCATTTAAGTCGCCTTTTGAAGATAAAAAAAATAAGGGAGACAATGTAAGATGTATCGATCCATAAAATTCTGTGTAGGTTAACATATGAGCTAGGCGTTTGAGCTCGAGTGGTAAAAGAATGAACTCAGATTTCCAGCCAATATTTCAGGACGTCGCATTTACTGAGCTAAAGCAACAATAGCAATAGATAACAAACCTAATGATATGAAAGTATTGACACCTGATCCATTTCTTGAAACCGCGTGTGACAGACTACTTTTTTTAACAGATGAATTACTTTGTGATGTTGTCGATGGTGAGTTACCTGAAACTGAACTTGTAGCAGACTGTGGATGACCATCAAGAGCTGTTGATGAAGCGGAGTCGAGAATAGAGCTAGTTACCTCTTGACGAGCTTCGTTCTCAGCATCTGTAGCATTTGTTGAATCGAGTGATCCGTCCCAACAATATTCATCAAGACACTTTCTACATTGCTCTGATGGTTCAATGTTGCCTCTCTCTTGTGATCTTCTAATGATGGCACAAGCGACACATGTTCTCCATTCGTCATCTAAAGTCATGTTGTATCTCGTAGCAGTTTCGAAACCATTACGAATAACTCCTCTTTTCTCATCATCGTCGTAACTCAACTTGAAAGTGGAAGTATTTGACAGGTATGAAAGGTGTCTGTTGGCGATATATACAACTAATGGTGGAATAATATCACTATCAGTCAACGAGGTCAAGTTAGATGAATTGCAACCGAAGAATGTTGGCTTCAATGTCAAATTGTTGTTCAAAAAAGTGTTGACATCTGGAACATATGGGAATGTGGTTCTGTTACTTTCAGCTGCAAACTGTCTTTCATAGGTCAGAACTAATGAAGCCCCATCAGGGAAATAATCATTAGTATCAGCTGAATTATCAAAAGCAAAAATAATGTCAACTTCTCTCTCTGGCTGGATCAATGGATAAAGCGGAACATTTTGATTATCCTCACCACCATCGACCAAATATAAAGTATCAGCATCAGAAATCGAAGAATTGGAACCAAACTCGTTATCAGCAAATGGATTTGGATGATATGCAGCAATATCATCATTTTCCTCAGAGAGATCACTCAAGAAACTCTCTACCAAATCGTACAAGACTCCAGAGATTGAACTCGTGTTCAACTGTAAAATGAATTGATTGAACAATGTTGAAGATGAACCCATAATGTACCCTGCATTATCAAATCCAGCATAACACGAGTTGGTTGGAATACCGTTTGATACCTCAGTACCAAGATACTTGACGTCAGTAAATGCGTAAACAGCAGGGTCCCATGAGCCTAGTTCGTAGGGACTGATTTCAAAAACGGTTGAGTTAAGATTGATGATTGTTGTACCTGGGGTCCTACCATCAGCAACATGGATAGGAAATGGCATTTCATGGTTGGTAAAAACATCAGCATCTCTCAATGTGGAAATAGTCAATGCGTCACCGTTATTGGTGTAGTTACCAAAGAATTGGCGCGATAAGGCCCTTCCCCAAGGGTCTGTCAAACTGATATTGAAACCAGCATCTCTTTTCAGGTCAAGGTCATCTCCAATGTCATCCCAAACACTAATTGTCTTGAAAATGTTGATACCTCCTGGTGTAATGATTGAATGCTCCAAGTCCCAAATAACATCATCTTCCAAGATTTTGTCAACCGTTGTCCAATTGTTGTATACAATGGTACCCATCATCCAGTTACCACCACTGAGACCTGTGATATATGTCGACGAGTCGATTAAACCACCTAAACCGTTTTCCCAGGCACCCTCAGTTCTATTGTCCAAAGCGGAAAGCTGACCAGCACCACACAACATGGCCCTATACCCACCACCTGAAAAGGCAACACCAATGCTGATGGATTTGTTCAACGAGTCGATGAAATCCTTTGAATCGAAATCAGTCAAGTTCGCGTGGTCTAAGAACTTGATCAAGTTTTTATCTGTAACAAGGTGTCTATTTTCAACCCATTCGATTTCATCGTCTGATAGTGAATTGGCTGACCTAATGAAACCCGTCGAGTCGTTAGAAGCAAAGGTTGGACATTTAACCACACCTGGGGCGTACGAGTCTGTGGGTGACCACGCCTCGACCTGTAGCAAGCTGCTCAAGAAGACCAACGATAGAACTTTCAATGACAACATCTCAAGAGAAAAGTGGTATTTTTGTTGAGCTTTTCGTCTGCGGATTTGACCAAAAATGAGAACGGAATCAACCTCGAAATATGAAAAAAACAACTACTTGTAACTGCTTTTAAACGAAAACCTCTGTCCTGTCTGTCTCTGCTGGTTGCTATTCTCTTTCGAAATCGCTTTTGAGACCGTAAGAGCTTGAGAATGGAAAAAATTGTCCAATTTCATGTTTCCGGCACGGATCTGACTAACTAAGCGGAACAAAAGGTAAAAAATAGAGTTGCAAACAGACGCATCGCCACATTCGGACGGTTGTTTGCTTGCTAGATGAGAGTCTAAAGTAACAAAGAGGTACTCAAGCCGAAGCATTTTATTGCTGCTATGCTATTATGTATAAGCAGCCGTCAAACAAGTGGTGCAGAACTGATTTCTTAAAGTTATTTTCTGTTGGCTTGAGGTCCTGCTTCGCCCTGCTTTGCTTTGCTTTCGCTTTCGCTTTTGCCAAAGTTTAAGCTTTCGGGTTTTGATTTTGTTTATCTTCATGTGTTTTTCATTTGCAGAAGACACAGTACACTTTCCAAGAACGGCACTCGATCAGCAAACACACATGTGTGAGCCTGAACCAACAAACCTACTTTCTGATGTTTTGACACGCTTTGACACGGTTTCGGCACGGTGAGAAGTCAAACCTGGCTTTCAATAATATTGATCTTGCAGAGACGCAGTAACAACCAACAACAAGCATCGAACAGGAGGGCACGAAGAACCTGCGATTCACAAAGACATCAATCTTTCACAAGGTTGACTGAAAGTCCGAATCCCAACTCAAGCCCGCTCCAAGCCCAGGTTACTATATGCCCAGTATCCTTAGTGTAGAAATCCAACGGCTTTTGAAATACCCCCAATCGCCGAAAGATGTTGGTACACCAAAACGAGGGCTTTTTGGCCTCGAGGGAGTAACAAAAAAAAAGTTTATTTTTCATCAGATCAATACATGTTGGTACTATGCAATCATTTCTCTCAAGGTTGATATAGTGCGAATAATGAACAGAAGATCGATATAGTACCATGTTTGAAGATCCATATGTGCCCACAAAGAACGAAACCAAAAAAAAGGATAAAAATAGCAAGTTCAAGGCGCTTGTAGACGATCATATACTGCATTTACGAAGCCAGGAACAGCCAGCAAAGAAGTACTCATTTGCCATCAGGGTCGACACAGATGACGATAAGAAAAGCAAAAAATACATACCCGAAGGAACTTTCGAGCAGTGGAACAAGGTATCCAGCAGTGTGCTGCTTGGGCCTGATGGCAAGTCGCAGCAGAAGAGAAGACGAAAAAGTGCGTTTGATAAAGTGGATGATGAGATCAAAAAAGCCAGGACAACCAATGAAGCAGGTAGCCAGAGAGATACCGACGAGGAAGACGATGAAGATGTCGTTTTTTCTGGACATGACGAGGAACTAGACGAAGAGGAGACCATCGTGCCGAAGAAAGGATTGTCTTTTGCTGAAGCCAAATTCAATATAGTATCACAAGGTTATGAAGTGCTACCATTTCAACCAACTTTGATAAATGTGAGAAGCAACTCGATATTCAAAGACAGAATAGCACATGATTTTTTCGCTGAACAAGTTTCATTCACCAGGTATCATATAAATGTCTTGAAGACACTACTACATATCTCGATTTTGAGAAAAGATTGGAAAAATGCCTATAAAAATTTCAGCATACTTATACGAATGAAAATGATCGATATAAGAACAATTTGGTCTTTAGGATTTGAGATATTGAAAAGATTGGAGGAAGAGGAGTTTAGCAGGACTATCAATAATACTGAAAATAACACACGCGGCGAAATCATCAAGCTTACTGAGTATCAGACTAGATTTTTGACCAATATTAGAACTATGCCCTCGAAAGATGAATTACCACATACGCTTTCAAAATCAATCTTAGATATAATGATAGAGAACACCAACAAATCAACATTCTCTCTTGATGATAGGTTTTTGTCCTGGTTAAAAAGTTTTTACCCAATACCTCGTATCAATTTCTTATCACATAGAAACAGACTGTACGCAGCACCAGTATGGAGATCTGGCTCAAAGACTCATGCCCCTTTATACGTTCAAACGTTTCTTTGGCACTTGTTGTTCAGATTGGATTTCAAAAGCTGTAGGGATATATTGAGTGAATTGCTATTAGAACCTCCATTCAATTCTGATGGACCTTTCCACTACATGCAAGGATTGGTCAATCACTTGGAAGCTGATTACATGGCTAAATGTTTCATTGATGATAAGAAGCCTGACCTGTTCAAATTGAAGCAAATATCGAAAATGTGTTTGGAGGCCGCTAGATCGTATTCCAATTCTAGAGATTTTAATTTTGTGATCTCTGAAAAAATGTTATTAAGAGAGCTCATTCACGTTTTGATGAAGATCAAAACCAATGCTGACGATTTTGCAGAAGAAATCGGGGCGATCAACGAGATATTGAACTCAAATGACTCAGATGAGGACGAGGATGAATTTGAAGAAGATTTTTCGGCTGGTGGTCAAGTTCAATCTGATATATCTAGAACAAAGTCATTGGTATTGACATCTGTATTTGACCAGAATACAAATGAAATGGAAGCCGATCTGATCAGCACAGAGTTGGTTGATGAGTCAAACGATAATGAATCAATCATCAGAACTCTTGATTCGTTGGATATATCTAACGACGGGCAAGATGAAGATAAAAATGAACCCGCAGAAACTACAATGACAAGACAAGATTATAGAAATGACTTTCTTTCCATAATGCACGAGTTTCATAACGAAAACGACAAGGAGATGGATAAGAATAGAAAATCTTCTAGACAAGGAGACCATGACGGGGAGCTCGAATATGAAAATGAGGAGGATGAGGATGAAGACTCGCCATTGATGATGGGAAGACTTGACGGAGAATTGGAGACATTGTTTTTGACTAGTATGAACGACGATTATGAAAATAGGTATCAGATAGCCCATAGAAAATCATCACCTCCTATCCTGAACGTAACTGAGGATCCACTCACACACGATGTCAATACCAACAACTCTGAAGATAGTGAGGGTACTTCTTATGATATCCACGCTAGAGCTGGTTTGAATGATTTTGGTCAGCCCATGACTAGGCCCAAGAGAAAAAGAAACACAACAACATCGGCAAAAATCGATTACTCTGTGGCCAGTGCATTTGATATGTTTAACTTGGATGATAACGATTCTAGTGATTGAAAGAACCTAAAAATAATGGCTCTTTTGCATCTCTTAGCTTTTTAATTTTGCATTCATATAGACGTCAACCCCATTTTCTATTTAATCTTTAAAACAATAACAAAAAGTTGTATCAATTGAAAAATCATCCTATATACACGTTAGTAGCAAGAAAAAACACCCACGATAGGCTCTAATGGAAATATAATAATACCCACTTATGCAAGCAAATACGAGAACAGCAAGCCTCAAACCAATTGATCAGAGGCAAAGATAAAAAGGCATCTTAGAACTGAAAAGAAAGACAAAGTAACGTTAAGCGGGTTTTGCCAACTTATCGTGTTGAACGTTGATCCGATCAACTCTCAATAACAAGTTCAAAGACTCTGGATCTTTCCCATCTGCGAAAACTTTTTTGTCTCTAACAATAACTTTGTCATTTTTGTCAAAGAGATTCACCTCTTGCTCGTTCAAATTGGTGATCATCAAATTCACGGTTTGAGTCTCAAGTTTCTCAAGTTTCTCAACTTCATCTTTCCCGCTCACCAAACCAGGCACAGATTCATGATGTACCGAACCGTTCAGTTCAATCTTCAATATCGAAGGATGATACTCTTTGTTTGGCTTGAAATCATCAACTTTCAAATTGTAGTCCTTCATCTTCTTTTTCAAATGCTCAATCTCATCCTGCAACATTGAAATGTCGTCCGCAACGGCTTCTCTTCTGCTCAACTCTTTCATCCGCAGACGGTACGACTCGTAAAATATCATCGAACCGGCAACTGAAAATATGAAGGTCTCGGATATGAAAGCGGCTCCATTCTCAACAGCTTTTGTCTCGTTCAAAGGTCGGACTTTGTAGTTCTTCTGGCCCATCAACCTGATCTTGAGTGTTGTATCTAGCTTGTGCATTCTCTGGGCAATAGAAACACACGCATTCTTGAATGACTCGTGCTGCCGTGCTTGGGCTTTTATTATATTCTACCTCAGATGTTAGTATAACTGCCAATTCTCACTCCGCATAATACTGCTATATCCGAACTGCCTACTTACACCTATTGGTTTCGCAACTGTTCTGACAGCCAATGATGTCAACTTCAATGCAATACTCATAATAACATCAAATCTTGCACCTTTGATAGCTCCTTTTGCTGCAAATCTCGAAGATGTAGTCAACACTTTAGCTCCGACTCTAAACATAGCTACGATTCAAGCGTTTCTTCTTTTTTTCGCCTTCTTGTGTGAGAGTGTTTGCGTTTGCTTGAGAGCTTGATCTGGGGCTTTAGGCGCCTTATATATTGCAGGAAAAGTGATATCCATTTGAAATTATGGTGTGGTTTCACAGAGTTTTCCAAAAAGTGGTGATAAGCTATACAAGAGTCGATCCATCATTATAGATCAGTATCAATTGAGGTTTGGCTATTCAATCTAGCAACTTGATTTGAGATTGCAGATAATTTTTTCTATAAGTATCCACGCAATTAGTGATCTAAAAAAGTAGACACATCATCAAAGCATCTCAGTTAAACGATCGGTATAGCAGTATCGATACACATAGCAATGAATATTTCAAACGCTGGTCAAAAGTTTCTGATATATGGCGGTGTCAGTGCGGTTCTAGCCGGAGTCTCGATATCGAATGCTTTGACGACAAGGCCAAACATATACTCGTCATTGATTGCATTATCCGATGGCATTCACATCATCATACTAGGCAACTTTGCTTTGGTAATGGTTCTGCTGTTTGGCAAGCTCTTGCAAACATTGATATTTGGAGAATTGAGAATGATCGAGGTTCAGCACGTGTACCAAAGGGCGTGGTTCACGATCGTGAATCTTTTGATGTCAGTTGCCATGTTCAGAAAGGAAAACACTTTGTTGATTGGAACGTTGATCGTTTCGTTGATTTTCATGAAGGTTTTCCATTGGGTATTGTCTGACAGAATTGAACACATATTCCAAAATGCCCAGTCACCGAGGGACATTGTTTTCACCAGATGCATCTTTCTGTTGGTCTTATTCTTGTGGGTAGACTATATGATCGTCACTTCATGTATCGATCAATCTTTCCAAGGTTCTCCAAATATCTTCTTGATCTTTGGCTTTGACTTTGCGCTTTTATTTCTTGGGCTCATCGAAGAGTTTGGTAAAGCAGTTTTGAATCTTTTAGAGATGGAATATTTGAAGAAAAACCCAGACGAGGAGATTTGGGAAAGAAAAGGTTTGATAACAAAGTATTTTGAAATTGTCATATCTGTTTTCAAAATTGCAATATTCATCTTCTTATTTGTTGTTTTAATTGGCCCTTACAGAATGCCAATCACAGTCACTAGAGATGCATATATCTCAATTTCAGCTCTCTTCACCCAAGTGAGAGACTTGATCAGGTACAAAAGGGCCGCAAGAGAACTAGATACCAAGTTGAGTGATGCCACTCTCGAAGATTTGGATCATGATGACATTTGCATAATCTGTCGTGACGAAATGGAAGTGGACGAGTCAGTAACAGGTACAAGAAGAACTCCAAAAAAACTACCGTGTGCTCATGTAATTCATCTCGGTTGTTTAAAAGGATGGATGGAACGCTCACAGTTATGTCCAATGTGTAGACGTCCTGTTTTCAACACCAATCTTAATAATGATTCCAATGTCAATCATGAAGTTGCTAACCAGCAACTGGTGGCAGTTCCACAAGATGGCGAAATGGAAGCTCAAGAGACATTGAATAATGAGGACAATGCTGAAATTGTTTTCCCTTTTCAGAACCACACTGGGTTTCTGAATGCGACCATCACAAATGATCGTGACAACGGTAATTATAACAATAACAATAGTGGCAACAACCACGATATGAATGCTCGAGCTGGTATTGTACATGCAAATAGCTTCAACACCTCTTTGACTGATCCAAACTCGATGCCATCGATCAACTTGCCATCAAATTCAGTGATATTACCACCAGATTGGACGCTATTCCCATTAAGACCAGTGTATAATGAAAACAATAATTCAGATAAGTATGAGATTCATTTGACCCCTGGTTTGACCGGAACATTGCAGTTGAAGACCAGGAATATTATGGAGGACATTGTGATGCCTTCTCCAACACCTACAAGAACAATTCCATTGTCATCTCCCACTGTACCAGAAGAGCCACTCTTACTGCCCACATCTTCAAGACCATCGTCAGGCACGATACAGGGAAAGATAAGGTCAACATTGGGCAATATGACTGGCTCAAGAAGTCGTGGAACAGATGATGCTTATGCTCAAAATGTGCACAATTTGGAGATTTTGGTGCTGCAAACAAGGACTGAGGTTGGAAAGTTACAAGCTCAAATAGATAGACTTGAAAGAAAGATTCAAAGTCATCAGGAGATAGGCGAACATGGCCGGGATGAAGAAGATTGAAAAATCCTTATTCACATTGAAGGTTTCGAGTATATAATGTCGAGCTAACGAAGAACTTTCATAACTGCTTTCAGTGCAAAAAAAAATGATAATGGATTTGTAAAAGCACACTAATATACAACAAAAATACGTAAAAATTGTATCAAAAAGTTAAATGAAAGAACACCCATTTGTTGCCCGACTTTGCTCGTATGTTGACCAACAAAAGAAGCTTCATGAAAACTGATCAAAAACAAATAAGGTTGGACAATAAATAAAAAGATTGAGAAAAACAGTCAAACAATATACATATAAAAATACAGATCAGTAATATGGAAAAAATCCACATCAAAAGGTTAAAAGGACAAATTTACTATTTTTGAACTTTTTTCTTTTCAACCTTCAACAACAAAGCCTTGTTAATATGTGGTAAGACACCACCATAGGCAATAGTAGCCTTGATCAAAGTATCTAATTCCTCATCACCTCTGATAGCCAACTGTAAATGTCTTGGGGTGATTCTCTTCAATTTCAAATCTTTTGCAGCATTACCAGCCAATTCCAAAACTTCAGCAGTTAAATATTCTAAAACGGCAGCTAAGTAAATGGCAGCTACAAGTCAATTTATTAAGCCGGATCATTTATTCGTTAGTATTTGACGATTTGGAAAAGTCTTCTCAAAGTAGTGGATTATCATGATGCTCAAGTCCCGCTTAACCCCCTTGAATGAAAAGCATGAAAGATGCTACCCTGAGTCCAGCACCGACTAGCAGCCATCAATGTTGATGACAAAAAATACAAACTTACACTTGGCACCAACTCTGATCTTGTTTTGAGCGTTTCTTTTCAAAAATCTCTTGATTCTACCAACTGGGAATTGCAAACCAGCCTTAGCTGATGACGATTGAGATCTAAGGCCACCATCCTTGGCGCCTGATTTACCTTTACCACCGTGAACTTTGCCTGACATGTTTCTGAGTAATGTTTTTCTTTTGATTAACGTATATCAATTATATGAAGTATAATAATATATGAATGCTACTTTTATATAACAGGTGCTCTTGTTATGTAAGTTGGGATTGTTTATGTTTTTGTTTATGTTTTCTTCCGTAGAAAAATCAAACAAGAAAAAAACGCCAAAGAGAACATTAGGCCGGGTAACATGTTTTGATCAAAAACACACGACTCCAATTTTGAACTTTACATATCTATACCTAAAACTGAACAGACTTTCAGTGAAAGGGAGAGAAAGAAACAAGTACAGATTTGAGAGGATTTGACTTGAAACAATTTGAGTTGAAACAATTTAGAGTCCTGAAGCATAAATGAATGATGGTAAGAGTTTTAAATCGTATCTGAGTGGAGCGAAGAGCTTTTGTTACTGACTGAACGTTTTATGTTGAAGCTGGATTTGTACCAATCGTGGCGGTATTCTACTCTCTTTTTCATCCCACAGAGGGAACTAAAGTCATTCACCAAGTTCCATCTGGATCAATTGTGCCTGCAATAAAGCTGGACTCGTCTTCCTTGGAAACCCCAATACTAGACTTTGACTCTATCAAAAACTATATCATTCCCAAGCCTCAGCTATGTAATAGATTGATAACGTTCAAGGCTGGCGCTTACAGAGTTGTTGGGTTTCCGGTCAATATATATGGTACTCAATATGCAAGGAACTCTTTCAATTTCAATTTCTCATTTGTGTTCCCTTATGATAGTGATACGATACCATATGAAGACCACATTAGGAGAATAGGTAAAATGTTCAGAAACTTGGAAGAGCAAAGTAACACGCTTTCAAAGCACACAGGAATGGATGAATCGATATTTCTCAAAACAGAGGATCTGAACAAAACCATGGATGTTGATGACGAGGAGACATCCAAGGAAAATAATTATATGAAACTAGTTACAGATTCAGAAGTTCTGCAAATGGATCGTAATTTCGAAAAGGATAGGGATATAACTCCGGGGCAGAGAAAGACTTCGAATATAAAACTCTCTTCAATCGAAAGTTTACTACAGCAGATTTTTCAAGACTTGAACAATTATTCTGAGTGCCAGATTCCTATTGATGGTGCCAACTCTGTCGATATAAAATTGTTCCCTGTATTTCCACCACCACCAAACATCCACTCATCAGACGTACCTATCCAAACTGTTGATTTGTATTCTTTAGTGGATGTGAACTGGGATCCAACTATGTTGAAAATTTTACCATTTGTAAACGGTATCAACTCAGCTAAGAAAATTTCAATGCTCGCCGATGCCGATTATCAGTTGACCAAACAGTGTATCCAGCACTTAATGCATTACAAGTGTATTGTCATTATTGATATTTTCCAATTCTCCAGTATATATGCTCTGACGTCGGAGATCAGTCTGTTTTTAGAGCATCCAACGTTGTCTTCTGAATGTCAAGCTTATGTGGTATCCAACTCAACCTTATCTGTGCTACCTCTTTCTACAAGTGAGAATCAAAATCTGCTGCACTTAAAAGGCGTGGCAAGTGATGACAACAGTAGCATCTCATCATTTGCTGCTGATAAGAATATCAAAGGTTCCAACCAAGCTTTTAGTATATCGCCATTGACTTACATATCATCATTCAAGCTTGCTGACAGAAAAAAGTTGATTGTGCCCTCCAAATCAAAATTGTTCTCTTTGTATAGGTCATTACACCAAGGTCAGACCCTTCATGACTGGTATATCGAAAACGTTGACCTGTTGAAGTACATCGATGTTAGAAGGTTCATTTCATTTGGCGTTTTGAGAGGATTGATATACAGAATTTATGCATACCCAATAATAGATGGAATTCAAAGTAATGTACAGTTTGGCGAAACTGCTTTTGGGGAAACAAACTCGCGGACTGTTAAATCTGGAGATAGAGACAACACAGTTTCGGGTGAAGATCTCGACCTCTTTGAAACCAAAAGTGAATTGGAGAGAAACAGGAATAAAAGGCAACAGGAGGAGCATTTGTTAAAATTAATCAGAAGAAACCTTCACTTTGATGCTATATGTACTGATATGGGTAAGAGCAGAAAAGAGATTGAATCAATTTTGAATGATATTGGTGACTGGAGTGTTGTTAACTGCTGAACATTTAAGTAGTTACCCAAAGAGGCAGTCAAAATATTTTTTTATAATTTCGAAAACATAAAGTTGCAAATGTAAACAAAGGAAAAATTGTATCTAAGTATACTATTGACTACAACTCTTACCGCTATTGGATTGTAAAGCTTTTCAATCTGTCATATAAATATATTCCCACTTGAAGAAATTGTTAAGGATCTAATACCTTTTAAGTTTTTGTGAACAACAGCAAATCATTATTGGAGATAGCAATCGCTGCATATTCGAAACGCGTGAAGGCCTCAAAACCACATACTTGAAAATTGAATTATGAATAGCAGTCAATCCTCAGTGGGAGATGTATCCTCCGAGGCTATCAAGGTTGTTGTCAGATGTCGTGGCAGAAATGAGAAAGAGATTTCACTTAAGAGTGATATTGTAGTCGATGTACCCAACAAGACAGGAAGTAAGGAAGTGAGCATAAATACAACAGATGATAATACTATAGTGGGGAAGATTGCTGCAAAGACATTTTTGGTCGATCAAGTATTTGGACCTGATACTGATCAAGCACTCATATTCAAAGATGTTGCATCTCCATTGTTTGACGACTTTATGAAAGGGTTTAACTGTACAGTTTTTGCCTACGGCCAGACTGGCACGGGTAAAACATACACAATGTGTGGTGATGACAAAAGTATAAATGGATCCTACTCACCGGATGCTGGAATAATTCCTAGAATTTTGTTCATGTTGTTCGACAAATTAGCCAATGAACCAGAAATGAAGAGCGACTATGTTGTGAAGGTTTCATTGGTTGAGATATACAACGAGTCATTAAAAGATCTATTCAATCAAAAGGTAAGAAAGGATTTGAAAATTTACGAGGAACAGATAAAAACACTTCCTGGGAAACCGGATAAGAGCGCAGTCTTTATCAAGGACTTGGAGGAAGTATACATACGAGATGCAATGGACGGTTTGGAGCTATTACGTAAGGGTCTTATTGACAGAAAAACATCGTCAACAAACATGAACAAGACTTCAAGCAGATCTCACACAATCTTTGGAGTGAGTCTTTACAAAAAAGAAGGTGATTCAATGTACAGATACTCAAAATTCAACTTGGTCGATTTAGCTGGCTCTGAAAACATAAGCAGATCTGGTGCGACAGAGCTACAAGCCAAAGAGGCAGGCTCAATTAATAAAAGTTTACTATCTTTGGGAAAGGTTATAAATGCGTTAGTCGATCGTAACCTTCCGCCGTACAGAGACTCGAAACTCACAAGATTGTTGAAAGATTCGTTGGGTGGAGAAACAAAGACGGTGCTTATTGCGAACATATCACCATCAAAACTAGATTGCGATGAAACATCGAAGACTTTAGAGTATGCTAGTAAAGCAAAAAATGTAATGAATTCACCTCAAGTTGGAACACTGGTTCTCAAAAATATTGTTGTGAGAGACTTGGTAGAAGAGGTGGCCAGAATGAGGAAAGACTTATTAGCCTGTTGGTCAAGGGATGGTGTTATGATGGATAAAGACAACTACGATAAAATGAAAAAGGATTTGCTGCACTATAAAATTCAGGTGGGAGAAACGAATAGAAAAATTGAGTTTGTCACCAATCAGAATAGAATTTTATCTCTGAACCTCGCTGAAAAGTCAGCAGAGGCCAAAATTTTGAAAGAAACAGTCAAATCACTAGAGCAAACAAACAATACTTTGAAAAATAGGTTGTTGAAGCAACAGGCTAGCGAAAAAGCTTTGCTCGATTCCAATATTAAGTACAAAGAGCTAGTGGAATTATTTAATAAGGGGTTATCCGAGCTGCTTTCATTTCATGATACTCAACTTTCGTTTTTACAGGAGCTCATTCAGAAAAATGTGGAATCACAATCACGAGAGTTAATCCAGTTGGTTGGTCTGGGTTTAGAGGACAAATTTAGTCTTCTTCCCCACTTGAATGAAATCAAATTTTTGGTTAGCAGTTTAATTGAGAAATTCAAAGATTCTTCTTTGAAGATTTGCGATAACGTTACTAATGCTTTAACGTCTAAGTTACCCCAATTATTTGATGATGTAATGTCACTGGTTGAGAAATCTAATATTTACACAGTCTCAGAACTTAAAAACATGGAAAAGTCATTTGAGGTATTATCCAGTAACAACGCCAAGTTTGATAAATATTTATCCATGAAATTGTTTCATAATCATGAAGAATCACTAGGGAGGCATATTGATCTGTTGAACAAATCCAATGAGATTCGGAAAAAAGATTTTGTTGGCTCGTTTATCAAGTTATTTGATGATTACTATCTGGGAACAGCTGGTCTGATGGCTTCTCATATTGCAAATGCTAAGGATGTCATAGTCTCTGCAGAAAAAAATCTGATTTCATCTGAAAGGTTCGATTGGATACAGACAAATAACGATTCCATAATGCAAGATAGAAAAACAATCTCTTCATTGGTAGAAAGCATCAACGATAACGAAAATGCTTTGAAGTCAAATTTGAATACTATTAGTCTGTCTTCTTCCGATGCTAATATCATATTGGAAAAAGAGATTCAAGGAGTCAAGATGATGGTAGCAGATTTACACAAAAATGATAAAGTGGGCAGTGAATTGGATATGATAACCAGAAAAGTGGAGGAATACAAGGCCAGCAAGACCGCTGATTTTCAAAAGTTGGTTTCAATTGGAGAGATTCTAGAAAGCTTTGCTGATCAATCATACAAAGAAATTAACAAGGAGTGTATCAATGCTAATGAATCAAAAATCAGGAGGCTCTCACTATTGATCGATGAAAATCTCAAAGTTCCCAATTCACTACAAATTGTCAAATCTAGAAATTCTTCACCTGTCAGGAAACTATCCAATGATTCATCCTCATCTCTGTTATCATTTAGATCTAGGCAAGGTTCACCCTCAAGATCGGCATCTCGAACGGCATCTAGAGCAGCTTCTAGGTCGGCCTCAAGGTCAGGATCTCCTGAAAGGTCTTCAGATATGTTGAATTTTTCACTGATACTGAAGTTAGAGTCGCAGGTGAAGCCAGAGTTGAGTCCCCCACTACCCTCAAATGAAGGTCAATTCGTGGAAAAAGGTCAACTGGTAATCGACGTGGATTCATTCGCAGGTCAAATTGACGTATATACAGACAATACCAATGAACATCGGGCGCGATCGTATTCAAACAAGGAAAATATTGAAACATTGTCAACAAAAAGAAAGAGACTAGTTGAAGATGATGTTAGCTCATCTCTCACTGTACCCACACGGCAAAAACTTCTTAAACCTAGCAGGCCCGCACACACCAATATCAACACTAAAGCCGTCACCAAATCTTACTTGAAGAAGGGTGGTTCTAAAAACGAACCAAAATCCTTAACTCTTCAAAGGAGACAATTTCGTTAGCGTCATAAGATGATTTGTCGTTTGTGAAATTTGTTCATTTGCTTGTTTTTGATAAATGATATTTTTATCTTTATATTCATTTCTTGTACTATTAGAAGCTGGAATTTATTTTTAATTAGCTACCACATCCCAGAAGCAGTAGTCATTTCAGTTCTCAATGTGTTTCAGCCTAGATTTTAGATTAAAGTTAAATTTTACATAAAAGGAGCATTGATTGTTTCGGCCATTTGAATACATCTTTTTTGAAATGAAACCTAATCTAAAAGGAACGAGGGAAATAAATAGTTGATAAAACATACATAGAACTAATGAAAATACAAAATCAGACAGTAGTCATTGAAGACCATACCAGACAAGGTTAACTAAAAATACACGAGAAATTCTTGATTTAAAATTAAATCAAAGGTAAAACGTTCTCTTCGAAATATCCAATAACATTACCTGCAGATTCATACGAACAGATCGTATATTGACCATAGTATGAACCACAAGATTTATAAGCACAACCAAGTTTTGATGTAGCTTTCCAAACAACTTGGGTGAAATGACCAGTTGCTTCACTGAACCCTGGATTGGAGTAGTCATATAAGGAGATCTCATCATACCAAGCATCGACTGCGGCAAGTGTTGTGTAACCAAGAGCCAAGTTTTCACCGTATTTACCACCTGAATGGACTAATGCACCAGAATCACAATCGTAGTTATTGGCATAATCAGAAGCATATTGTTCCAATGTAGTATCCCAAGTCAAGTCTGAGACCCCATGCAAAGCACGCTTTTTGTTATGTTCATCTAAAATAGTTGTTGCAAAGTCTGACAAATCAGATGTAGCAGCTGCTGATGAAGTCGAAGTTGTTAAAGTCGAAGTTGTTGAAGTTGATGATGTTGAGCTTGTTGATGTAGTTGGTGCAACAACTGGAGCTTCAGAAGTTGTTAAAGTGGATGTTGTTGGAGCAGCGGCAGGAGCTTCGGATGTCGAACTCGTTGATGTAGTTGGTGCAACAACTGGAGCTTCAGATGTTGTTGAAGTGGATGTAGTTGGAGCAGCGGCGGGAGATTCAGATGTTGTTGAAGTTGAAGCAGCGGCTTCGTTGCCCGGAGTAACAGTGACAACATGAACGTTTGTTTTATAGTGGGTATGAACAATAGTGTTGGTGTTGGTGTGGACACGAGTGATTGTTGCAGCTAATGTGCTAGACAAACCGGCCAAAATGGCGTAACAAACTGGAACTGAAAATCTCATTTTTGCTTGATTGTATTATTTGTTGAAATGACTGTAAAGTAGTTGGAAAAACTTGAAGATGAAAGAGAGTGATGTTTATTTGATCAAAAGAATGAATGACTGACTAAGGTTAATTAGTTGGATTTAAGTGATCTTATGCTTGCTTATTGGATTGGGGATAAACAAATTTTCTCAACTTCAAGGAAGACATCTCAACACACTTATATACCGTCACCTTCATAACCTCTCAAAGTAGATTGTTTTCAGAAATAGTCACATTTAAACTAGAGTACAGCATCGTTTCCACTACATCATGCAAGATGCCCTATTAATCTCAAAGTAGATCTTGAATACTGGTATTATATTCTCACAGTGCTGGCTTTTAGTGCGCTCCAGTCCCAATGGGGCATAATACCAAAACACCCATTTTAAAGTTCGATGCTTTGCGGCTCCAAACAGCCCCTAATGAAGAGGCGGTATGAATCTTTCGGGAAATACCCGAACCAGCATTGAAAAGTTGATGAATATCCCCTATTAATACCGTACAACGATACCGCTGAGTGCGTAATGAGTGAGAAGTATAATAGGATATATGCAGTGGGTGTACTGTTGAAGGTTTTAGTGATTCCAAAGACAGCTATTTTTTTGCCTCAGCCTGCTCCACACACGGGATGCTGAACAAAAAAGTAATTGGAGTCGCAGGTTGTTTTGTGTGCGAAATTGGAGCTTGAATTCCACCTTAGTGGTTAAAAAACCCCTGAAGTGTATGCTCTACCTTTCTTTTATCTACAAGGAGGCTATAGATATGATACTGATCACCAAGAAGAAACCACGTGACCGAGGATGGTGTAGTAAGCTATGTAGGATTCAGGATTTGTAGTGACTGAGAGTCAATCAATGCTTAAAATGGTAAATGTATTTGAGGGGTCTTTTTGTAACAACAGGTATATGTTGAAGGAGTCTAATTAAAACCAAGCAGCTCATAAGAGATGGGGACGGCAAAAGTTCCAGCCTACTCTTCTTCGCTCACTTCTTCGTCGTCGTCATATTTGGCAGCATTATTGGCATTCGATGTTCTAACTGGGTCCTTCAAGGCTGATGACGGAGTTGCGATACGTTTTACTGCTTTCGGAGCTTGTCTTTCAGGAGGAACGCCCACAGAATGATCTTGCTTTGGAGCCGGAATAACCTGTTTTGCTGTATTGTTATTCATCAAATCCTTCATGCTTTTAGGCTCAAATCCAGTATCTTGAGCTTTAATCGGGCTCTCATTTATCGATTGAACCAACACTGGGGATTTTGGAGGGTCTTCAATTGAAAACGGATCATACACTAAATCCTCATCTTCAATGTCCCAGTCATTGAAATTAGGTTCTGCCCACCCATCATCTTCAGTCGTATCTGCATCTTTTGATTTGGTGTTAATGATCTCCGGAGGTGAGACCTTGCTCGCCTCATCCTCCAAGACTTCTTCAAGTTCACCCATCAAAGAATCCAAGTCATCATCAGAATCACTTTTTAAATCTGTGGCCACTTCAAAAGAAATGCCAACTTCCCTTGCATTTGGTCTTGATGAATTCGACAAATTTGGTGTCGAAGCATTTGAGATAACCGGAAGCGTTTTGGAAGCTTTTTGTCCAATCTTCAGTTTAGGTTTGATAGCTTTCTTTTCCTCATCCTGCATCTCTGCATCCAACATTTTGTCCAACTCTGTATCATCTATATCCTCTGAGTTACTAGGAGTAGACTTAGATGTATGCAATGATGGTGTTAAGCTGTTGAAATCATTGTTCAACTCAAAAGGTGAAGCCTTTTTTGAAAGCTTTGATCTGATTTTGGATGTTGATATTTTTCCCTTGGTAGGTACTTGTAATTTAGTGGGAGACCTCTTAGTAGTTGGTATTGATGCTTTGGGTAACGCTTTCGTGGAGGTTTGTTTGTTGTGGGCCAACCCTGTTTTGGAGTTGGAAATGGATGGAGTATGTCTTGGTGAGGGTGCAACAATTGATGTCTTTGATGGGGAAAGATTGGTCGAATTTCGTACACGTTGTTTCAACTGGTCCCTTTGTGATCTTATTTGCAGTTCTCTTGTATCACTTTCCAATTTAGAGTATTCTTTGTTGGTTCCGCTCGACTTTTGTAACTTCTTCAACAACTTATCTCCATTCCTTGATTTGTTCATTCGAACCAATCCTGCAAATTTCTCAAGCTTGAAATCGTTTGAGGTACTATCGAAGACCAAAAGATATTCTTGATTAGAATTCATCACCAGGCTGGAAGCAGGCCTTGATAAATTCCCTTCAAATACTATTGGGTCTGCCGATTCAATGGCCGTCTCGGCCCTCAAAATATAGGTCTCCTCTGTGTTTGACTTGATGGATGTATCCTTGGCCAAATGGAAGGGTACATCTTCATCTACTGATTCTGGGACGAAACCATCTATATATAGCATTACAAATCATTATGTTAGACTTTTGCACAGGTTTCCACATGATTGAGTTCATAATTATACTTACATCTTATTCCAAAATTCTCCTCTATTGTATAGTTGAGATCGACCAGAAGTGAAGATATATCTATATCATATTCACCATCTGGAATAGAAAAATCCGCCTGTACGGTGGACATGACAATACTACTCTGAATGGCTCTCGTGTGCTGTTGTTAATTGTTTCTGAGCCGTTACGACTTTCAATGACTTGAATCAACTATGGGGCGAATTTCTACAACAGGTCCTTTTGAACGATCAGTAAAAGGAAGAAATAAACTCTCACAAGTTTGTATAATAAATATATCAAAGGGCTGAAAGTAATTGGCTTGGTTTTAATCTGCTTATCTTGTTCAAAGGAAAACAATGTAAGAACTGACATTTTCGATAAACCACCTTTTTCTCCAACCACTTCGCGAATTACGGGACACATTTTATGATCTATAAATATTGTGGAATTTTACCGACGTTTTATAATAATTTGTTTTGAAAAATGCTTCTCATGTTTAATATATTGCAACTGAAAAGAGTCGCAGATTACAAAGCCACCTGAGAGAGAAATGGAACTGCTAGGCCACATATACAGCTCAAAGTAATATGAGTACAAACTAAAAACTCATTTGGTTCAAAAAAACACAAAATCTAGCCCAAAAAACACAGGCATCTTTTATCCACGTAATGCCCTTAGCCTTTCTGTCAATTTATCTTCCTCTTCTTCTGTAGCGGTAATCTTGTTGGTTTCTTCTATTGGGGCCGCGTCAACGCCTACCATATTATGTTTAAGTTCTAATCCAGCTTCATCTGCGATCTTATTCATCAATAAATCGACTTCCTCCTGAGGTTGGTTGCTTACACTTACATTGTTCGTGACATCTTCATAATACAGAGTAGAGCTGTCCAAGTTTTCAAACTGGTCCTCAAACTTGTCCATGACCAAAGCGATCCTTTCAAGATTCATTGTTTGCATAGCTTTATCCATCCCCTTTATAACCCCAACCATATTTCCAGAAACAGCCTTCATGGTGACAGCTGTTTGGATTCTCGAAGCCACAGCATCAATCCTGGAACCCAACCTTATCAAACTTAGCTTTTCATTACCTTTTCTTATAGCATTTTGAGCGTACAATTGAGCAATATCGTTGTTACCTTGAAGCATGGCCTGTTTGAAGGGTTGTAGAGTCAGGTTTTCTAAGTTAGTATTCCTAGTCTAGAGCTGAATTAACATAAACAGACATATTATACGTGCCTTTTTGACTTTCTTCTTTTCCAGCTCTTCTTCCTTTCCAGCCTTGGCTGCCTGTCTGGTAAGTTGCTTAGCGGTAAACTGGTAATGGGTTAGTATCAAATTAAACATAATAATACCAGCTTCATGAATAAACAGGGTGTATCAATATCACAATAGGCAACATACCTTCAACTGGAACAAAGAATCTGCGGTGGTAGAAAAACACTGTTAGTACTAAGAACTACTCAACATCTATCAAGAAAACCCCCCACTCACTTTCTAAACTCATCAAAACTTGATATACCTGTTCACACTGACTATCACTTTCACCTCTGTAAGGATGTTATTTTTATTATCGGTGCTCATCAGTTAATGCTTCAATCATCACTCGCTCGCCCTTATCAGTTCATGGGCAAAAAGCAAAAAGTCAAGATTGATAAGTTGTAAACTACCTTTTAACCGCAATATCAGTTCTCTATGGGCAGCATCGCTGTGTATGATTGGCTCGCAAGGTGAAACAGCAGAACAGCTTGACTGTAAAAAGCAAGCTAGAGTTATTAGATACTGAATCTCGTCACAACAATTTAACATTTGAGTGCTGATAAAAGGGGTAGCTTTGAAACTGCTGTTATGAAAATATGGGGCGGCTTTTGCCAATGAAACTTTCGAGACACTATACAAAAATTATTCAGCTTGTGTGTTATTGGAGCCAATACGTAAAGCTCTACACTTGGTAGTATAAGCATGGATCCGAATCAAAAGTTTCAAGTTGAGGTCGATCCGAATGAGGACACAGAGTGGAATGATATTTTGCGAGCACATGGTGTTATACCAGAGAAGCCAAAAGACGAAAGTGAAGAAATAGAAGAGGCCTTGGCTGAGCTTGTTAAGAACCAACACGATAATAGACTTGAAAACCGCGATTTGGATGAGTTAGAGGAGCTTGAAGATGAAGAAGATGAGGACTTTTTGAATTTCTACAAACAAAAGAGAATGATGGAAATCAAGAAAATGACTGAAAAATCGAAATTTGGATCGGTGTATCCCATTGTGAAGCCCGATTATTCGAGAGAAGTCACGGAGGCTTCCAAGGAGTGTTGTGTATTTTTGCACATGTCACTTCAAAGCAGTCTTCAAAGTAGGCTACTATCATCCTTGATGGTACGATTAGCTTCAAAATTTCAAAATATCAAGTTTGTTGAGATACCTGCCAACAGAGCAGTTGAAAACTATCCAGACGCAAACTGTCCTACCATTTTGATTTACAGAAACGGAGACGTTGTTAAACAATACATTACGTTGACGCAGTTAGGCGGTAATGGTGCAACATTAGCAGATATCGAAAAAACCTTAATTTCTGCAGGTGCCATCGATGAACTTGACAGGAGATTGATTGTTAATCAAGAGGATGATGAGGATATTGAAGAAGCCCGCACTTTGAGATTTGCTAAAAAGTCTGTTAGAAGTGGAAATGGTGGTTTCCAGAGTGATGATGATGATGATTTTTTTGATTAGATTATATATCGTATGACTTGATTCACCTGTATAACCTTTTCTTGTTGGGCTCGCAGTGTTCAAATTTGATACATCATCTATTTTAATATCAACAAGATCAAAGTAAAGATTATTACTTATAAATTTCTCCGAAAAAACTCTGTAAAAGGCAAATAACAATTAGAAAACAAGAAAAACAGAACAAAAAAATACAATTGTCTTACACTTTCAACCTTCTCACACCCCTACTTCAAATCACTAACGATGTAGTATAACAAATATGCTCTTGTATTCAAAACTTCATCAACTGAGACCAACGAGACGTTAGAGTCATCAAATTTGAACCAGTTACCCTCTCTATTTTTTGCCATACAAATATAATGCCCAGTGTTGACCGAACCAATGTGGCATACCAATGCAAACAACTCATAGTTCAAACCCTCTGCAATAGTACCTGGAACATATTCTGATTCGGTTTCATGCAAAACATAATCATTCATATTTAAAATCAAGGGAAAATTTACATGAGTTTCAATTTTTGTTGAGACAGCTAAATGCTCAAATCTTTTAAGTTGAACTCCCAAGACTGGAGGCAATCTTTTGATTTTGAGCTGCTTATATGCCATTGTTTTGTGTCCACAAGTGCTGCAACTGTACAATACATCTAATTTTTCAGGGGTGGTGAACCGCTTCAAGCAATCAGTCAAATCCAATGAAGAAAACTGTGGTAGTGTTTTCCCGGTTACTTTCTTTGAGTTTACCTGAGAAATTTCCAAGGACAAGTCAAGCATTGGATCAACTGTATTGGTGACCCTATTACATTTGGAACATGTGATGGAACTTTGTAATTCACCTGCAAAAGTTCTATGGGTGATGCATGGACAGTTCAACGGTGTTGCATGTGGAGAGTTTGATTTTTTATTGGTAGATTCCTCATCTATCAGCTCTTTCTTTTCAATCAATAGCATATCTGCTTTATGCAATTCGTCCAACACAAACTGCCAAAACTCATGAGCGTCTTGTTCAGAATATCCAGCCAAAGATCTTTTCACCTTCCATGCTGTTGTTAACAAAGAAACAGGACCAAACCCTTTGGTCTGGTTTGATGTGTAGAACTCACCAAAAATTTCATCGACACAACATGGGATACAAGAAAGAGATTCTTTTTCACATGTCGCATGTTTGCAGGATAAAAAATAATCTCTCACAAACGGATTATGCAATAACGTTTGTAGAACAGATGACATGAAACAAGTAGAGCCCATATTTACAAATCCACGCAATCCGGTAGTTGCCTTATAACTGGGCAATCTTGATCCAGAATCAACAATTGCCTTCTTGGAGACATCTTCTTCAATTTGGTAATATGGTAGTCCTTGTTATTCGATCAATTTAGTTAGTAATTCGGTTACTGGTCAAAATAATAGGTTTTGAACTTACCATTTGCACTGTTTTGTACAAGGTGTCGTATACGAACCTCCTCAGCCTTTGGATGGCTGACATAATCTCCACATCTGAAACAGTACAATTGACCATTATTTGCCTCGATTCCTGTTCAATTGTGTTAGTAAATCTTTAGGGGTTGATACACAAACGAGTACTGCTTACCAAAAACATGACCGGAGGTCTTAGCGTGGTTAAATGCATGCCCTTTATTGAAACAACCGATATGGGCACACTGTAAACACATAAATAAAAACCCACAATTGTTCGAACATCCTTTACATTTGAGCAACTTGGATCTCAATTTTAGGATTTTAGCATGATCAATGTAATTTCCGTTTTCTACGTTTTTATAGTCAGCTTTCTTCGGCGATGCCAACAATGAAACTTTCAATCCCAACCCATAATTCTTGAGAACAGTATCCTTTGCTTGAGAGCTCAAAACCTGATGGAGATGCTGACATGGTTTAAATGTAATGTATTTTGGTGTGCTCTCGTTTGAAGCCCCTGGAAGGGTTTTAGTGCCTGCCACCATTGTCAATTCTTTTCAACAAAGCGCAAAATGAAGTCAAAAATGAAGTCGTGAAACCGAGCTAAATGTGATCCCACTTTCAAGGATGTTCAGTTATCTCAAAATTCTTCCAAAGTCAGCAATATTACAAGCGCTATTGTTCACAAATCCCAATGCTTCGTTCGAGACATCGTCATCTGGCAAATGATCTGAATTCAAGTACGGATCAGACGCAAAGAAAAAGGTAGTGTAGTGAATTCAAAACTTTTTCTGATGTGCCACAAAGAAGAACAAGGAGAGAAAAGCGATTGTAAACAAACCATCATTGGGAGGATAAATCAACTCAAATCATATTGAAGTGCTTCACGTATATCCAGGATTCGTACAAATTGTTCTTGAATTGACAACTTAGCATATTCCTTCTTTGGAAACTTAGCGCTCAGATCTATTGGTTTTTTGAAGGTAAATAATACCCTCCCAAATCTTATCTCAAGATTCAATGAAATCAGATTTCTAACATGATAGCTCCTGATGTGGTGAGCTAAGGGCAGAAATGAGTAACAGCTCCATTGACTTTAGAGAAGAGTCCGTGTTTGAAGAGTATGAAAACTATATGAGATCCGTCCAATCTTTGGACGACCGTCATGCTGCTAGCCCCAACAACAAGACATTGAATGATTATTCTGGACTGCAAAAAGATTTCCAGCAAGATGCCCCATATATCGATTACTACAACAACACGTATCAGTATGATCCGAGCTATGACCAGTACTATGGCAGTAGGCAAATGTACAATCTGGAGATGTTTCCAATGTTGCCTGGTATGTATGAGCCCCAAGAGGATAGCTCAGAGATAAATGCACAGACGTTGAAGACTGTTTATAACGTTGACGAACCATATGCATCATGGACCGAGTCCGAAGATGTACCGATCAAAAAAGATGAAATAAAGAACATTTTTTCCATATTGCAAACAAGACTAGGATTCCAGGTTGATTCTGCAAAAAATATGTACGATCATTTTATGGTTCAGCTAGATTCTAGAGCGAGCCGCCATTCAGCTAGTGATGCGTTATACTCGCTCCATGCTGATTATATTGGGGGTGAAAATTCCAATTACAGAAAATGGTATTTTGCTGCCCACTTGGATCTTGATGATGAGATTGGTGACCTGAGAGGAAGAAAAATTGAAGAAGAATATGTCAAAAGTCGCACCAAGAAACACCTAAATTACAGCGCTGCTTTATTCAGGTGGAAGCAAAGAATGAGTTCTTTTAGTCCAACAGAATTGGTTTATCAAATCGCTTTATACTTGTTAATATGGGGGGAGGCAAACCAAGTCAGATTCACTCCCGAGTGTTTATGTTTCATTTATAAATGTGCAAGTGACTTCATTTTCTCAGTTCCAATAGAGGATTTACCAGAACAGCCACCACTTCCTGAATATGATTATCTAGATCGTATCATCACACCAATTTATCTGTTCATCAAGGACCAACAATTTGAAAGAGTTAATGGTGCATATTACAGAAAAGAGAAGGATCACTGCAATATCATAGGCTATGATGATATTAATCAGTTGTTTTGGTACCCGGAAGGTATAAGGAAAATCGAAACAACTGATGGGATCAGATTATTAGATATCAAAAAAGAAGAGGTTTACTTAAAATTGGGAAAAGCAGCATGGAATAAACTGTTTTACAAGACGTATTACGAATACAGATCCTGGCTTCACCTTGCAACAAACTGTAGTAGAATATGGATCATCCATTTGTCTGTCTTTTGGTTTTATACATGCTTTAACTCACAACCACTTTACACACCAAACTATATTCAACTTTTGGATAATGGCCCTACCCCTCAAGCTCAATGGTCAATGATGGCATTGGGAGGAACTATTGCATGTATAGTATATCTTATTGCAGCGGTGTCAGAAAAGTTATTTGTACCACAAGGTTGGCCGGGAAGAGAAAGGTGCGCTTTAAAGATATTCTTTGGCCTCATAGCATTGATAATCAACGCCCTGCCTTCTGTTTATGTATTTTGGTATATTCCGGTGAACGTTTACTCAAAATCTGCTCACATAATATCAATTGTTCAATTTGTGATAGCAGTGATAACCGTTATATTTTTTTCATTTAGACCGTTGGGGGCAATTTTTGGTTCTTATTTAAAAAGAAAAAAGTTCGTCTCTTCTCAAACATTTACAGCGTCCTTTCCCAAGCTTCAAGGAAGATCTCAGTTGATTTCATATAGTTTATGGATCTGTGTTTTTTCAGCCAAATTTGTGGAATCGTACATATTTTTGACCTTGTCGTTGAAAGATCCCATAAAGAATTTATCAGTCATGGTGATGAGCCGCTGTAACGGAGATACTCTAATTGGAACTTCACTATGCCAACATCAGGCTCGCTTCACCCTCTTTTTGATATACCTTACTGACTTGGTGTTGTTCTTTTTAGATACTTATTTGTGGTACATCATTTGTAACTGTATATTCTCAGTTGGCTTGTCATTCTCACTTGGTATCTCACTTCTCTCCCCATGGCGAAATGTGTTCAACAGATTACCACTGAGGATAAAGACGAAGATTGTTGCAAGAACCAACAGTGACCTGAGGTACAAATCAAAGTTCATTGTTTCTCAGATATGGAACTCTATCGTTTTGTCCATGTTTCAAGAGCATTTATTGTCCAAAGAGCATACTTTTAACCTTCTTTACAAAAATGATTACTCAGAAGTAGTATTACAAGTGGATCAGTCAACCACTTTGGTAGAGCCATTATTTTTCACAAATCAGGATGACAGCTCTAGGACCCTTTCTACATATTTTGAGCCCAACTCAGAAGCAGAGAGAAGGATCAGTTACTTTGCTCATTCACTTTCGACTCCTTTAGAGGATCCATCGCCTGCAGAATCAATGCCCACGTTCACTGTTTTGATTCCTCATTATGCCGAGAAGATTATACTATCTTTGAAAGACGTAATAAAAGAGGATCAATCTTCAAGAATATCACTTTTAGAATATTTGAAAAAAATACATTCACATGAATGGGAAAATTTCATCTGTGATAGAAAGGAGATTGCGGCTAAGGCTAAAGAGTTATTGCAAACGGAGGAAGCTAAGTTGAATAAAGAAATTGATAAAGAGAAATTAGAAACAAAATCTGCTTGCCCCAAAAGTGCGATCAATGATGATGAGACTGAAAGGTTAGACCAGGAAACAGCTGATATTCCATACTATTGCATTGGATTCAAGAGATCTGGACTGGAAGACGTATTGAGTACGAGGCTTTGGGCATCTAAGCGAACCCAGACATTGTATCGCACAATAAGTGGGTTTTACAGATACTTCGAAGCAATACGTTTATTGCATAGGACTGAAAATTTGGATTTATTTGATTATTTATATACTGATGGTGATAGCAGAGCTGTTCTTGACTATGTTTGTAACAGGAAATTCAAATTGATCATTTCTATGCAACGTTACTCGAAGTTTTCCGTTGATGAATATGAGGCAATAAAGATCCTATTTAAGAGGTTCCCTTTCATACAAATTGTATCATTGGAAGAAGTTCCTTCTGAAGTTGAAGGTGAAGACCCAACGTACTACTCATGTTTGTTGAGGATGAAATCTAACGAAGCTGTTGATTTGGAAGGTCAAATCCAGCCAAATTTGCAAACAGCTTATAAAATAAAATTATCGGGAAATCCTATTATTGGCGATGGTAAGGCAGATAATCAGAATCATGCGTTGATATTTTATCGGGGTGAGTATATTCAAGTCATTGATGCAAATCAGGATATGTATCTTGAAGAATGTTTGAAAATAAGATCAATGCTAGCTGAATTCGAAGAGTTTAACGAAATAACTCAAAATCCATACAGCCCAAGAAATCATTGGGATAGTGACATCAGCCCAGTTGCGATAGTTGGAGCAAGAGAATACATTTTTTCGGAGATGTCTGGTGTCCTCGGTGATGTTGCAGCTGGAAAAGAACAAACTTTTGGTACTTTATTTGCAAGAACCTTGGCGGAGATTGGAGGAAAGTTGCATTACGGTCATCCTGATTTTTTGAATGCTATATTCATGACAACAAGAGGAGGTATTTCCAAATCTCAAAAAGGACTTCACTTGAATGAAGATATATACGCTGGAATGACAGCTGTATGTCGTGGTGGAAGAATCAAGCACTCGGACTTTTTTCAGTGCGGTAAAGGCCGAGATCTTGGGTTTGGTTCAATCTTGAACTTTACTTCTAAAATTGGGGGAGGTATGGGAGAGCAAATGCTTTCAAGAGAATATTTTTATCTCGGGACTCAACTTCCACTTGATAGATTTTTATCATTTTACTATGCACATCCTGGGTTTCACATCAACAATCTTTTTATCATGCTATCAGTTCAGTTATTCATGATGGTATTGCTCAATCTAGGATCATTGACTCATGAATCTATCGTTTGCATGTACAATAAAGACGTTCCATTCACCAATATTCAAAGGCCAATAGGATGTTATAATTTACAACCTGTTTTGGATTGGGTAACAAGATTTGTTCTTTCAATTTTTATATGCTTCTTCATTTCATTTTCTCCTCTACTAGTTCAAGAGTTGACGGAAAGAGGATTGCATAAGGCAACAACAAGATTCTTCAAACACATCATTTCATTATCTCCTGTATTTGAAGTTTTTGTGTGCCAGATATATTCCAATTCATTGAAAAGCGACTTCACTTTTGGAAATGCCAAATACATATCAACGGGAAGAGGATTTTCAACATCTAGGGTCAGTTTTGCTGAGCTTTATGCAACATATTGTGGTACATCCATCTACTCTGGAGTTCGAATTTTCATGATCTTGTTGTTTGGAACCACGACAATGTGGCAACCTGCCTTGTTGTGGTTTTGGCTTACAGTGATATCAATGTGTCTATCACCATTCATATTCAATCCACACAACTTCAGTTTCTCTGATTTTTTTCTTGATTACCGAGATTTCATCAGATGGCTTACTAGAGGAAATTCGAAGTTCACTCGAAAGTCATGGATTACGTATACTAGAGCCTCAAGGTCAAAGGTTACAGGGATTAAAAGGAAAGCTTTAGGCGGTGATAATAATTTACAAGTAGTTCACAGGGCTGCTTTCTCTAACAGTTTTTTCACAGAAGTGACTTTTCCATTTTTACAAGCCGTCTGCGTTTTCGTTGGATATTCTTTCATCAATTCCCAGAATGGTGTTAGAAATCCAGTACCATCAAGTTCAACAATGCGCATGATTATTTTGGTATTTTTGCCAATTTTATTGAATATGTTAGTGTTGCTCATAATATTTCCACTTTCATGCATCATGGGTCCTATTCTCAGCTTATGCTGTTCGAATATCTCAAACATTGCTGCTGGAATGGCACATGCGGGTGGTGTATTGGTGTACTTAATCACTTTTGAGTTAATATGGTGCTTAGAAGGTTGGAATTTCAAAAGAGCTTTGTCAGCCTTGATTTGTATGATATTTATACAACGAGTTATTTTTCAATTTATCAAAGTCTGCTTCCTAACACGTGAATTGTCAGCAGACTATGCCAACTCTGCATGGTGGTCGGGAAAATGGATCAAATCTGGAGTTGGAACTTTAGGATTGACACAACCGATAAGAGAGTTTATTGTCAAAGTTGTGGAAATGAGCTTGTTTGCTTCAGACTTTATTGTCGGGCATTGCTTATTCATGGTAATGACACCACTAGTTTGCATTCCATGTATTGATAGAATACATTCAGCTATGCTATTCTGGTTGTCTCCCAAAATCACTTTGATGGGGCGAATTCTCACTCCCAAGCAAGTATCCCAACGTAAGAAGAGATCAATAAAATACATTTTTCTTTATCTTGTGGTGTTGTTGACATTTGGAGTGTTGATAGCTGCTCCAATCATCGCAAATATTGTTGTCAAGGATTTCAGGGATGAATTGCCAGACTTCTTGCTGCCCCTCATTCAACCAAACCATCAGAATAATAATGACACAGGGGCAAGGGCTCCGTCATATATTTTGAGGGCTACGCCACCTCTGCCTACATTCTCAACTTACCCATACTAAATTAATAAAAGTGTTATTCGAACTGATGTAATGATGAAATCTTTATTCCGCAGTGTTAATCATTCAAATTGTATTTCTGTTTTTTAACCCACCTCCTGTATTTAAACTACATTTTGCTTGTTTAATTGGCTACGTAATTGTTGATTTAGTTTTTTCAAGTTTTAAACATATTTGTACTTCAAAGATCTGTGACCATACAGCATGTAATATGAAGCCTTGATTTTCCTAGTACAGTCATCAAATCTGTGCAACGCAAATTTCGAGAACTTAGACTACTATTTTCTGCCAAAGAAAAGAGCTTTTTTTCATCTTTCTGTGCAAAAGTAACAATAACAGGTCAAATCGTACCGAATAAAGACCAACCATATAAGCATACATTTGACAGCCAAATCTCAGTGTTAGAACCTTTTTGTTCTTGTTTACCTTTTAGCTTCGAATAAAGACTTTCGCGTTTCACGATGCGTAAATGCTATACTCGATTACATAAGCTTTGTAAACAAATATCAACTGTTCTTATCTTATGTCCATAGTTTGATAAAAAAAACTGGATTATGACTCGCTTGTTGGTATCATTAATCGCTTGTGTCCCAAAAGTCTGTCGGTGAAGTAGATAGTGATGATAAATTAGACAGTCTTAGTCGGTGGGGACGGAAACAACGGTTTTTGCATAGAGTTGAGATCAGTTTGGGGGTGTAAAGTGTAAGAAATAATGGGCTCTGCTAATGTAGATTTTTTTTTGTAGATGTGAACCTTTCGAAATATTGAGCTATCGATATATTTGAGAAATACTATACAATCGGAAGAAACGTAAGAAAGAGACTAATGTACAACAAAAAAGAGATTAGAAAAAAGACACATGAGCAGCGAAAATATAACAAAAACAAGTGATCATACCCAACGTTAAAAAAAGATAATAACACACACATATAGAATACACCTAAAATTACGACTGAAAAGAAAAACACACAGCATACCATACAATGATCAAATACAAATTGATAGATAAATGGGAGGATTCAACAAACTTTCATGCGAGCTGTTAGGAGATCCGATCCTCATTTTCTCTTGGAGAGATTTCATTCGAACAACTTATCACTTCTTAGCCTTCTTTGGAGCAGCCTTCTTTGTAGCAGTCACCTTCTTCTTTGGTGCTACCTTGGTGACCTTCTTTGGTGCTACAGCCTTTTTCTTTGGTGCTGCTTTCGTAACCTTCTTTGCTACTGGCTTTTTTGGAGCAGCAACTGGGGCCTTTTTTGGGGCAACAACAACTGGGGCCTTTTTTGCTACAGCTGGTTTCTTTTCTTTCTTGGCCAACTTGACTGGACCCGATGAGCCCTTAGGTTGGACAAAGTCACCAGCGGTAACACCTTTTTTCAAAGCTAAGTTGAACTGGGAGTCGAAGTTTGGGCCGACTGGATAGTTTGAGGAGATGTATTTTTTGATTGATTGACGACTGTTTTTTTGAGATCCAGGGTGTTAGTAAGTGGGGAGGACTGGAGAAAAAAAAGGAAAAAGATGAACTAAATGGTGAACATACCTTGAGCCAGTTCTATCCTTCAAAGTGGTGATAGCAATTGAAATCATTTCTATACATGAGGCAGGTCGTGATGTTAGTAAGTGGTTGGAAGAGACCGGTCGCCTACACAATTCACATATGTCCAACAGCTTGATTGGATAATTGATTCATTGATTGATTAGTTGATCGACTGATTGATTGCCAGCTCAATCGAATTGAAAAAATACACACCCTTGTATGACTTCTTTGTGTCAACCTTTGGAGGGGCAACTGATTTCTTAGTAACTTTTGGTGCCATTGTATTTTTTAATTTGAAAGTATAAATAGCCTAGTGTGATTGTTGATTAATCAATGAGACTGAATATGGGTTGGATTGGAGATTAGAAGAGAAGTACACCTGTAACGTGAAATATGGAAAGCGGGTAAACCATTCATACTTATACTTGTTTTTTTTTGCTTTGTTTTGAATTTACTAGAGAGCAAAAACATAAACAAGAAAAAACGCGCAATAGCAAAAATCACAACAGAGAAAGGTAGTGCGTGTTTACTCAAAAGTGCAAGAGCAAAAAAAAAAAATTGTTTAACCTGTATAACAAATCGATAGTTATCATAAGATAGACCTGTAATTGCCTAAAACACAGATATATGTATATGTAAATCTACATATAATCGCAATCAAATGGATACAGACACAAGTAATGGACTAGCAGGGAGTGTTCAGGTGCTGAGAGAAGCGGTGGGCACTAACAGCGAGGATGCGAGTAGTGTTATCGGTGCAACAAAGGATAATTCAAGTACGGCGGTTGATAGTGGTACGGAGATTCATGCTAAGGTTGAGCAGGAGAACGAAACGGCCGAAAATACCATACCGCCAATCAGCAAGACTATAAAGCTCTTCAACGGCAACTTTGACGGCATGTCTGAGTCTGATGATGATGAGATGGATATGGACATAGTAGATTCGCACCAGGAGAAACTTGCGAAAGAGCCGAAGGAAGCAACGAGTGATAAACCAAGCGATGTTGACGTGGATATGGATGCCTTGGAGCTGGAGTTCCAAAAAGCGATCGACAATCAGGACGGCCCAACCGCAACTTCAAATCAGCTGAAAGAAGATGATCACATATCAAGCACCACAACAGAAGCAGCTCTAACATCCCGACCACCAGAACTGGATAATAGCCAACCAAGCCCAGCTGCCAATAAAGATGAATTCTCACATGAAATGCACACTTCAAAACCCAACTCGCCCCAACCGCCATCGACAAATACATCATCACTTCCATTTGAGTTGGAAATCTCAACAGAAGTGTCAAAATACGATGCACAGCATATTCCAACAGACTCTGAGTTACTAAACTCAAATGAAGCTTTGAAGGCTTATAACAATTTTCTTCAGGATACTTCAAGTTTCCAACCCCAAAGGGTGGTAGATTCACAACTTGCTGCTGTTCCGTTGAATTTACCAGCCCCGCTGTACTTGCCTCCAAATATTCAGTTGTTGATAAATTCAATGCCATCATTAGATAATCTAGCTACCCAGATCTTGAGACTTATCGTTCAGAACCCATATCAAAAAGTTCTAGATCTCGTAGCAAATCAAGATACCCTTGCAGGAATGACATATCAAACTTTAATCAGTTTGTTCGATAATATCAAAAGTTTGTACTCAACTGAAGATCCATTTTTATCTGTAGAACATTTGACATTTGGACTTTGGAAACAAGGAATGCCGGCTCCTTCTTTCTTGAGGGGTAAAGAGGATACGGTTGAAAGTACTTTAAGAAAAGTTAACTTGGCAACATTTTTGAACGCTACATTAGGTACCATTGATATTGGTTTCTTCTACTTGAACGAATCATTTTTGGATGTTTTCTGTCCTGACCAAACGTTGAATCCAGACCAAACAATAACAAGTCTATCTAGTGCAAAGTCAATGGAGGACGATACCGTTTCTGCGATTTCTCAACGTGCATTAAACTCGATGAGTGGTAAGTTATTGAAGTCACAAGCGGGATTATATTTAGAGTTGAAGACTCAAGCCTATATATCTGCTCTTGAAAATAGAGAGAGAACTAGAGAAGATATCTTGAATGACATCTTTCCAGATGATTTGGATAAGGTTTTATTGAAAAGAAAGGATCCAAATTTTGAAGGAAACAGTCTAACTGGCGATAAGAGAACAACTTTAACACCGTCCGAAGTTGACTTTGTTGCTCGTTGTGAAAGAAGAAAAGCCAACTTGCTCGAGGCTGATCTTTATGAAGATTTGAGTGAAAAATACGACTGGTTGACATTTTTGAAAGATTTTTTCGAATTCACCAGGAAGCAAATTGGTTACCTTGTTTGGGGAAGTAAAAGTAAGTTTGCTACTATATCAGCAATTTCAAAGCCACATCAGACGCTAAGTAAGAGTACGGAACAAGTTATCCAATCTGCGAAATTATCCACTTCCCGTCTGAGTAGATTCCCAATTGATATATCTCCGAATGATCGTTTCTCATACGATGCAGACTCATTACCTTCAGAAATTAAAGAGCAGCACAATGAAAAGATTGCTAAGATAAGACATTTGGCTCGTAGACCTTGGGCTAAGGTAGAAGAACAAGCATTGAAGGAAGGTTTGAAAATGAAAGGACCGCAATGGGCGCAGATTTTGGAGTTACATGGTCCAGGTGGTTCAATCTCAGAAGCCTTGAAGGATAGAACTCAAGTTCAGTTAAAGGACAAGGCAAGAAATTGGAAGGTGTTTTTCCTAAAGAATGGAATTCCTTTACCTACATATTTGATGGGAGTCACTGGTGATCTTGAAAGGGATCCAAATTCGAGGACTGGGTTAAAAAGAGGAAGAAAGAGTGGCGATAAGAAGAACAACTCAAAACCACCAAAAATCCAAAAGAAAGACGTCGATGGCTTCAATGCAGCTGCTGTAGATTCTCCAACAACATCCACATCAATTCGAGAATCTATAATGGGTGCTGCTTTTGATACCCAACAGAATACTTCTACGACACAATCCCCACTGATTCTCTCTACAGAAGAACCTGAACCAGTAAATGAAAAATCCCATAATGAAGAGACGTCGAATGCTATAACTGATGATCTCAATGCATTTGCCCTGTTGAATTCGACTACCGCTAATGATGCTGATATAAATATGCATGATGCATCGGTACCACCTTCAGGGGAAACGAACACTGATGCACAAACTTCAGGTAATCATTTTGCTGAAGTCAGTGATAATTCTAAGACAGATAAACCATCTGAGAAAGAAAGTCAGGAAGATTTATTGGGCAATACCAATTCTAACCAAACATTCCCGGGGACTGAAGCTTCTTCTGAAAAGCAAAATAACCCCACCGATCAATTTAAGGAAGTCGTGGAGACTGTTGCCAAAGAAGAGGGAGTTGTTGAAGATCTGGTTTCCAAGAGTAGTGATGCTGAAAAAGTCGGCTCGCCTATTTTGACGCAAATGTCCTCAGATGATCATAAAATTGAGCAAAATACCCAGGAAGGGGAAGAACATAGTCATTCCTTTCAAGAACAACAGCAACAACAAGCACAAGCGGATGTGCATGAAGGGCATGATGATGATGGTGAGGATGTTGGAGATATTTTGAAGCATCTTTTAGCGTCCAGTGGAGACAATCAAAATGATGACTCAAATCAAGGTCGCCATGACGAAGACGTCAACAGGTTGGTAGAAGAAGCTCTTGCTGACCAAGGAAGTTTTGGAGAATCTCCAAGAGTGTAAGACTAAACTTAAAATATGAAGCGTCGCTATGTTGCTCTTTTCGAGACTCTTTTAGTCACTTCTTGGAATTCAACTTGATATATAAACTGATGCTCTTTTTTTGGTCTTTTTTTTTCTTTTTTTTTCTTTTTTTCTTTGAGTAAGTTATTACTGATAAGGTAAATGAATAATATGACTGTTGATTTGACCAACCTGACACTTAGGGATTGTCAGAAAATGAAGAGCCATCACTGTATGGTTCCTTTTTTGCCTTTGTTTAGGACACAAAATCAAAATAATAAAAAATAAAGATCGGCTTCCTTGACCTTTCCACAGTATTTGTCAAAAGTTTAATCTCATGTATGGTTGAAGTCTGGATGTGGAACATTTGTTATACCGTGTATATACAATAAGCCGAATCTTTTCTCCAATAATATCATTGGTATAATAGTTGTATATATTACAATTAGTGATCCAATTAGGTCACTAACAAGTATTTTCTTATGCAGCTGTGCTTGGAAAGTTGCCTCAAAAGAACTTGTCCTGCCAAAAAGTCAATTTATGTTTTGTGTGTCATCTTCTCCGCTAATCCAACTACCTCAAGATCTCAAATGTAATGTACTTTTCAAGACAGTATCTATCTTTCTAAACCACTATTTGGTTAATTGGTCAAGAATTGGTTCAAGCGCAGGTCATATTGTTCTAAAGTGGTGATAACGTTACGTAGGTTACCATACATTTATTCCAAAGTAGGTGTGATATCAAACAACTAAACGAACTAGAGACAAGCTCTCTTGAATAAAATTCATACATGCAACTCGCTATGGACTCATCATCCAGAATTCGGTTTTTAGAGAGTCAGATACACGATGCCAAACATGAATCGGGTGTATTAAAACAACAAATTGAAAAAATCAAAACGAAGATGAATGATAAATCGTTGATTCAGACATCGATAGATGTTCAAAACTTATCTAAAAACTCAAGAGCACTCAAAATATACAACACTTTGAAGGGCCATCAAAATAAAATAGCATGCATTAGGTGGAACAAAGATTCAAAACATATACTATCTGCATCGCAGGATGGATTTATAATTATTTGGGATGCAGTTGCTAATATGAAAGTTAACGCAATTGAATTGGACTCAGAATGGGTGCTAACTGCAGCGTATTCGCCTAATGGGAGACTTGCTGCCTCTGGTGGTTTGAGCAATGTCTGTACCATCTATAACACAACGCTGGGTCTTGGTTTTAGACCACAGAGGTCAAATGGTTATATTACTAACAGTAGTTCCAATTCGTACGAGATGAGAAGCATGGAGAGTAGTAACAATCAACCTATCAAAGTGTCACTTAAAGGTCACAGAGGCTATATATCCGACTGTGATTTTATCGATAATAACACCATATTGACCGCATCAGGGGATTTGACATGTGCATTATGGGATATCAACAAAGGTGTAAGAGTAAGAGAGTTCACGCATCATCTTGGTGATGTGTTATCCTTGTCCATTCAAAGCAACAATTCGCCCTTATTTGTTAGCGGTTCTTCGGATGGTTTCGCTAGAATTTGGGATTTGAGAAAGCCCACGCCTGTTCAAAGTTTTAAGGTGTCAAACAGTGATGTTACATCTTTGAAATTCTTCCCAGATGGTGGTGCCGTCGCAACAGGATCTGATGACGATTGTGTGAGGTTATTTGACTTACTGGCAGACTGTGAATTGAGTCAGTATAGTCTTCCAAAAGATTTGCATTTGAAACATTTGGAAAGACAACAACAATTCTATGGAACTAACAGAAACATGGATCAGAACTCAATGCTCAAAACAAGTTTTAGTGGGGGTAATGGATCCATAAATTCTGATATTGACACTTTGGGGGTAACTTCGTTAGATTTTTCTCATTCTGGAAGGCTATTATACGTTTGTTATTCGGATCTTGGATGCGTCGTTTGGGATACTTTGAAAGGTGAAATTGTTGATGAACTTGAAGGCCATTCCAGTAGAATCAGTCAGATCGTTACTAGCCCTGATGGTGTTGCAATTGCTACCGCTTCGTGGGATTCAACAATCAAGATCTGGTCGGTGTGAGGTTTTGTTTCCTTCAAGTGTCACATAAATTTTCTCTTCAGTTCTTTGTTTTCATACATTCTGAAATGGAAAGATATGACCTGCACCCCAGGATAGTGGTTGAAACAAAAAAAAAAACAATAGCATTTGGGCCTCAACTTGTCATTCTTCTTTTCTTTCTATCTCTCTGTCTGTTTCCTTCTTAATATTTGAAATTTATCTTGATTCTTTTTCTCTGCAAATAAAACTCATCATTTAATATGAAGCTCTCAAAAGCTCTCATTTGGATTTACTATTGTGTTAATAAACCCGAGGGTTTCCTTTGGCCTGAATTTTCAACATGAACCGAGTTTCTTTAGAGCTCTAATCTACAGAAAATATGTCAACAAACACAGTGCCCTCAAAAGTCAGTGATCAACAGACCGCAGAAAGCCTCGAAGAATTTGAATACTAGGAAGTTTCAAGTCTTCTTTTCTTTCCTTGAAGGTGACAAAAAAACACAAACAGAAAGTTACAAATGTTACAGAAACTGAAAAATGATAATGATAATGGAACTGAAAAAAAAAAAAGTATTTAAATCTTACACACAGGATAAAGGTCTCTCTTAAAATCCTTCTCACCGACTTTGCTTTTTCGCTTTGCTTGCTTCAACTGAACTAGATACGCTTTCTAACATATTCCTCCAAACTTTTTAACAAGCTATCAGGGAGACTATACAAATCCATTGTAAATTCGCCTTCCTCAACATCGTTTTTTATGTTCATGTCGGGAGTTCTGTTGTCTGTGACCATTTGAACAACACCCAACAAATCATCTTCGCTCAATTTGGTCAACCCATCACCCAATTTTTCTAAATCAACATTTCCCTTGATGGCTGAGGTCTTTGTCTTTTTGGACTTTGTGGTAACCAGATCATTGGACTTTCTTTTGATACTGGATATGTCTTCAACTGGTCCTGATTCCAAGAGCATCTGTTTCAAGTTTGTTTTGTTAGTTGGAACTGTAATGACATGGTCAATTTCATATTTCTCCTTCAAAAAATTCAAATCGTGATTCAACTTTCTATCACCAGCCTTATCAAGGAATGTCAATTGAATCATCATCTCAAATTCACCCCAACCTTGTTCTTCAAGTCTAAAAGGTGATTTTTTCAAAATTCTGGTTGGATTGGCAAAAGTAGGATGTAAATGATAAGTGACCTTATCGAAAATATTGGCAGGTATTTCCTTTCCAGTAGGATCCAACATTGAAATCTCAATAGACCACTCCCTCATTGGATATCCTTCCTCAACCGGAGGAATATCCTTTAATATATGCTGCTGTGTAGTAATTCTAATAGTACGCTTAACCTGTAATAAATCTCATACAATTGAGTCCGATGTTAGTATGGTTGAGCACACAATCTCCCACTTGACTTCATACATACTTCACTCATGATTGATTGCCCGATTTATATGATGATATGGACCGTCAAACTCACTTTATTCTTCATGAAATCCAAATTATCAACTTCAACAACATCAGGAAAATCAGGATTTGGGGGAAAAAAACCTATTTGAGGGCGCACTTTGAAAATTTTTTATTGTGAATTGTAATTTTGGGACAAGTCAACAAGTTACAAAAGAGCCCAAGTGAATGAGTTTAACTAAGATATGAGAGCAGCTTTAAGCGTTTCCGAAGAAGTTTGACTATACTAATGTCTATTTCGAGGAAAAAAAAACAGAGATGATCACAAGAAAACAGTAAATGAAACAACACCAAGAAGGCATACTAATCCAGTTTTCCAGTTCAAAACAGAATCAATTGACGCATCGCTCGAATACAAACTGCCATTTTTGTTTCTATACCTGAATGGCGGATACTTTCTGGTTGAGTTGGTAAGATCTGTGGTGATGCTGTTTCCGAATCGCAAGTGATCAGAGGTTGAATTAGTCGAGTTAGTCAGATTGGTGAATGCCGCCAATGGAGGTGTGGTCAGTTGGACAATCTTTTCAGTAATTGTGGTGTCGAACTCGAGCGTTGTGCTGCTTATCAAATTTTGTGCCCATGAAGGTAACTCTTCCAGGTGATTTTCTTGCGGAACTGGATCGTGTAAGTGGTTTTCCGGGGTTGGAACCGTATCATTTGCCGAGTTTTCATCCAAGATTTTATCTGGAGCTGGGCTGTCAACTGGAACAACTTCGTTATCTACCAGTGGTAAATTGACTGGCTCCCAAGCTGGGACCTCAACGGGAATTTGGTCATGAACAGCTCCAGGTTGTGGAGCCATGACCATGTTTGATGAATCTGGATGTTGTGGTATCTGAATGGGTTCTTGTGCAATTGGCTCCTGATATGGCTGCTGTTCAACTACACTTGTTGGAGCACTTTCAGCGGCCGATGAAGCTGATTCGTCTTGAGGTGGAGCTGTTGTGCTTGGTACATCTGGCATGAATGATGGGCGATTTGGTTCAACTTTTGAGGCGTCACCGGAATTGTTAGTATTGTTCATCGAAGAGAATCATGATTTGTTTTTAGACTTACCAATTTCTTCAACAATTGGAGTTTCAAATGGTGGAGCCGACTCCGGAACTTCAGTTGGTTGAACAAGCTGTGGAGCTTCAGTAACGGTAACATATTCAGTGATAGTGACATAAATGTACTTGACTGGTTCTTCGGCTGGTGCTGGAACAGGATCATCTGTGACGACTATTGCTGCAGGTGGATTGGTGAGAATTGGATTGATATTATCTTCTGGTTGGATGATAGTATCTATTTGTTGCTCATTTGAATTATCACTGTTTGGCACCTGGGGATTCTTATATGTTACATCTATATTATACCCAGCTTCTTCAACAGCTGGTCCGTCGGCGTTGACAAGCGAGACAGATGAAAGAGCGCTTAAAGCAAAAACCATCATGCGTGGAGCAGTGAGATATTTCATTGTGATGATTATATGATTAGCAAAGTTGTTCTTTAGTATTGGCTTCTTCAACCTCGAAACCACCTTGGTCATGGAACATCAGATATATGTGTTACTTATACTGACACTGAAGGTTGACAAGGTTCAGAAGCATAGGTAGCCGCTGTTGATCAAATGAAGAAATCTGAAATTTTTTGGGAATTACACAAATAGAATTTGCAAGATATATTTTGAAACTCAATTTTGATTTGATCTGATCGATTCAATCCCTTATAACTCATATATACAACAACAATACAAAAACAGATCATCTTTAATGTAAAATATATTAGAACCGCCCATATAGATTTCAAAAAAAACAGTCATCTCCCATCAATCAAAAGATGTGCTTAAAAGAAAAAAAAAACCCAGTAAAACATTACACATCTCATACCAACAATAATAAAAACCTTAACTTTCTTCCATGGACCTAAGAACTTTTTTCTTAAAATCACAAAGCTCTTCTTTGAAATCTTCCAACTCATCCGTGTTTTTATAGTCGAACAATATTTGCCCAACGGTTACCAAAGATTCCCAACTCTCCTTGTTGTTCAGTAGCGCAACATTGGACTTATCCCTTTTCAACTTATGATAAGTGTAGAATTTCATAATTCGTTTATAGTGATCATTAGATGCTCGTGTTTCTGTTTTCTCAAATTCAGTAGCATTCAATGATGACATTGCTAATGTCAAAGGGAACCCATCGCTACTGTTCGTTGGCGTTATCACGTTTTCTTCAATATTGGAGTCTATTGACGTCGTAGGCGATATCGCAAATTCAAATGAAGACGACATTTGATATTATAAATTTGTGTTTCTTTGATCAAGTAAAAGGCTATTACCATATTTCAAGTCCAAAGAGAGATCATACATAGGATCTCATCTCTTTATATTCGAATGCCATTAGTAAGATTTTATCGGGGATAAAGCGCGAATGTAACAAACTCCTTTAAACCCGCATCAGCATTAGTAAGTATTTTCTTTGGGGGGTGGGGATTGTGTTCCCGTCGAAGATAAATTTGAACCAATGACAATGATCTTGTGAGCTTGGATTACTTAAACTACTTCTTAGAGACAAGTTCAGGTCTCGGTGATAAGAGTGTGAGCGATTGATAGAAAACAAAGTTTGGCTGGGTCCGTTTTTTTGATCGAATCTAACATGTAATGTAACAGTTTGTATAGGAGAAAGTGTCCAACAACGATCATATGAACAATCGTAAGAGTAAAAAACAAAAAAGTTAAGTTTATCACTTAATAAGAATAATTACAACAATATGAGAAAATAAAATAAGCACACTGAAAAATCAGAGTATACCCTTATCATGGAAGGTGGAAGGGTGATAATGATCTATGTGTGAACGCTGGACTTTTCGTAAAACAACACGAAATGGGACATTCATTCGTCACTTCCACCTCTAAAACCTCCTCTTCCTCTTCCTCTACTTCTCCCTCTGTGGCTGAAGCCTCCTCTTCCTCTCCCTTTAAATCCGCCTCTATCACCTCTGTCGCCTCTTGTGGATGGTGGATAGTTACTGCTATTGGCTGATGAATATTTCTTTGTTGGGGATGTAGAATAATCTTGATATTCATTCAAAGACTCGTTTTCTTCTTTGATTGAAAGTTTTCTGAAATTGAAATTAAAGCCAGTTGAATGACATTCCATTTTGAACTCACCATCAATGACATCCAAGCTTAACGAACCGCATGATATATCACAGAGGTTGAAATGCCAGGTGTTTTGAAACGATAAATAGTACAAGTCACTCAATTGTCTAATGATAGTGCTTAGTTCCTTATTGATGACATAAGGGCGTTCATCACTATACGTTGAATTTGTCTCTCGATTACCCACTGGCATCTTTATAGGTAATATATCTTCGTGGCTTTTGGTTGCAACAGGAATTTTGTCATAGATGTCTAACGCTAAACCAACATATTTGATAATGTTCCCCCTTTCAATTTTATCCTCAATGTTGTCCAGCAATTTCAAGAAATTTTCCGATATTTTGGACCAGATTACTGACAATTTTAGTCTAGACTCATTGAATTTTTGCTTGAATATCTCGAAATTTGGATTGATTGAAAGCTCATTGTACGATGATGGATATCTGAAGTGTAAACCATTAGAAACTGTGTAGTCCATTTTGAATAGAATAGACAAATGTTCTAATAATGGCTCTCTTGTAGGTGATTGATGCGTTATAAAGAATTTAACAGACTTCTCGAACAGTTTTGGATTATCTGTGAAGCAGCCTGTCAACGTGTTTATCAACTTACCCAATTGCAACATTGTGATCCATATGTTTCCCGGATCGCCAGCAACTGGGATTATTCCATCTTGCTGAGATAACCCATCTTCAAGTTCATACGATCTTCCATGATGAAATAACTTGTGGTAAGAAAGAGAACCTCCAATACCTGCCAACAAGATATCCGTTCCGTCAGGTGACTGGACATTGTAATAATGATCTTCGTCTATAATGTATAGATTTGGAACGTTGTATATTCCATACTTGAACTTGTTCAACACAACCGAGTCTTCACACATTCCACTAACAACATAAACCGGAACTTCTAATTTTGATTTGCCACTGATGAAATTTGTCAACTCAGAGATCGGATGGTCATGTAATATACTCTTTAAGTTCGTTTTGTCGTTAGACATGTGTTCGACACTATCACCGTCAACTTTGGATAGCTTTGAAATGGATGTGATTAAGTCTGATGATAGCAAAGGTGAGAACTCAACTATATGCCTCAAGCATGATTCATGTATAATGGAGACACTGTCATCATCGAAAAACCCAAAGTTTCCTGTGTGAATTATAATATCTGCCTTGTACTTCTTGGCCATGAAATTCAACTTCGATAGTTCGCCTCTGACTTCGGCAATGAGTAAAATTTTCAAGCCATTTTTTGTTAATAATTTGGGCTGTGTATGGTCTGCTTTGGTAGCCAATTGAACCATATCTACGATATATGATGGCAATGTTAGGTTTATAACTATTCTAACTTGAGTATCACCTTCTCTCTTCTTTGCTGTCTAATTGCTTCAACTGTTCCATTCTCTTGTACCTTTCTCGTTTTGCTGCGCTTGAATTTTCCGTCAACTGAACCTGAAATGAAGGTTGCAGAGACCAATCAGTAGTGGTTGCTAGAAAACCTTCAAGTCTCGAATCACCGTGATGTCTGCTTTACAGGCTCTTTCTGGCTTATTGGGCTGGACATATGTCCTGCTATGGGTAGGTTACAACTTATGTATTTCACCCAATGATAAATTATTAACAACGAAGCCAGAGTTTCTCATTCTATCCACCTCTATTTCTCAATTATAGACTCAAGTCATCAGATGGACTCTCTCTCGACTTCCTATGTTTAAATAGCTTAGGTTATATTACTTATTTTACATCTCTATCACTACAGGTGTACAATAAAACAGCAAGAGAACAATTTTTCGAAAGGTTCAACCATTATCCTTTGCTCAGTATCATCGACGTTACATTTTCGTTCCATGGATTGATTGCCAATGGAGTAACTTTATCGCAGATATATATCTGGAACTTCAAAAGAACCATGCCAACTCAGATCCAGCGAGCTACTCGACTCTTATGCATGTTTTACTTCTCAATCACCATATTACAATTGTTACTTATATCAAATAACACCCTTCAGTTGATCGATCTCGCGATCAACTTGGGATATATCAAACTCTCCATCAGCTTCTTGAAGTACATTCCACAATTGTATCACAACTATCAAAGAAAGTCTTGCTACGGCTTCTCTATTGTGCTGATATTTTGCGATCTAGCAGGAGGGGTATTCTCGATATTACAATTGGTGTTGGATAACTACATCGAAAATAGAAACCATTTCGATTATGAAGAGTTTCTTCACAATAAGGGAAAGCTCGGGCTAAGCTTGGTTACGTTCTTCTTTGACGGATGTTTCTTGTTGCAGTATTTTGTAATTTACAAGACCCATTATTATACCCAAGTGAAGAAAGATGATGATGATGATGCACCTGATGACTCCGATCCGTTGCTAGTTTGATCTGTGACGCTTCAAATACACTTATCAATCACTCCATATACCCCTATCATCTCTCACACCTTTGAGATCATCTTTGTACTAACGTAACCTTCGCACCCTTAATAAAGTAGTGTATCAAATGCTAAGAGCCCCTTTGTATTTCAGTCGTTGATTTTTCACAAAATGAACATAAAAGACAGTTCAAATAATTTCCTTTATCGGTATTTGGAGAGTAGATAAAACACTTTTACCAACTACAGTTCATCGATACTAAACAACTTGATTTGATTCAAGATTAAAGATTCGTAAACAGTCACACAACTGAATTTTGGGAATTTGCAGGAAAGATATAAAGGAAGGTGCTATCAACAAAGCCGCTGTGATAAGAAAGGTCCGTTCGTTTCCAAGAAGAGTAAAAAATTTAATACAAGTTCATCAAGCATTCTCGATTTATGGGAAATCATCCATCAGTATCAGAGGACGGCCAAACACATCATATCTCACATCATCAACACCATCTGCAACACGCACGCCAGGCAACAACAAATCAGGAAAACAGTAGTAATATGGACATGCCTGAATCTCAGCATCAAGAAGACATAACCAAAGATGTCTCAATGGTGGACATCAACACTCAAATAAACAGTTTATCCAAAACCACACAAGCTAATGGGTCCGTGTCTAACAACACGAATAGCGCTTCAGTCATGAACTTAGATGATCAGTCATTTGATTCGATGACTCCGGATCCATCAACCTCATCGTTTGGCGACGACTTAAAACCAATGAGGTCAAAGTCAACACTCATATTAACGGATGAACTGGACTTGCAAGAAAAAATGAACTTGGATGACCACAATCAGATACCGGCCAATGACCAGCAGCAGCAGCAACAACAACAACAGCAACAACAACAACAACAACAAGCCACGTCACCACCGCCTGAGCTAGTCCCAATAGAATTAAAATGGACCCAAGGTGGTTCTAAAGTTTTCATGACTGGTTCTTTCACTGGTTGGAGAAAGATGATTGCATTGAATGGCCCTTACCAAGATGGTGTTTTCAGTATAAAACTTTCGCTTCCGGTGGGTACTCATCGTTTCAGATTCATTGTTGACAATGAATTGAGATACAGCGATTTTTTGCCAACTGCTACTGATCAAATGGGTAATTTCGTTAATTACCTAGAAATAACAAGTCCTAAAAGCTCTGTTGACGAACTAAGTGAGCAACTAGATGATCATGGGTTGGCAGAAAGTGGTCGTAAATCTACCGCTCCTTCAAACGCGACATTGAATAAGTTGACAGGAGACGACGATGATATGGGAGGCGGATACTCTCGTTATCATGATGAAGAAGAAAACAAGGCCCCCCAGGAAATCGAGTACATACAGGATATTCCACCAATTTTCACCGATCCAAAGGTTATGGAACAGTATTACTTACAATTGGAAACAAATCAAAAGAACAACGTAAACCAGCAATGGTTGATTCCACCACAATTACCACCACATTTGGAAAGCGTTGTTTTGAATAACTTCAATACTGATAAAGATAACAATTCTGGTTCTTTACCAATTCCTAACCATGTCGTGTTGAACCATTTGGCGACCACGAGCATCAAACACAACACTTTAGCTGTAGCCAGTGTCATAAGATACCAAAGGAAGTACGTTACTCAAGTATTGTATGCACCTCTTCAATGATCTTGTTAGGTTCTTCTTTATCCGTTCCATTTATGCTTTGCTATCAATAAGCGCATACCTTATTACATTGGAATTTAAGACGTTTCCCGTACACTTACTTTCACATTTTCGATCTTTCTTCTACTTTGTTAGCTCTATATCATCCAGAATTTGTTTTCTATCATTTAAATTTATCAATAATAATAATACCAGTAATAATCTCAAAATAACCAAAATAGGCAATTTCCCTTTATATCTAGTTTCTATGGTGTAAACAAAAAGCTCAAATTCAGTGATGATCTATAAATGATAAGTAAACAAGGTGAAATTCTATTGAGAGGTAAAGTTGAAAGAAGTGTTCAATTCACACCATAGATATATCGTTCTTGAATAATATTTGAAGGCGGGCACTTGAAAATTACGAGCTTAAACTTAAACGTGTAAATAGTTTTATGGATCAAAAAAAAGTACTAGTTTCCCTTCCCCTGCACATATTAATTAGTCAAATCTGTTCCATAAAATCTGTTCAGCATTCATATCGCATTTATTCAGCCATTGCAGTTCCTTGAAGTCAAAATTTCAGACCGCTACATAAGCTCAAGTCATTTCAATAGCATTTTTTTTTTTTTTACCGGTACAGTCACTTTTATATAAGAAATGCCATCACCTGCTCCATCAATTCAAGGCAAAGAATCATCGATAACAGTGGCGGTTAGGGTGAGACCATTTACTGACGAGGAGCAAATGCACTTGGTCCAGAAAAAAGAACAAGTTGCGTTTTTAGGAGGAGGCTCATTATCTGGAAATACTGCCAAACCTTCAAACTTAACATTTCAACCAAGGGGGCTTCGCAAAATTTTGGATGTTGTTGACGATAGAATGTTGATTTTCGATCCACCGGAGACAAATCCTTTGAATAGCTTGGTTAACAATGTATTACCTTCCCGTAGGGCGCGGCCATCAAGTAACAGGGTCAAAGAGCATAGGTTCGTATTTGATAGATTGTTTGACGAAGACACCACGCAAGAAGCTGTTTACAACAACACAACGAGGCCGTTACTAGATTCTGTGCTAGATGGTTTCAACTCCACTGTGTTTGCATATGGTGCCACTGGATGTGGTAAGACTCATACTATCACAGGGACTCCTGAAGATCCAGGCATCATTTTCTCAACCATGCAAGAGTTGTTCGAAAAAATGGAGCTTTTGAAAGATACTCACAGAATAGAGTTATCATTGAGCTACTTAGAGATATACAATGAGACAATCAGAGATCTCTTGACCATGGGAGACAATCAATCAACATCCAAGTCACTCACATTGAGGGAGGACGAAAACAATAGAATTGTGGTACCGAATCTCTCGAGCTATAAGCCAAAAACCGTTGAAGAAGTCATGGAGTTAATTTTGAAGGGAAATCTGAACAGGACAGTATCACCGACTCAAGCAAATTCCACATCATCTAGATCGCATGCGGTTTTACAAATAAATGTGGATTCAAAAAATAGATCATCGGGCATCAATGAGCAACACACATTCGCTACCCTTTCAATAATAGATTTGGCAGGAAGCGAAAGGGCATCCTCAACTAAAAACAGAGGAGCTAGACTTCATGAAGGTGCTAATATCAATAAGTCATTATTGGCTTTAGGTAATTGCATTAACGCTTTATGTGATCCAAGAAAAAATCAACATGTTCCCTACAGAGATTCAAAATTAACACGATTATTGAAGTTCTCGCTTGGAGGAAATTGCAAAACAATAATGATTGTTTGTGTTTCTCCATCGTCTCTGCACTATGACGAAACTCTTAATACTTTGAAGTATGCGAATAGGGCTAAAGAGATCAAAACCAAAGTCATCAGAAACCAACACAATTTGAGTAGACATGTTGGTTCTTATTTGAAAATGATAACAGAGCAAAAAACTGAAATTGAAGAATTGAGATCTAGGGAGTCAAGAGTTGTAGAACAGGCCTTAACTAGGCAGAACTTACAGAGGGACAAACTCGCAAAAGAAATCTTGGAGTCTTTCGATGAGCTTTCGGTTTCACTAGAAAATCATAAGCAGCAAAAAGCTCAAAAGGCTTACTTGTTGGCCAAAAGAAAGATTCTTTTGATATTGAGATTGGATGTTGAAGACTTTGTATTGTCATTTGATAACAACTTTTCTGAAGCTGATTTAACAGAATATGATTCAATAATCCCTGGCTTCAGTTCGATGTTACACTTATCGGAAACACTTTTGGTCAAGCTCAACGTGGAGATTGAAAACTTAGAAAAAATGTATTCACGTGAAACTGACATAGACTTGATTTTGAATAATTCATCAAAATTGATCTTGAGAAAGTTATCCGAGTTTGAAGGTTGGACTTCATATGATACGCTAAGATTCCAGAACTATGTTGAACAGTTGAGAACTTCTGTTGAGAAGGATATTTTATACAGCAGCTCCATTATGTTTGACCAATCATTAGATGAACTTGCTCAATTAAAGTTTTCCTCATTCAGTTGCCTAAATCTTTTGAGTGTTGAGTTAAGTGATGATTCAATATCTACCACACATATAAAATCTGTGGTAAAGTCGATCACAGATAAACTGAACAAATTGCTCAATGAGGAGATTCACATCAATACTGATTCGACGATTATGGACGCCAAGCCTATAATACCAACAGTGCCACTATTATCACCTCAAAGAATATTCAAAAATGCAAATAATAAGCGGTTGACTTCCCCGATTCATAGATCCCCAGCGAAAATATCCAAACCAAGATCTCCAACAAGACAATCTACTAAGTCATCCAAAAAGGTGAGATGGGATGTTCCTTTCAACGACAGTGCAATATACGATGACGATAGTGACGAAGAAAGAGTTGAATCAGATAGCCATACAAATGCCTCTCCACACGCAAACAGCGATGATGATATAGAGATGATGAATGTCAAAATGAGAAATGGAATGAATATATCCCCACCCAAAAGAAACACAAAAAATAACCCCAAAAAGGCTAATACGTTCTTACCAAAAGCTTTCAAGACGAAACCATCGTTGACAAGCAGAAGGTTAATCCCCACAGGGGGCTCGTCAAGAATATCTAGTAGCTCGTCTGCTTTGGACAGTGGAGATGTTTTCAACAGTCAAGCCATGCCGCTAAAGGATGCTCAAATCACTTCTGGTGAATTTACGTTTCAAAATCCACCCAAATTTGGGCTCAATAAGGAAACCCAAGAGAAGATTAAACTAGTACCGCTTGACGAGACAATTAACCTGTCGTCATTTCCGAGCTTATCTTCTTCTCCGGTAAGGGCACCTTCGTTTAATATTGGAAAACCCCAGCGGCTACTTCCTGTAAAAATGAAAGAGTCAGTACAGGAGGACACAGACATTAACATCACTGATGGTTTCGATGAGGCCAGCTTTAACGTGTCGCTCACAAAAACGGTTCCAGTAGAAGCTGCACGGCAAAGGGTAATTGCTTCCAGTGAGTCGGAAATAAACTACAATAAGGAGAATAACAAGCCCAGAAGCGTTTTTGGCGATATAACTTCCATATTTTAATGCTCTTTTTCATTCTGCGACCTGGGTTAGCAATCTAATATACCACATCACAAACAACAGAGTACGCTGCAATCTGAAACTTAGGGGTTTGCTTAGTAAGATGAATTTCCACTAACGTTAAGAGTCACCTTTTCCGAGGGTTCGAAAAGACCTTTTTTTTAACTTCCGGTTCCTAAAAGTTTGAGGTTTATCACAAACTTTTGTGAACCTCTGTGTAGGTTGATGTTAGCGGTCTTCACTTCAACCAGGTCAACTATAACATCCTCAAAATAGTTCGATACTTCGACGTGTCGGCTAATCCAAGCTAATTGGGTAAGGCTAGTGAATCATATATAAGAAATGAGATATGAGAACACATTATTTGGGATTTGTGACTTTCATTTTAGACGCCATTGACAAGCAGCGTTAAGGAAAATGCCATCAAGTACAAAATCATTCACTTCTGAAAGTTTTCTTTCCGCTAGATCTAATGAGAGAAGCGTTCAGGATTTCTTTAGTTCAGTTCCAGCGCACATTGAAAGACACCCAAACCCCATAGCTATGCACTACGGAGAACCTCATCACGAATTCCAACCAATAAGTTCACTATCGATTACTTTGAAGGATAAACCATTTGATGGCGCTTCAAAATCCTTCGATACGCCAAGAGTTAAGATGAATGGTGAATGCAGTAGGGTTATTTCATGTGGTAAGTCATTGGAATATGCTTCGATTGGAGGATTTAATGAATTATTGGATCACGTCATGGAGTTCATTGAATTGGTAAACAAACCGGCCTATAATGATTGGCTGATACATCCAACTTATGGTAGTGCTAATGGATTACATAGAGTCTGTGAAGTATTGTTGAGTGAGCAGGATGTAGTGTTGATTGAAGAGTTCACTTATTCACCATTTGTCTCTCAAGTGGTTAAACTAGGTGCGATTCCTATCCCTATGAAGTTGAACTTCGAAAAGGGTATTGATTTTGATGCACTTTTGGATCAGTTACTGAATTGGGAATCAAATCATCCCGGTCTTAAAAAGCCAAAGATGTTGTACACCATCCCAACGGCCCAACGTGCAATTGGGCTGACTCAGCCATTTGATATTCGAAGAAAAATTTACAACTTAGCTGAAGAGTACGATTTCTTGATCGTTGAAGATGACCCCTATGGTTACATCACCATGCCATCATACTCGTCATTACAGGATGGCAGTACTCAAATTGAGTTTTCTCATGAAGAGTATATCAACAGTTTGTTCCCCTCGTATTTGACAATTGATACATGTGGCAGGGTAATTAGAGTTGAAACATTCTCTCAAACGTTTGCTCCTGGATTGAGGTTGGGGTTCTTGGTACTCCATAAAAGCTTGCTTAAGTCTTTTGGAACCTATACAGAGATTGGTAACTCCTTTCCCCCTGGACCTTCTCAACTTTTAGTCAATAACACAATAGCTCATCTTGGAGGGATCAAAGGATGGATAGGATGGTTGTTGAAGTTGAGAAATGAGTACATCCAGAGGAGAAATGTTATGTTGTCAACTTTATATGCATCCAGCTCGTTCAAGTTCAATCAGTTTTCTGTTATGGAACCCTCAGCTGGTATGTTTCTCATCACTAGATTGAATTTTGACAATTTTGACATGACTCAATATGAAGCTTTGTTGAATGAATTCGTGTACAAGACAATCGAAAATGGGGTCGAGGTTGTAATCGGAACATCGATGCAGTCGGGAGATGAAGCGATTGGAAGATCAAATTTTGTCAGGTTGTCTTTCGCTTCCCTCAACAACCACGAAGAGATAATTGAAGCCACTAAAAGGTATACAAAATCTATCGAAGAATTTTTCAAGGGGTTAAAAGCTTAGGATTGTTGCCCATCTTTTAGGATCATTTTTTCGCCTATCTAATCAAATTTTACCATGATCATTGATATTCGTTTCATTCAAATATTTCAATATTCCAAGCATAAATACTATCTACTACTTATCAACTAAAATTGTTAATCAATAGAATCTGCTTCTAAATGTTTTTCGTTTGTCACATGAAAAGTCTTTACGTCTATTTCGCAAAATGCAACTTGATATCAAACCATTGTCTTGCTTGAACTTCAGGAATTGTCAATGATGAATCACCATAAGTCAAAGGAGCAAAAAACTTAAATCCCCAAACGATTGCAGACAAAACACCAACAACAGCTGGTAAATAAAGAGCATAGTGAATAATGTTTGATTTCAACTCACCACTCTCTTTTAGTTTCTTTTCCAGTTCCAAATCTGAGTTCGACTTCAAGTCATCATTTCTGTTATCAGTGAACAAAAACTCAAATAATCCAGCACTGAACAACGCAGCTATCAAATGAGCAGGCAAATAGTGGTGTAAGAATTTTTGTCTGTTCATCAAAAAGAAAGGTAAATAATGACAGCCCCATCCTATCAAGAAGAATCCTAATGTGTTGTATAATCTCAAACGTGATGTCTCTGTCAAAACATGAACATCTCTCCTCTGGGATATTTGATCCAGTAAGACGATGCCAACATATACCAATATACACAAGACTTCGAATCCCCAACCGATAATGTTACCGATGAAATAAATCTGCTTCTTTTCGGTATCTTTGGTCCAAAATGAAACTCCGGACAATGATAATGGCCAAGTTTGAGGTTCAGAAGCAAATGGATGTTCACTCGATAACTTGTTATTCTGAACAAACATCTCGCGTTGTAGTTCAAACCATTTTTTGAAAAACGGCAATGTCTTGACATCTTTTTTAACGTAATTTGATCTAGGACCAGTCAAGCCGACAATTTCGTCAAAGTACCATATATTTTCAGCTTGTGCGATGTTCTTGTTACCATTGATTTCCTGTTGATGGAAACCCCATTCTGGTAAGTAGACATCGTTATGAGTCCACATTGCCACAACAGTAGAAACGTGTAAAAGTTTTATTAATGACAGTTTTGTTTGCAATCGAGAATTCTTCATCTTGTTGAAAGGATCCATTCTAAACAAAGTATCATTAAACCTAGCACCTTCACCAGTTTCTGCATCGATAACCGTAAATTCTTCGTTTGTTGGGAATAACGGAGATGCCACATCATGCGTTAATAAGTATCCTCCGGTAAGGACGTGTCTTAATCTAATGACATCACCTTGGTTGACATTACGCGTTGACTCATCATTGATATCAGATGGTAGAATTTGCCAGTTGTTATAATCATCCTTAGCGGAGTAACCAGTGACTTGTTGACCTGTTGATGAGACTCTACCGTCATCGTAACGTAATGGATATTGGTATGGATGAGAATGTAAGTACAGTTCAGTATCCTTATGCTTCAAAGTAACAATATCAAAATATTGAATATCTCTGGCCTCCTTAGCCAAAGGAGAGTCACCCAATGTGGCTTGAAATTCAGGTGACATGAACCCATCACCCGGCCCTGATTTATTCAAAATAGCAAAATGGATATAAAACCAATTGAGATATATGATAAATGGTATTAGGATCAATGACACAAACCTTGCGATAAAATGGTTCAGGAACTGTCTCAACGACAAACCTTTGTTGATATCCAACAAATCCCATAACTCGATACCAACACCAACACCAATTGTGGCATATGTGAAAACACCAACATATTTGGTGGATATCACACAAGATAATGAAAACCCAGTCAATAATAACCATTTCCACCAATTGAACTTAAAAGGGTTGTTTCTCTGTTTGATAAAACGAACGTAACAATACATCGAAGCAGCAACCGAAATGATCAATGTGGCATCCAACAAGATCAATCTAGTCTCAGCCACATGAGCGTTATCAAACAACACCAACGATGAAGCCAAGATACATGTTGGAATACTATATCCACACTCTTGCATAGTGCTAAACATCAATGGAATGGTCAATGAGCCCAACACGGCACTCCACGCTCTCAATGGGATGTATGGAACGTTGTTGGAGACATAATTATCACCGATGTTTTCGAACTTGAACTTTCCATTGAAACCTATCAAGTAACCAACGGCTGCAATCATCAACTTTGCAAAAGGTGGATGCAAATCAAAAAAGTATGTTCTCTCCAAGTAGTACGATGCAAATTTGCCAAAATGAACTTCATCGAATACTACCTCATTTGGGTAACTGATGCTATGGTACCTGGTCGCAAAGGCTAACAATGTCAATAAGATATTTGAGATCTTGTAGTACTTCTTGTTCGATTTGGAAATGAACGAGTTTGATGAGACCTCTACATCATCGCTCGGCTTCGAATCTTTCGATAAAATTTTGGAGCTTTTCCTCTTTGTGCTTGGGGCCATGCTTCTACAAAATCAACTGTGCTCTACAAATGCTAACGGATGGTTTATTGTTGGTATGGATTTTATCAATTGTCCAATAATTATGAAATTTGCTGTTCCGCTGCATCAACATCAAAGTCAAGCAAAAAAAAAAACGTGTTTTTTTTCTGCATTTTCGTACTTTTCATATTTTTCAGTCTTATCACTCACTCACTACAAACCCATAAATGATTGAAGGCTAGTTAATTGATGAAGGGAATGGTGATAACGAAGGGATGGACGTTTAGCTGAATGGATGAAATAAAATGAACTGTATATATACTACTAATAAAAAAAGTTTGAAAATGCAATAGAGGAATTAGTGAAACAAAAATTTAAAACAGGAAGATGTATTCCTCAATGTCTAATTACCTGTGACCCTTTTATTAGTTTTTTTTCTTTTCCGCTGTCTGTTTGCTTGATGGAACTAGTTATCAGCATATCCATCATCGAGATAGCTACCACCGTTCAAATCTGAACTAGATGACATATTCTGTTGCTCGTAGTAGCTGTTGATAGGTCTGCCGTTGTTACCACCATATCTTTGATTCATGCCACCGTTTTGCTGTTGTTGTTGAAACTGTCTTGGAATGTTACCACATCTATCCTTTCCGAAATTTATCTTCAAGTTCTCGTAGTCCTTGTTGTACTTGATACCGTCAATCAGTTTGATTGCATTTGAGATATTTGTGAAGTTGACAAATGCACAATTCTTCTCAACAAAGAAGTTGATTTGTTCAATCTCACCAAACTCTTTGAAGTCTGAACGCAACTTGGAGGCCTTGTGGATTATCTTGGATGATTTTGTTTCGCCATATTCTGTTTTGATTGTAGGTTTCTTGTTTGACTCCTCGGTATTGTCTTGTAAGCTCTCAGAATCATTTGACTCTTCGGGTTTTTCTTCCTCTTCTTTTGCTTCCTCTTCTTCAACGTCGTCTTCATCGAGTTCCAACTCCAATCCACCAATATAGATATTTCTGCTAGCACCATTACCAACAGCCAAGGTCAATGCATTACTCAACGGGCCACTATGTTTACCCCAACCTATCTTTATCTTCCTGTTATGAATGATAAGACCGTGCAAACTGGACATTGCAAAGAACTGTGCAGCAGCAATTGGGTCGATAAAAGTGATAAAGGAAACGTGTCTTTCAGAAATCAACCTAATATTCTGTAATATACCACCACGTACAACATTACAAATCTCTTCAATGGTCGAATCCGGGTGTAGATTACCCAAATATACGGTTCTGTTACCCAAGTTATTTGCACCACCTGCACTTGTTGCAATAGCCAGTGCTGCACTTGATTGTTGAACCAAGGCATTTGAAATGAAATCCCTATCAACATTTGTAATCAAATGTTCAAAATTAGGATTCAAGCCCAAGTATTGTGCTGCATTGTGTTGTTGTGTCTTTGTTATAAAGGCACATCTATCTTTACCGTAAAAGATCTTCTTGTGTTGGTACTTTTCATTTATTGGCAAATTTTGTACAACTCTTATGGCCGTCAATATACTTGTGAAATGAACAAATGCAATTTTTTTTTCTGCGATCAACTTGATGGTATCGATTGTACCGAATTCTTTCAAATCCTCGATTAATTCTTCTTCTGTGGTATTTGGTGATAAGTTACCCAAATAGACATTTCTTGTGGCACCATATCTATTAACTGCATTTAATACCACTGGTTGTAATTGAGTATTTTTACCCCAACCAATTCTGATATCGTTTTGCTTTATTGTTAGCCTTTTTAAAATAGCATCCGAATGAAACAATAAAGCAGACGATTCATCCAAGAATGAAATAAATGCACAGTTCTTTGCAGGTAAGACCTTTACATTCTCAATGATACCAGATCTAACATGGTCCAATAACTCTTTAGGAGAGATATCATTTGGAACGTTACCCAAATATACTGTTCTTGAAGGAGCAACCTGCTGTTGGCCGTATTGTTGTTGCTGTTGGTGGTGCTGGTGTTGCTGTTCATCCAAGAGACCCTGTTGTTGCTGGTATAAATCTTCGTATTGGTAATCGTTACTATTGTTTTCAACAACCTCATCATTTTCATCCTGATATTCATCGTACAAAGAGTTGTTGTTGTTATTGTAGTTTTGTAGTGATTGCTGCGAATTATTCGATGATTGGTTGTTGTTCACGTAGTACTGTTGAGGCTGAATGAATCTATTCGATTGTTGTAAATAAGGTGATTGGATGAATTGTTGAGCAATTATTGGTTGTTGGTTTTGAGAATACACATCACCTGTATAAGTGGCGTACTGGTATGACATGTTTGTTAGAAATGGCTTTTACTTAGAGCTCGATTGTGAAAGTTCTTCTTGATTGGATGTGTCCAGTATGTATGTAGAATTTATATTTGACCTAAAATGAATGTATTCTAAATATTTGAAATTCACCTATAAAAATCTTATGAAGTTTCACTAGAGATTGATATGAACCAGTTTGAATGCTAATTGATCGAAAAAAGATGATTTGATGAACTTATAATCTGGTATATATGGAAATGATAATTTGCTATTATACACACTATATAGATTATATATTAAAACTCTTCTGTGCTTTTTACACCTATGTATTAATAGAAGATTAATACCAAACATTTATGTGAAAAAAAGCCTTTTAAAAAAAAATTTTCCTGTTTCCATTTTCAAGCAAAACACAATATCAGACACAGAATATACACACATATATAGGGTTTCTAGCCTTGAAATGAATCTTTGAACCATCTTTTCTTCTTGAATGAGTCGTTGATATTCATGTTATTCTACAAGCGACCATAAACTCTGTGTTTGGCCTTCTGAGCCTATGTGAAGTTAGCCTGGAACCTCTCCCTTTCTTAATCCTTGGTTAATCTGGGATAAAAACAATCGGGGAATCACAATCTTGAACCATGCAAGATTGAAACTGTCGACATATCAAATGAATGGCCATGTTGGGCCAGCCGGTCGATAAGCTGAAGTCTCAGCCTTCTTGGAAGCCACATAAGAGATCAAACTTCATGGCAGTTTTCTCATGTAAGCTGCCTACAAGTATATATATAAAAATGTGGGGAAAAACGCTATAAAACCAGCATTCATGCTGACCCATTATCATTCGCTGTAATCAGTATCTTCATCGTTATCTGATTGTTGATTTCCACCACTCAATAAAAGGTTCTGAGTGGTGCTCGGTGTACTTAATATATCTGACTCTTCTCTATCGCTTGATTCATAACTTGCAACTTCATCTTCATCCTCAGTTGTTACGTCCCCTTTGTCATCAGCAAGAGCATCCTGGCAGTCATCTTGATCGTCTTCTTCGTGGTGTCTTTTACTAACCTTAACGATACTTTTGTTGATTTTCGATATGGGTTTCTTTGTGGGAGATGCAGAGTTTAGTCGCCTTTCAGCCAGAGGTTCAGCTTGTTTGGGGAGTTCACTCACATCAATGAATGACTTGTTGATATCATACTTATCTGCCTCTCTGCGGTTAAAGTTCAAATCATTTAATGGACTTTTTGTTCTGCTGTTTATCATTTCCAACTCTAAAATTTTCAGTTTTTTGGCATTCAATATTGATATGAACCTCTTAGTTGAGTTGATCAATTTTAGTTCATTCTTGTTGATTTCAGCTATCTCATCCTTATAACCCAGAAGTCGAAAATTTGTTTTTTTCAGTGTGTCGTACTGGTAGTTGATCAACTTTTTTGAATGGTAGTTTGCATCAATTGACAACTCAAACCATTGAAATAAATCTATAGTTTCATCAGGATCTTTCCTCAAAGCTATAGTGGCTAGCTTGATCCCAAACATTCCACTCTTGTTGGATATTGCCATTTCAATGAAATGCTCGTCATTTTCCGGACTTTTTTCCATTGAGGCCGACATTCGATATTCATCATTTGTGTCGTATGAACCAATCAATAAAATATTAAATAGGAAGTTCTTAAAATCTTGATCTGTATCGATTATAGCCTTGGAATTCACATTCTGGCACCTCAATTCCCTATAATTAGTCTCATTTATATATCCAACAAAAATTGAATCACCGCCTGAAAAGGCTTCTAGTTTCAAGTTCAATTTGAAGTTTAGTGATAGCACATGCAACTTCTCGTGAAGCATTTCTTCATCTTTCTGTGGTGATGTGAATGTATGGAGTGAGTTCAGTTCTTCAACCTTGACAACAGCGTCTGGTTTAGTGTTTTTAAAGTCCAAAATAGAATTGAAATCGTTCAATGCAGACTGATTTAATAATTCTAGTTGTTCATCAAATGAAATTTCGTTCTCATTTAAGTTGATGATATGTAGGTAAAGCTTGTCGTTTTGGTCATCTACACCACCATCATCCGGATCATCATCTTCTCCTTGCTTTATACCACTTAATGGGATATATGTTATTCTTTCCTTTAATATTGATGACATTTATAGAAATATCTTTGAAATTTGAAGCAATGCTTTGATTCTTTTCAAATCATTCTTACTGTTGCGTTAAAGGTGAATAGTGAGGCCAAAAAAAAATTGGCAAAAAAATGGTATGCCCTTACTTAAAGAACAAACAATCTTATGACAAGTAGGCTGATACGAGGCCCAACTAAAGATCCTTTTGTTTTTAAGATCTTTTTATCTTATGGGGTTAACAGAGAGTATTTTGTTTTTTGTTTTCTCTTATTCATCCAGAATATACAAAAGTGATTTTTTGAACAACCAAAGGACCCCTTTTTGAACTTTAATCTATTCACAAGCGGGATTGAATGGTAAACTGTGGTTTGAATACGAGATTACAGGGTATTGTTAATAGAGTTTTTTTCTGTTCTAACAAGTATGTTGTTTGATGAGTCTGTTTCAATAACACAAAACACTTGTTGGAAGATGATCACTGCAACCTAGGACTTTCGGACTCTATTTCTATCTAAAACTTTTTACAGTTTATAATTCACTTTTAAGTGTGCTGTTCAAGGAGAATAGCTAATTGTGAATTTTTACGAGACCAAAATTAACGTTTAAAAGCTTCAGTGATATAAAGTTCCGAAGTTATTTGAGAAAATCGCTTAACAATCATTCACCCACCAGTTATTTATTGTGATATGAGACACCTTAGTGGTAATGATTCAAGTTTTCTTTCTACATGTTTTCGCGTTTATTTTTCTTTCATTTTGGAAGGTTTGAGAACGAAACATGTTAGAAAGCTATAACTAGGCTTCCTTTGAATGAAAATATACTCCTTGCATTGTAACCACATGATGTCTTCTTCGCTAGAGTGAACTAACTGATTGAACCTTTGTATAGATAGATACCCCCTTTCTGACAAAAAGTAGTTCAAAGCTAGCCAAATGTGGCGCTGATTTCCTAACAAGCACATAACGCCACTCAGCCACACAAATATTTCAATTTTCAAGAGAAAAATATAGAAAAATATAATGTAAGAATCATGCTCAACCATATAGACTTGGGTTCAAATGACCAAGCACAACTAGCGAGGGACACAAGAGACTAGAGTTTTGAATATTTGAAGAAACTGCAACAAAAATGGCTATAACTATACGATTAGCAACTGTAAGTGACATTGAAGCGATGCAGAATACAAATTTACACAATTTGCCTGAAAACTATACAACAGTGTTGTACTTATATCATTTGTTATCATGGCCGCAAGCGTCATTTGTAGCCACAACTTATGATGACATCAAAGTAATGGGTGAAGGGGAAGAGGAAGTTATTAGAGATGCAAAGGGAGATTGTAACTATTCTAGAAAAGGAGAGAAAATAGTTGGATATGTTTTGGGAAAGATGGATGATGATCCAGAATCTGAGTCCGATTTGGTAGGCCATGTTTCATCATTGTCAGTGATGAGAAGTTACAGAAGAATGGGTATTGCTGAGAAACTAATGAGGCAGTGTCTTTATGCCATCAAGGAGAACTACAACGGTAATAACGTTTCGTTGCATGTTAGAAAATCTAACAGAGCGGCTTTGCATTTGTACAAGGAAACATTGAAGTTCGAAGTTGTATCGATTGAAAAGTCATACTACCTTGATGGAGAGGATGCTTATTACATGAAAAAAGTGTTAAAATTGGACGAGTTGATCCCAAGTAGCTTCCAAGGTGGATTAGCAGATGATTTGAGTGAGGATCTCATATAGTCATTTGACTTCTCTCAGAAAGAGGAAGACTCTCCACATATTCCACTGGAGAGCTGAATAGAAGGTATTTTCACCTTGATGATAGCTGACTTCATTGAAGGGAAACAGCAATTAGATCAAAATTTGTCAATAGTTGAAACAGATAGACGTAATACATCAAAAATGGAATTAATAAAACATTCAGTTACGGGCAGCCAACTGAGTAGATTTGAAGATAACTGCCGCTCTGTAGAGACATAATGCTGCTTAAACACCGGCATACTATTATAATTTCCTATAGGAATCGATACCCGGAAATGAAGAAAACTACCCAATAGACACTCTCAGATGAATTATTCGCTGCATTTAATGCAAATTCTCAAATTGTCATGTCCTGTCTTGGTTTTGCGGCCCCTACACTGGTAAAAAAAATATTCTTCATAGAAAATGTTGACATTCGAAACATCTTTCATCATTAAACAGTCCATGCCATGAAACTTTTCGGACTAACAGAATTAGATACATCTTCATTTTGTTATTTAAAGTGGGAGAGGGGTGGAAATAATAAAAAAGGGAGCAATCGAGCCAAGCTTTATAAGCGCGCAGTTTGCGCACGCAGTTTGACTTATTTTTATTTAGAGCGTACGCTGTATATATTTTTTATTTTTTTTTTTTTTTTTTTTTCATTTTTTTTCACAAAAAACTTTTCCTTATGTATTTTAGATAAATCATTAGTTATTAATTATTGTTCATTGAGATCAAGTAGGTAATTAGGTCAGATAGCATATATAATGTCATCTTTATCACAGCAGTTATCATCTGTTGTTGTGGCCAACCAAACTTTGGCGTTGGACAGAAAGAAGCGTTCAAAATTACATTCCGTATCGTTAATTTATGACTCCAAGTTTGCATCAACACAAGACTATGACTCAATTTATTCCGTTTCTTTAGATGCTTTGGAAGAACTAGAAACACTAGATAAGAGGTTTGGAAGATTCAAGTTGACCATCTTCAGCGAAACATCAATAAATGTGGATAGGTTAGTCCAGTCCAAGGAGCAGAATGACAATTTGGATCAAACAATTTCAACATTTTTGAATTTGTTGTCGCCTTATTGGAATTTGCAGATTGCTATCAAGGCTGCAGAATGGCCACTTCGTAGATTTCAAATGAACGTTTATAACGCTGAACCATTGATATTGACTACCTTGCCATACTTCGACCAACCAATCTTCAACAGAATCTTGCATGTTTTACCATCATCAAATACTCCATTGCTATTTACTTGGTTGACTAACTTTAAAAAACTTGAAAAGTTGCCATCCAGGAACGTCATCATCAAGGCTTTCACTGATATCGATTTTTTCAATCTCTACTCGAAGTTTCTTGTTGGCCAGTTGCAAAACAGCAATGAATATTCAAAACAACTCGTTTTCTACATCAGTTGTACCATCTCCACCATTGTTGCATTATCTTCAGATGACTTTTCAAAGTTGACAGTGCTTACTCCTATTGTTTTGGAAACCTGTGGTGAATTGTTAATTTCAAAAAATCAAGATAGTAAGATCACATCGTACTCGATCTTATCTGTTTTAGCTTCTGCCATCCCACTTTCAAAGGATGTCATTTTTGCTTCAATTGAGTCCATTTTGTCAAGTGCAAAGTTGAACAAGAACTCGTTGTCATGTATTTTGAAGTTATATCAAACTTTACAAACAGGGTCATTTGAAAACTTACCATCAAGCATACTGAATAAGTTACCAAAGAATTTGTTATCAAATGATGGTGAATATGCTGAAATTTTATTAGCTAATGACAATGGACACAAAAATAGTAAATTCATCACAGGTTACTTGAGATCATTAGTTAACAATGACAAATTGACCGGTGAAGAGTTTGAATTTATTCAACAGTTTGCTTTAACATCATCAACACAATTCAAATTGTTGTTGAAAGATCTATTGAAAGCACTAGAAAACGAGCAGGATTCATCAAAGTTGATATCATATTTCAAGTGGATGATAAATTTGAAAAAGGACCTTTTCATATCAACGTTACCCGAGGCTGATATGGAAATGGACTTGTTAGAAATGAAATTACAAGCTACGTTGATTGATGAAGATATTTCCGAGAACACAAACTCGAATTTGTCAAAGGTATTTGAAGATATCGAAGAAGCAAGCGTCGAAACTTCTGAAGAGGTTGAACAACTTTATAACGCAAATGTAGCAAGCTCCAAGACCTTTTTCACACCGGAATCAGATCAAGAATTCAACAAATTGTTATCTGTTTATATGAAATCGATCTCAAGCTCAACTTTCTCATCTTTTGCAAAGATCTGTTTCACATCAAATACATCATTGGTATCCTTTTTAACAAGATTATCCACTTCATTGAACGTCCCAACAAGAGCTAGGTTAGACTCTATAATCAGATTGAGGAGTTTGTTCAAAGAGCTACCAGCTAAGAATTCGTTGTTTTCACTATTCCCAATTTTGATCTCATTATTATCTGATTCTAAGCAAATGATTAGAATGGGTGGTGTTGAATTGATTAAGACAATTCAAGAAAGATCAGTTGCCAAGATCAGCGACGTTTTTATGGTGAATGAAATCTATGGTGTCAAATCATCACAAATCGTTCATTTGAGTCCAGAGGACTCAAGTAAGTTTTTGTCAACTTTGGTCTTGAATTTAGATTCTTGTAAATTGGATGGTTCACAAATATCCAAGATTTTAATCAATTCTTTGGAAGCAGAGAAAAAGTTGAACAAAATGATTTTAGCTTGCTTGATTTCACATTGTTTGGTAAACGAATTGCCTGTTGTTAGATTGAATTTATGGAGAAACATTTCTAAAATCTCACAGATAATCAAGGGTACTGCTTCTCCATCTCAACTTTTACAGGACCAATTGAACTCATATGTCGAGAAGAGAAAATATTGGGAAACCAGATGTATTGATTCCGGCGTTAATTTCAAAACTTTTGAAACCAGTTTGGTTAATTTGCTCTCACCAAAAGAGAAAAATCACAATGGTGTCGAATTTATCAAAACTTGCTTATCCTCACCTTTTGCTCAGTTAGCAGATTTGGCTTCTTCAAGAGCCATCGAAATTTTTGATTCAATGAAATTGGAGTTTCAGCTAGAGATTGTCCATAGCATTTTGAGCGATTCAACAGGGCAAACAGATTTGTCGTATGATCCAATTGATCTCTTGCAGTCGTTAACTTTATCCAGTGATATTTTCGTTCAATTAGTCAAGTCAACAACCTTGACTCAAACTCAGCCATCAAATTCTGTTCCAAAAAGAAGAAGAAGATCATCACAGTCAACCAGACAGGCTATGATGGACTCCTCAGTTTCAAGGATTGCTATCGATCATTTGCAAAAATTGACCTTAATTTTGGAGATCTTGGAGAAAAACTCCTCATCCGCTCAGTTCATTCCATCCGTTGACTTATTAAAGAACTTGTTCAATATTTTGAACGATTTGGAAAGTTTAGGTAATGATGCCAACTTGCCTGTCTTATACGCACAAGAAACTTTGGCATCTGCAATGTTGAATATTGTCAACTCATTGAATTCAGACTCATCAATCATATCAAGTATAGACTCATCTGTTGTTAGAGCTGATTCTATCGTCAGCACAATAAGAAATTCAACCTCACCACAAGTACAAAACAAATTGTTGCTAGTTGTTGCTTCGTTGGCTAGATTATCTCCAGAGACTGTTTTACATTCAGTCATGCCAATTTTCACATTCATGGGTGCTCACACTATCAGACAAGATGATGAATTTTCAAACCACGTCGTTGAACAAACAGTTTTGTGTGTCGTTCCTGCATTAGCAAGTACTGCGTTGAACGGAAAATCGGAAGAAGTTGAGTTCTTGTTAACAAGTTTTGTTTCATCGTTCCAACACATTCCAAGACACAGAAGAGTCAAGTTATTTACAACTTTGCTGAAGACTTTGGACTCTAAAATTTCTATCAGTTTGATTCTATTCTTGTGCGGTCAACAATATTCTGATTTGTTCAACAAGCACAAAATGGCTGATTGCAGGACATTTTTGGAATTTTCTTCATCCTTTTTGAAGAATTTCTCTGCTGAGGAACAGTTACTTTCATTTAGCAAGTTTGTGGAACTTTTCAACTTAATCCCAAATGAACAATTGGACAAGAACTCTAATGAATTTATAGCATTGAGTAAGAGAAGTGTCTTTGGTATCAATATTTTATCGTTGACTTCACCAGAATTATCAACTCTCAAAAACAACTTGTTGAGTTTCATAAACCAGTCGATTGTCGGTAAGAATGACTTGAGTTCATTACCACATTTGAAGGTCAAGATTGCTACTCTGATGTTAGACGAATCAGCTTCAAGTAGAGATATTATCAACTCATCATTCTCAAAAATTGTTTCTAAGATTCTATTTATCTTGGATAGTGACTCGAGGTCGAACAATGCCGAAATTTCAACTTCGTTATATAAGTTGTTGGGAAGCATTTTAACCTTGTTACCCATTCAAGAGTTTGTGCAGTCAATTTCATCGATTTTGAATACATCTGATTCAAGCTTGAGAATCAAGAGACACCTAACAGTATTGGCAGGCGCTCAATTTGAATTCGAATCACCAGCTGACTTATTTGCTCAAGAAGGTGCTATTTCATTAGTTCCAATTTTGATAGATAACGTCAAGAATGATAGTAATGATGTTGAATTAGCTCAAGCGAGCTTGGATACTTTGAGTTCAATGTTTGACAAATTCCAAAATGAATTAGATGGATCATATTATATCAAGGCATTAACTGTTGCTGTTGATAACTTGACTGTCGAAACTTCACCTGAATTGATCATATCTTCAATCAACTGTATCACCAGTGTCGTTTCTGTGATTGGTGTCAAAATGATTGGATTTTTCCCTAAGATTGTCCCTCCAATTTTCAAGATCTTTGAAAGATATCAAAAGAACCAAGAAGACGAAGTCAACGATGAAATTACAACACTTGTTCAAATCTCTATTTTGATTTTATTTTCATGTTTGATAAAGAAGATTCCTGCTTTTATGACAAGCAATTTGGAACGAGTTTTAACTTTGATTTTAACGGCAAATGCAATTCCAGAGTCAACAAGATTAGCTACCCTTGATGTAATCGTCCAGCACATGGATTTGAAGACTGTATTGAAGTCATTGTGCTCAATTTGGGAATTAATTTCACAGTTGGATCCAATAGCAATCGGTTTGTTCTTGCACACTTTGGAGATAACCATCGAGAAGATTGATAAAAAGACAGCTTCTTTACAATCAATTCCATTCATGAAGTTTTTATTGTACGCATTTGAATACAGAAGCAAGAGTAAATATGACAGCAACACTATTCATAGAATAGAAGCCTCGTTATTCCAATGTGGTATTCAGTATGTTTTGAAGTTGAACGATAAGTCTTTCAGGCCATTGTTTGCAAGTATGTCCAGATGGGCTTTTGATGGTGAAGGGGTTATAAATGTTGAAATAACAGAAGTTGAAAGACTTTTAGCGTTTTTCAGGTTTTTCAACAAGTTACAAGAAGGTTTGAAGTCCATTATCACTAGTTATTATTCATACCTTTTGGAGAATGTTGAGAAATTGTTACAGAGATTTGCCTCCAACCAGTTGGCTGACATAAATTTACGTCGTATTATTATTATATCATTGACCTCTTCATTCAAATATGATCAGGAAGAGTTTTGGCAAACACAGACAAGATTTGATGCCATTGCAGAATCATTGATTTCTCAATTGACAAATATTGAAGATGGAATTGGTAAATATTTGGTCAAGTCCATAGCGTCACTATCTGCCAACTGTTCAACCGATGAACACAATAAGGAGTTGAATGAATTGATGATGGCTCATTTGAAATTATCGTGCAACCCGAGAGAAAAATATTGGGCTTCAAAAACCTTCAAAGTCATCTATCAAAAAATTGGTGAAAGTTGGTTACCATTACTACCTCAATTGGTTCCACTCATCGCTGAGTTATTGGAAGACGATGACGAAGAGGTTGAACAAGAGGTTAGAACAGGATTGGTTAAAGTCATTGAAGGTGTTTTAGGTGAACCATTAGACAGATACTTATCATAGACTTTCCATGATCTCAACTCTGAAAATTATACCAAATGTAATTTTAGTTTCAATTTTGATGTTTGTTTTAGTTATCAATCGTTTACCCAAAAGAAAGTATGTTTATTATGAAACCAAAGGTTTGCTGTTCCCTATCTAAAGTAGTCATCCGTTACCGTTATAAAATTAGCATCTTGTAGCCTTTTCACCCTCTGCCCAGATGCTCTGAATTAAATCTTTACCTCTGTGCAAAGTAAACTTAGCATTATTATTCATCAGCCTGTCGTCATCAACCTTGGTTTTTAGTTTTGTCTCCTTTATGCACATGTGTCTATCATTTATACACCGGTTTATACTTTCAACAACGGGCCTTTGATTGAATCTATTGAACTTTCTTAAATCATTCGCTATAGATTCGAACATTACCCGGTCATCAACGCTGATCTTGTTCCACCTGTTTATTAAGGATTGATCTTTTGCTGTCTCTTCTGTGTCATTCATTGTGATGAAGTGATCCCTAATATGAAGTTGTTTCTGTAGTGTTCTTAATGGGACGTCAAAGTCCATGTTGATCAGCTCATCTTGTTGGGGTTTATCTAGAAGTGACAGATCTTTGGTCATCGGAGACTGAGAAAGAGAGTGAGCCGATCCTCTGCTTCTGCTTTTGATAGCAAATGTATTCTTTTTGGGGAAAAAATTATCAGCAGCTTCCAAACTATATTGCACGTCATCATCAACATCGACTTCCAAGTCCTCCATCTCATCCGAAGAGCTACTCTCACTTGCATTATATGAATGATTCAATGAGGACTTGATTCTTTCTATGGAATTACGTTGGCCGTACCCTGATGATGGCCCCGAAATACTAGCAGCTTTACCAGTTCTTTTTTTATTTTCCAAATCAAAAGATAGCTCACGCAACCCTTTCGATAAATCTTCGCTCTGGTATCTAAGTGGGAAGTCACCAGTGTGGCCATTGAACTGTTTTTCAGTTGAATTTAGCTGCGATGCCGATGAGTATGTATAGTTGAGGTTGTTATTCAAAGTATGACGAAGATAATTGTTGTTGAAGTAGTTGGGATGATGATGCGCAGGATGATGATGATGAGGATGGTGGTGATTAGCTTGTTGGCCTGGCACAACGGTATCCGGAACGGTTTTCTCGTTGTAAGCCGATAACAAGGCAGCTTTAGAGTATTGATGCGATACAACGTTGGCACTGGTACTACTACTTCGTGACCCAACTAAAGAAGTGGAGCCGCTATTCACGGAACCGTTGGGAACTTTCGCCCTGGATGATGATCTCGAATTGTTGCTGGTTAAGTTCAAGGATATTATGCTATTGGCCGAACTGGTCCTTGTTCCCACATTGAACGGTCCTTTGAAAGGGATGTTCTTGTTGCCATACTCATGCCTCAAGGGCGTCTTGAATTGCCGTCCTCTTCTTTCGTGTTCCGAATGCTGGGTGGCTAGTACGTCATCCGAGTGTGAGTTATGAAGTGTTGGAAGTTTGACAACGCTGGTTATGATCGACTGCTGGTGCTTAGCAGAAACATGACCTATATCATGAAACTTGGTGATATTCTCCACCAGCTGGGACATCGACTTGTCTGTTCTGTTGCGGTCTTCTCTCTTATCTTGATCTCTCTCGATCGGTGGGGGGGTGGTTGCGAGTGGTTGCACCTACCTGATGATCCAATTACAAATACCTAGCAGAATCACAAATACCAAGATACTATAGTATTACAGATCAATAGCAAAATTTTTTTCTTTTAAACCTACCTACAAATAAAAAAAATTCGCTTTCATATCGTATATATCAAATTTTACGATTGTACTCATCTTCGACAATCATCTCTGATCGCGATAAAGATAAGATTAACATTGGAGCGCGCATCGGCCAATTGAAATCGATATCGATAAGAAACATTCACGTGACAATCAACATCCAAGCTTACGTAAGGAATGGACGAGACAATATGGACGGCAATAGTATCATCTTAATCATAGATCTCAATAGGAAAGAGAGTATCACCACTATAAAACCAGTTATCATTATCCATCTCCTTTGACAACCATTCAGCTGGGAACGAGACCAAATTTCCCTTGATTTGGTTTAGTAATTTTTCAGCGGTTTCCTTACTGTAGACTCTTCTTCTCCTGATCAAGTTTCTATACTTTGTGACGGATACCGAGTTCTTCTTCTTCTTTGCTTCGTTGTGTAATGTGTTCAGAGTGGATGGTTTCATCTTGGGCTTGGGGAACGTTTTCTTCAGCTCTGCTTTATCTTGGGATGAGGGAACAGAAGAGGGCGGGCTGTCTTCTTCCAAGTGTTCTTCCAAAGCTTCCTCGTCCTCGTTCTCCGATAGCAACTCATCAATGACAGGGTCATCGAGAATCTCATCCGTTAAGGGAAGTCTGGAGGTGGCTTTTGCATCCGACAGCGATCTTGCTCCGTTTTGAACAGGGATGTGAACCCTTTTGATGGCAGCCTCCTTTTGACTCTTCATGAATGCGGCATTCAAATCGTCGTATAACTTATAGGTTGCCCAATTGGAGGCTTGATCATCCGGATGACAATGGAAAACTAACCGAAAGATTCTCGTGTTGGTCAACGATACCTCGCTCCATATGTCGTCATAGAAAAAAGGATCCAAAGGATCCTCAAAACAATATGGATCAATATATTTTGGAGAATTATCATTAATGCCAATTACATTCAATAGTTCATCCACAGCCAGATCGTCTAAGGTGACAACTGGTATATCAGTGATAACAATAGGAGATGGCGTCGTCACTTGGTTGTTACTCTCCTCTAGATCCACCGTAGCATGCTCAACAGAAACGAGACTTGTTCCACTGCTTAAAATATTTTCACTGGAGCTTGATGAACTGCCTGTTTCAGGTCTTTTGGAGGGTTTCGATGCTTCCGCTTCTTGCGCTTTTCTGGTTTCGACTCTTTGAAAATACGAAACTCTTTTCAACAAGTCCAACCTTTCCTTGTTTTTAGCTGTGATATATAATTCATCTTCTTTGTCTAATGGAGTTGAAAGATCAGCTTCAATACCGTCATCATTCAAGTACTCAACGACTTGTTCAACGCAAGGCAAGAATGAGTCGTTCAATTTTGTAGATGAAGCATCTTTTGACCACTTGTGTAACATCTTGGTTACCCTTTTTTTTGAATGGTCATAAGATCTCTGAGCATAGTTATCTTGACCATTACCTTCAATATCTGATCTGTGAATAGTGTTCTCTGTGACTCTAGAGTCGGATGATATCTTTTTTTTTTCGCGGATACCAATATTGTCCACACCAGCTCTATAGTTGAATGAGGTATACAAAGGAGTTGGCTCATAATTGGATTGACTTTGAAATGAATCAAGTGGTGCCTTGGAATCTAAGGGGATTTTAGTGTGTATATCGCCACCCACTTCTTTCATAAAAGTTCTCCATCTTTCAGTACCCTCATTTTGGTTCAAAACATCTCTTGAGGCCAACTCAACAAAGGAAGAAATCAGCAGACTTTCATCATCAGCAAAAATGCCCGTACAAGCCATTTGACCAGGTATACTATTAGCAACATCCTCCAACTGTTTGAATCTTCTTTCAACAAGGTCCAAAACATCAACATCAACCCCAAGATGCTCTCTCATCAATCTCATTCTTAAAGTGTGAGAAAATTTGGCTGCAAGATATGGTTTACCATCCATCATGGTTTCAATCATGTCTTTATCTCTCACTATAGCAGCGACTTCTGAATCTCTATTACCTCTCATTGATCTTTCATTGATATTAGCAGAGCCAATAATGGCAACCCTGTCATCAGCCATGATCGTTTTTGCATGGATGTAAAGCTGTTCAGTAACAAGAGTTTTGTCTTCACCAATTTTTCCCCATTTTCTTAAGGAGAAGAACTGAATATAGTCTTCAGGTTCAATACCTACTTTTCTGAGCTTCCCATAAATTGAGTTGGGTCCTGCTGAGATTGACATGAATTGACATTTCATAATGAGTCGAAGTGACGCACCTTCCTTCTCACTTGCTTCACCTGGAAAACCAGGCATTAAAGGAATCACGATAACGGCTCTCCACTTAGAATTCGCTTCATGTGCTCTGATAATTCTCTCAACCAAAGCATCACCTATTCTATTACGAATTATGATACCACTCCAAGAAGCACTCGTGACAAAGAACTGATTCTCTAAATATATGAAGTGTTCACTGGTTTCGATGACTTTCAAATAGGCCTGATGAATACTATCTTCAACATCAATCAAACCCAAGGACCAATTACAAGCAGATCTCAACAATTGAATCTCACAAGTACCATCCAATCCCATGTTTTTGATTTCTTCATCTGTCAAATCAGAAGGAGGCAATAACAAGGGCGTGAACCTGGAAGGTCTCTTTTGTCTCAAAAGAAAATTCCATCTCTGGACAAAATGTCTTGATAAGTCCCTTGCAATTTGACCAGATGCAATCATATGTACATCATGCCATGGCATTCTTGGAACCACTTGTCTATCATACATATCCTCATAAGGTTTATCCAAATTGACAAAGTCCAGACTTCTTGGGTTAGAGTAGTCTTTTCCTGGAAATACTTGAAACCGATTTTCCTCAGAAACACCCTTATTTGTTGCAAATGCATCGGGTGAATCATCAGTCAACACATGGTCCGGGGTATCATATCTTCCGAAACATAAATCGATTCCACCTAGAAAACAAACAATGTTATCAACAATACATAATTTTTCGTGATGTGCCCAGAAGTATGTGTTCTGCAAAAACTGATTTGGAGATCTAATAACATGGATGTTTTCATGCAAATCAAGTAAGGAATGTTTTGTCCAAGATGAATCAGTCACAACGGTAGTACCAACATTTCTGTACACTATAACAAAAATCTTGACACCTTGCTCGGCTTTTCTTTTTAAGATTCTATCAATTCTCCAGTCTTGATTTCCATCTGCTGGTCTTCTCATGTATAATTCAGGTGTTAACCACCAATCATGGATATAAATTGTTTCAGTTGCCAATTCTAATGCTGAGCTGCATGCCCAAAAATAATCTCTAGCATCAACGAACCATTGGGCAAAACAATTATCACGAACAGGCGCAAAGCTTCCAAATCTATTTGATTTAGACCATTCCGTTTTGGAAATCATCGAATTGATTGAGGATACCCATGCATGTGCCTGACCTTCTGATTTTGCCAACATTTTTAATTTTCTTTCTCCATTTTGTAGTTTGATAGTCAAGTAAGTAGAAGATGCCGGTGATTCTGCCTCAACAGATACCCTGTGCTTATTATCTAAAACGATTGAGTTATCATCATCTGATTCGTATGATGGCTCTGTTTCCTTCTTGCCATTATAATCAACCTTGAAGCTCGAGTCAACAAGGAAGACATCCAAGGGAGTGGTTGAATATATATCATTGACATAAACGATGTAGCTGTTTCTTATCAAGAACCATTTATTTGTATGTCTTTGAACCATATCTTTCAACTCTCTTGCTTTCCAATGACCAACTCTCCAACCTTGTGATTTAGCACTTGATCTTACCAACATATAACCTTGTTTGCCTTGATATCCATTTTCTGATCCTAATAAGACACCAATGGGGGACAACTCCAAAAATTGGAATAAACGATTTGCCTGCGGCCTCAAAGTTAATGCAATAGTCAATGAGTCAAGATATTGCTCCAACTTTTTTCTATAATTTTCATTAATCCCAAGTAGATTTTCATGGTGATCAGCACTGTTGACAGGATGCATTTTGTGCATGATACCTTCTACTCCATCTCTGATTCTAGAAATACTTGATTGCGATGAAGAACCTGACTGTACCGACAGTAGCATAAATTGATCGTCGTCATGGGCATGATCATGCCTGGATACCAATCTCTGTTGTAATGTCGCGGCAATATGACCGATCGAATTTCTGGAACCGTGATGAGGTTGATTATTATTATTTATGTCATTATTGTCATCATCTGCCAAAAATGATAGATCTGCTTGTGTATGTTGGCGCTCCAATCTCCTCAGTTGCTTTCTGAATGCTTTAGCCTCGGCATCATACTTCGGGAATTTGGCCAAAATATCATTATTACCACCAGTTCCGTTTCTGTTAAAAGCACTTGATTGAAAAAATAGAACTTTTAACCTATTATGAAGTGAGTTCAAATCCTTCGAATCCTTCACAATTGACCATTTGAGTCTGTTAACACCAACACCATACTCCAATTCTATTCTGTATCTTCTTCTCTTTCTCTTTTGGCTTTTTGTGATATCTATCAACTGAAAGCCCAACAATGACAACAACAATGGCGCTCTTGGGGTCCCATGTTCATCTCGGACAAAAATACTTGAGGCAAATAGGGCGGCTGGAGTACCAGCAATCAACGATGATATAACAAACAGAGCTCGCTGTCTTGTTTTTTCGTCCAAAATCCTTTCCAACTCATCAACTAGTGGATCAGTAGGTGGAGCTTCCACGACTTGTTTGTCTCTCTTTTTGAATGGAGCGAAAGAGCTTCTAAAATTTGTCCACTTAGTATGACCGTCGTTAAGCTGTATTCCAACATTGTGACCATTACCGTTGTTGTTGTTACTGTTATTGCTGTAGTTGTTCTCGTTATTCATGCTGAATGAAAGCTGGGTGGGTGTTGCTAGTTTTGAAAATCTTTTCCTCCAAACATGTCCATCTTCAGTAGGCCCATCTTCATCCACCTGTAATGATAAAGGTCTCATGGGACTAGGTTTACTTCTTGGGAACCAATTTGATTTTTTCTTCTTCATGTCCTCGGACTCATTCTCTAGCGTACCATTCAATACTTTTGTATGGTCAGCATCGAGAGGATCAACATCCTCGAGAAATTCTCGCGAAGCTAAACTGTAATTGGCAGCATTGGTGCTATTGAATGATGTGTCGTTTACAGAATCATTTCCCAATGGTTCAGGAATGTAAGGTTCTGCATCTTGAAAGTCATCGGAGTTGACATCGGAAAGCCCACTTAGTATGCTCCTTGAAACTGAGTAACTTTTAGTATTGTCGCCATTTGTGACGGAATGTGGGATATCTTCTGCATTTGAACCTTTGTTGTCCTCTGGCGCTATACTTTTCATCTAAAAAATTTATAGTTATATGGAGCTGTGAAATAAAATTGAGTTCAATATTTCCTCCCAATGATGCTGAATAATAGTTGATCTCTTTTAGAACGACATAAAACTCATCAATTGCTTTTTACACAGATAATTCTCCCAATGGTGTTCAATTTCAATTATTTCTTGGTTTTTACAAATTTACGATTTTCTTTCAGAGCGTGGAAATCAAGATTCGAGAAAACAAGAATTCAATTAACAGTAAAAAGCAGCAAAATATCCCAAAATAGTAATAAAAAGTAGAAACAAATGGATCCCAGGTGTTCAGTAGTAGATGAACTTCAAGAGAGAGTGAAATAATCAGTTTCAAACTCTTCGCTAAAGAGATCATTGGTGAAAGACCCAAAGCATAAAATCGCAAGAACAAAAAAAGTATGAGGACTGAAACTGACAAGATAAGTAAACTTCGAATAAACGAAAAGATAAAAGAAACCAGTATACTATGCCTCAGATGTAGAACAGAAGTGTTAAAAAAAATGCGTGATAGTCGTAGTATCAGCTTCAGATGATAATCTCACCAGCAACTTCCTCATCGCTACTGTCCAAATCCTCGTCACTACTATTGTCTTCATCAACATCCATTCCATCTTCTTCCTCATCATCATTATCTGGATTATAATAGGCACCGTTTGGTGCAAAGTTTTTGGGATCAGCATACCTATTGACGTAGTTTTTGATCTTGTCATTGTACAAGTTTTGATCTTTTGCATACAACCTGCTCAGTTCACTGTTCAATGGATCAGCAGCGTTTGGGTAACTCAACAATTGTGGTAAAAATGTCTCGAATATGTTAAAAATATCAAACATTGGTGACCACGTTTGATTTATAACATCGAGACAGACGGAGCCTGAGATTTCATCTATGTTAGGATGAAATATCTTGTTTTCAAACCCAATTGATGGAGACTTATATGGGTATTGGTCTGGCAATTCCACATGGATTCTCCATGCACCTCCTTCATATGGTGTACCTTTTGGTCCATCAAACCTAACATAAAATTCTTGCATGTTATCATCAACCAAATTGACATCATAATCACTCATCAAGCTTTTTGATTAAACACTTTGTTAGCAATCAACCGCCCATCAGCTAATCAAAAATAATTAGTCCACAAATAACTGACAATCATACTTACAGCTTCATGACATCCGTCTCTATTCTTCTCTTTGGAGAACTAATTCGCTCCAGCCAATGTGATATGTAGGTCAGTAACTGGGATTCTAATCCTGCAGACCGCCAGCACTATCTATGGCAATCTCGGTATACCGATGAACCCTTGTAAAACCAACTTACCTCATTATAAATCCTACTATATTAATTGATTTTTACCGATATTAGCTGTTGGGAGCAATCTTTTTAGTATGCTTTTATTCGATAACAGCCTGTTTTTCGAATTATTGTTACTTATTTCCTGGATTTATGGAGAAGCAAAAAATGTGGTTTCAGAACATCATTTAAGCGCACACCACATTCAGTATACTTGCAATTTATTATCTTTGAATTACATTGTGCTTATTACATAATTAAATATCTCAAATATTCTTCTCCAACCTATCTCTTATATCCTTGTTTACCCTTGTCAACCACTCGATTTCATTTATGGTGGTCTTCATCACTGCGTATCTCGAGTTGCCCCTCTTGGTAGTATTTTTCTTCTTCTTATCAGTGCCCTCTTTATGATTTTGTAACGGACTTCTGGTACTGTAGCATGAGTTTATGGTGTCCAACAACTGGTTGTATGAGTCTCTGATCAGCATTCTTCTTCTCTTCTCAGACTCAGTATGGTTTCTTTTTTTCTGTTCGAGAGTGAGTATTTGTTTCGAATCACTAATATCTGAAGCCGTTTCACCATTATTGAATTCAAAGAGATGGGAGTCTGGGGATTGTGACTTTTTCAATTTCTTTAGTTTTTGTTGGTTTACTGTGTCCGATGACACATTTTTCCTTCTTCTTCCTCTCTTGTTCTTCGATGTTTCTACTTGATCAGTCGAAGGTGGCGATTTGTATATACTGCTGTCCGTAGCATCTTTTGAGAGGAAATCCGAATTTGAAGTGTCGACCGGTGAATTGATGTGGCTAGAACTTGCTGACTGAGAAATGGGAGAATCAAAGTTGACCAAATGCCGAGTTGGGATCGGCATCAAAGGTCTCATTGGATCCGCGTTCGAATAATGTTGTAATCTCAAGTCTGGAATCGGTAACACTCTTGATTTATAATTGAAGCTCGCATCACCAGAAGTAACCAATCTTGGAATTTGAAAATTCGAAGCGTCTAACAGTGGCTGAAGGGGTGTTGCTGTTTTAGCCGACAATTGTGGTGTTTGAGTGTATGGATGCGAAAGTGGTAAGCTGTAGGATGAGTGGGATGATTGGACAGGCTGACTGTGCGACGAGTTGGAAGAGCCGCTAGAACTAGTAGCAGTGGGATCAATTGTGGGCCAGTGTTTCTCCAAATTATCTAGCTTGGAGTCATCAACAACACTGTCCAAAAATTTTTCCAAAGCAGAACTTTCGGTTATTGAAAGTAATTCGTAACCTGAATTACTTATCTGAAACTTGTTCGAACTCAAACTACTCACCGAGTTCAACAACGTCTTGGTATTTGGAGACACTTGAAACTGGTTCTGCTCAATACTTTGCCTCTGCACCAAGCCCGCCTTTATGATCGCATCTCTGTGATGCTGCAACATCATATCGTCTTTCATCTTCTGCTCAGTGACAAATTTCTCTCTCGATAAAGTCGTTGGAGATTTATAATGTAGCATGGTTGTTTGGTCAGGAGTCATTGGTCGCCCGTTGACTTCAGCCGCGAATAGACTCATGAAATTACTGTTGGAAGGATCATCGAGAGACCCGGTAAGCATGTCATACGCAGTATCAAAATCCAACTCTGTGCCAATGTCGTTGTGGTTACTCAAGTTAACCAACGAAGCCGATGATGATGCAAATTTGGGAGTCTGGCCGCCGAAGTAGCCAGCGGGAGTGTTATGTTCAAATGGCGATAACGAAATTTGGTTTACTTTATCCGACGAGTAGTTGAATGAGTTTATCAAAGATGGAATAGCCTTGCTCGAGCCGCTGGGTGTGTTGTTGCCGATGAACCTGCGGTCATTGGCTTTCGCGTTCGACGAAGTCAATGATCTATTGATGTTGCCATATTGATCTTGATCTTCATCTCTGGCCCCTTGAGACGTTTGGGTATTGAGAGAATCGAGAGTAAAAGACATCAGTCTCAATTTAATACATAGGCTACTTTGGTTTTCTTGAATATTCTTTCCGAACAACTATGTTTCCCTTTCTCTATTCAGAGTTTGATAGGTTGAATTATCATATGCTCTTCAGTTATATTTTTTTATTTTTCATCTCACTCGTATTTTGCGGGAGAGTTGTCGTTGACATGTGAATAAGAGACAAGAAACACACATCCATACACCAAGGCACTGGGGCGCTTGAGCAACTGGGCAATTGGGCAATTGCAATTATTCATCGTTTGTTCTAGTATCTATTAATTGTGGACTATATAGGAGTTAACTCTAGAAAACTTATAGGACTTCTCCTTCTCCATGCCCACCTCGAAAGCCTCAGTTGTTTCGTTATCGACATACTGATAGTTCAACCTTGCAAGCTCATTGTGCTTCAGCCTACTATTGGAGCTTTTGATTTGCAAGTTCTCAACAAAGGTGTACTTCTTCACGGAGCCGTTTGTCTTCACGGATACTTGACCTTCTGGTGAGAGGGACCATGTTCCAACATAGACTTTGTCTATTCCAAAGAGATCCTTTCCCTTTTCAAAGGCATGAACCACGAGATCTGGCTCGTTGATCGTTAGTAACTTCATACAAGACCCGTCTTTGAAGAACCTCAAGTATCTGTAGTAGGTGATGACCCTTAGTGGATGCGTCCATCCACTTTCTCCTCGACCACCCTCTCTGTAATAATTGACAACACTTATATATATACCCTGGAATTTGACAAAGGGCCTCTCAGTCAACATGGAATGCCAATTGTTGTTGTATGCCTTGACCATCTGCTCTTGGTTTTGGGTTAGACCGTTCAAAGCTGCAACCTCAGCGTCGTAGCTTTGCTGCTGATAAATCAACTCACTCAACTTTTTCCAACTGTCACTGGTGTGGAAGCCCAAGTAGGATAGCTTTTTACAGGCCATAGAGAACTTGAACCATGATGGAGTACTTCTGACCAACAACATTTCCATGAGATACAACAAAATATCATCCGGCATGTCTTTCAAACCACATATAATGTTCTCATTTAGTTGATGTATGGGCTCCTCTCTAAATGTGTGGAGCAATTCTTTAACCTTGATCTTGGAGACAGCCTTCTCATCCAATTTGTGATTCTGTTGGATTGGACTCTCTTTTCTTGTTTCATCAAGCGGGATTTCCGACATGATCTTCTTTCTGTAAGTCTCATCAACTTTTGGGTCAAGCTATTTATGTACAATCGATCAGAAACTCTGGTGTTAATAATAGGCTTGGTAGTGGAGTCACAGGTTCAAATTGATACTCACCTTGTATGCTTTTCGGTAAAACTCAACAGCATCACTCAAAGAGCCATTGGCTTCCTTCTGAGATGCAGTTTCAAACAACGTCAAAGCTTCAGCGGACTTCGCTGATAGGCCTGTCAAATCAAACTTCAACTGAGCTGAAGAAACCTTCTTATCAGTGTCTTCCAAAAGGAGTTTAGCAAATTGTGCCTCAGGTATTATCAGGTCAGTCATTAGTTTTAAGAGGCAACAGTGAAGTTCCTTGCTGTTTTTGACATTCAATTTGTATTTTACTTGAAGCGTCCGTAGCCAAAGCTGAAATCTTTAATGGAAAATTCATTAGCCGCCACAATTCTTGGACTGCGACTTGTTCAAACGCAATAGGATAAGTTCACCTAGAGTGATCGCAATTAGACGATTATATAGTAGTGATCAATCACTTTCAACTCTCAGTCTGAGTTTTCTGTTTAGAACAGCAAATGGTGCTATGTATTCGTTTTAAGAAGCTTCAGACCGCACTTTAAGGCCTTGGCTGAGGTTTTGGAATCTAAGTTTGATGATTTGCCAATATTGGGAGAAAAGTTAGGATAGCCTTACAGAAATAAGAATAGTCTTGTTGTTGTTCTTGGAAAAGGCACCAATAAGATAATAGGTTTGTAAACGCTAAAAGTTGTCAGTTACTGTATGATTGTAGTTTTGAATATGTGCATTAAGGAAGTCGTAAGATGATAAATTGTTACCCATAATAATAAAAATCGTTTCTCGAGTCAAACATAGAAGAAGTGAATCCAATATTGTGATGCCAACCCAACAAGAGTTGTATCAAAACACACCGTTTGTGTCTTTGGTCAAGTTGAGGAAAAACTTGTCGATAACAGTCCATCTCTTTCCAAAGGTGAAAGTCAAACAAATCAACAAGAACACAAAGGATGTCAACATGAATAGTGAAGTAAATAGAGTATAGCAATAGAATACCAGTATACTCAAATACTGAACGAGTGCTTTCTTTGGCTGTGGATAATATTGTGAAAGCTCCTGGTATATGATCTTGGAGAACTTCATCAACAAGGTGGATTTGATAGAGCTTGCTGTGTTCTCACCTTCGTCCTCTCTCAAAAGCTCATCGACAGAATGCTTGTTGAAGTATTCAACAAAAGTTTCGGTGTCCAGGAATACATCGTCACTGAAACTAATAAATGAGAGAACATTCTTCACTATTCGAAGCAAAAGTAATGGGAAAATTGTTATACCAATGATATCAATCGATCTCATAAAATAAGATGCGACTCTATCATTGTCTCCATTCAACCTAGCCATTTGACGTAACTCAGCATCAATGTCTGCCAGGTTCAATACCGGAATCTCGTTCCCGTCTCCCACATTTGTCTCTTCATCTGTGCCTGTGTAATTGATAGGGTCATCCCTGACTTGATCCCTTTCAAGCTCACCTATCCATCTCCTCACTATAAACTGCAACAATTGTCTATCGTCATGCATGAGATTATTGATCTCATCATCATCGTCGGGATTGTTCAATGCATTATTTATCTCGCCCGTTGTTACTCTTCTTTGAAACCATCGCGGCATTCTTTGGAACCATCTAGGCATTATGTGATGTGTCAACTATATATGTTTTATTTTATTCCCTTTCTCTCATACTGTTCACACCTTCAAATAGGATTTTGATATCAGATAACAATATTACAATCATCAATTTTTTTTATACACGACCTCTGTTTAAAAGCAGTTTCATATTATCCAGAGATGATATAGATGCTATAACCAAATCAGAGGTGAAACAATTTCTAAGGTTTGTATTTGGGTTGAAGTGTCTTGCTGAGTGCTTGGGAAACTCAAATGAAACTTAATTGCTGGATGGTTATTTCAGCTATGTGATAGGTTTGTTCAAGGTTTGTTCAGGTTATGATCAGTCACAGTATCCATCTCACTCATGTATGAAACTTTGGATATTTTTCGGGATGTTTATCTGTTGAAAAGCATATCAGCGTTCAAACTCTGCTCTATATTAAAGTAACTCTATATCGCTGGAGGTTGAAATGTGATATGAATGTGTTATATGATAGGACGAGTCATTTAATCACCTCTTTTCAAGTTCTGTTCACAAGAATGAGCCAGATCACTATATCAAGCAGTAGGGAACTTTCAATAATACTTTCAACCATTCAAGACTCTCATTCAAAACTCATATTAACTTCAGATGATCAAGCATCTCTATCCAAACCACTTGTTTTTGATGCCGGTGTTTTGATTGAATATCTTCACAAATTGGATATATTTCAAGATTCTTTCCAGGTGCAACAGCCAGAACCATCAACATCGTCATCTCCTGCGGTGTTCAGTCGGGCATTGAACTCTCCCACCTTTCAACTCGACCTAGCTGACAAGCAATTTGTTTATCGTCATCTAGAGAACTGTTTCAAGGAGCTTCAGCAACTAACATGCAAACAAATCGCCAAGGCTTGGATTAGAGCAATTGAGCCAAAGAAGCAGACGAACTATCCCTATAAAGGTGGAGATGGCACAAAACCCGAATGGTGGCCTAATGATGTAAGACACAGAGAACCTGACCATTTGATGAAGTCTGAAAGGATCAGACTAATGATATCAATAATCAACAACTCCAATATTAGTGTTTCCGATTTGGAATCATCTACCAATGAATGCTCATCTGTGATTCCAGCACAGAGATTCCCAGCTTTGAATGAAATATACTTTGTAGCTGTTGAAATTAGAATATTGTACGAAATGAACACTGATCATAGACTAATAGAAGTAAGTGATTTCAGAAATGCAACCAAAAAGGCATTTTATTTTGGCAAGAGTGTGAGACATAGTATGGAATCATTGAAGAGGGACCACAACACTTTTACTGAAACGGATGCCGGTTTTTCTGATGATGAAACAATAGATGCTGATGACACCCCAGATAAAATAAAAAAGCTCAAAGAACAAGAACATCAATCTATAGATAAATTCCACTGTTATTCCGACGTCACAGACAATGATCATCAGTACATCAATAACTCGAATCAGGCTGATAGCAAATGTACTTCTGAATCAATTTACACTTCTCTGCAATTACCAAGCGAGGATTCTTCTACTGGACTTATCGAACGGCATCCAAACGATGAGAACACAAATTTTGCCTTGGACACAATGTTTGCTAGTTTGGTTGGTCCATATTCTGGTAGCCCTACACCTAAGAAAATGAGGAAACCACTATCTGACAAATGCCAACACTCAAACATTCTCAATGATATAAGCATGAACAAGTATGGGTCATACTTGAAAAAGAATTTGCAATCTACAGCCGAACGAAAATCAAAATCCTTGATTGATATCTCACCAGGAAAAATCCTTTCGTCTCCTTCCCTTTATAAGATCCAAGATACACCACCTCCTTTAAATCTGTCATTGTTACCCCCATTGAAGGTTATGCATGTGAACTACAAAACCCCAAAGTCAAAGCGTAAAGACTTTTCGAGATTGGGTGAATATAGTGGTGTAAGCGTTGATAAAGATATGGAGTACCATGTGGCTTCTAATAACATATCCCCGTTATTTTGTCCAGAGTATAGTGATTAATATTTTATAAGGTGTTTGAATTTACCTTAAGTTGCTTTTGTACAAATTATTTTTCCTCATGCTGTTGATTTATATTCTGTGATTAATGGACATTTATTTCATGTTGTTCACAATTAATGCTTACATTTGGTTATCCAATTCTGCCCTTGCGGCCTAACTACATGATACCTTTGATAAAGACTTTGCTGACTTGAAAAAAAGAAGTGAATTGTAATGAAAAAAATACTCAGATCAATATGTGCGTATACTGATTCAAACATGTTTAGAAATTTGGATGAAAAATAAACGGAAAAAAATGTCTTAACATATTAATGGCTTACCAGCCAATATAACTACGACCAACAACTCTATATACCCTGATCTTCCCTGACTTCATATCCCCGATCTTATAACTCGAAGTTGTGACCCTGCCAGATGTATCGGTTTCAAATACTCTGAATTTTTGCTTTGTCTTATCAAATTCATAAATAATACAACTGAACGGATCATTTCCATTACCAACTTCATATGTGAATTTTTGATGCAACTTATTATGGCCTTGAAATTTCAGCTTCAAGCACAATATATCACCAGGTCTGATATCGGTGAACTGGTTAATATCTTGACCATTAGTGTTACGGTAAATCAAAGCACCATAAACTCTGTTCGCAACTGGTTTGAGAATTGGGTGTCTTTTGGATAGTTTGTCAATAATGTAAGGAACAAGACGGTTTTGACCAACGTTCGAAGTCCCCAAAGACTCCGCGATCTGATTGATTTGTTGGCCATACTCAAATGAGGCATTGTCTAAAATGTCCTTACGAGGAATTGGAGGATCTACAAACCTTTGTTTGATTGAAACCGTCCCAATTGGATCAATACCATCATAGGTGACTTCTAGTATCAACTGCGACAAATCAAGATACAATATATAAAAATCTCTCATAATGATCTTTCTATCCCCACGCTTGACAATTTCATGATCTTCAACTTCAAAAAACAAGCTCTTCCCTATTTTAGATTCAAATGAATTAGGCAATCTTGATTTCAACCACCAATCGCCTGATAGTTCAAGATCAGACAAAGCACTCACTTCTGAATTCAAAGTCAGAGAGTGTTGCAAATCAGTGCTTGCTCTTCTTGTTGACTCCATGGATTTTCTTGCTGACGTAATTGTAGTTCTTCTAGATATTGGAGATGAAGGGTTCAAGTCTGAAAGTTCTGTTGGCGGTGGTGGGGGAGCTTCTTTTGTTGGGAAAGTGGAAGAGACCTTTACATTTTTTGGGATTGGAGGTGCAACTGTATTTGGAGTTGATACACTTGGAGCATGCAATGGAACTGGAGGAGCAGCAACATGTGAAGGAGGAATGTCTGGAATTTGACTTGATGGTATTGGAGGAGGTGGAGCACGCTCAGAAAACGTTTTGGAAGCAATTGGTACTATTGGAACTGGAGGAGCTGATGCAGTTGAAATTGGGGGAAGAGGTGGCCTTGAATTTGGCATTGTTTCATTTGGTAGTGGAGGAGGAGGCATTGAAGATGGAAATGGAGGGGGTTGATCCCTCTGAGACAGATCTGTATCTTCATCGGCATAATATTCACTGGAATTGGTTTCAGGGACACTTAACATGTGATGAATTGGAATTGGGGGATGAGAAATAGCAAGGGATTTGGAACCTGATTCTTGAATGATTGTCGAATCCTTGTCGTACTCATCTGACGACAAATTTGGCTCGCTGGAAAATGCTCCAGCAGGCACATTAGGAACGGAAGAGCTTGGAACTGGTGGTGGTGGTGCCATGAAATGCAGTTCCTCGTTGACGGTATCTTCTTCATCTCCAACTGATTCTTCATTTGTTTCGAGCGCCAAGTTATCGGTTGACTCATCATCGTCCTGAACAATAATTGGAGACTTGTATATTTCTATATTGTCATCCTCATCCGAAGTATCAATTGTTCCGCGAGATCCATCTGGATCAACAATCAAGAATGCATCATCTTTCACAAATTCTTGACGATGATCTTCATCTTCAATATCGGTAGTATTGGCGTCTTCTTGTTTGTCAGAATCATCATTATCTTGAATTTCATCTTCAGCAGCAACTGATGAGATTTCACTTTTTGCTTCAAGTTCGGTACTGTCAGCATCACTCTTATGTGAAAGCAGAGACGGAAGAGGAACGGATTGGCCAAAAAGGGGAACTGCAGAAGGTACATTTTCAAGTTCTAATGACTCTTCAGCAGGCTTTGTTTTCTTTTTTTGAGAGTTGGAGGTGGTTGTAGCAGACGACCCAAAAGGACTTGCCATTCCCATCATCCCGAACATCCCCATCCCCCCTGATATCTTAGCCATACGCTCTCTCAAAGCCCTTTTATGCGACTCTTCATCGTCATCATCGTCTTTTTCTTCTTCTTCTTCTTCTTCATCGTCATCATCATTATCATCATCATTATTGTCTTCTTCTTCCTCCTCCGTTTGTTCGCCTTCTTTTTGTTTTGACGAGTATTTTTCTTCTTCAACAACACTTACACCATCATCAGCGTCAGCTTCACTGTCCTCCCTGGTTTCACTATCAGCGTCAGCTCTTTTTCCAACCGATTCTCTTTGTGTGTCAACCACTCCACTTGCGTCATCTGGAGCTGTTTCGAATTTCAATAATTCATTGGCTGAGGAGTGTGAAGCCGAGACATCAGCCAGGTCAATTGGCTCGTCGTGTAGCAGTATAGGAACTGTTGATGGCACCAGAGTACCTATTGACTTCTGTGAATGCTGAACCTTCTTTTTCTTCTTTAAATCTTTCTTTTCTTGCTTCTTCCTTTCCATCTCGGCTTCCAATGCCGCTTCTTCTTCCTGGCGTTTTTGTAACAACGCAATTCTCTCTTTGAGACTTAGTTTAGGTAAATCTTCACTCTCAACATTCTTTGATGTTTCATTGATGACATCGACTGGCGGAGCTCTGTTCTCTTGATGCGACTTTATCGTATGACCCAAAGGAGGCGGAACATATGATGAATGTGAAGACACAGTAAAGGCTCTCTTTACCGTTGGGGGCTCCATGAATCTATTGTCATTCGGAAGAACAGGAGCAGAGTAGGGAGAGTTGAAAGCTGAAATCTTACTTGAAAAGGTGTTGCTTTTTTTTGGCGTATGTTTTTCGAGTGTTTCAGCATCTGCTGTTGTATTGGTCGTTGGTGCCAGCTCCTTCTTATCTGGAATAACCACTGCTTCCGGTGCTGTTTGCACCTCTTCAATAGCTATTGGTTCCGGAACTGTAGGAGAAGACACCAGTGGAGCATCGTGGGAAAGTACCTCAACAAAGTTTTTAGGAAACAACCCAGAACTGATTGATCCATTTGCACCTGTAAACTTGCCGCTGTACCATTCATCATCCTCAATTGATGTAACTGTGATCTCTTGGCCAGAACCAAAAGGCAAATCGTCAGGATAGTCAGAAGTGTAATCGTATAACGCACGAACTTTAAATGGTGGAATTGACATGACTTATATTGTAAATGATTGGGATGGTCTTCAAAAAATCCCTCTTGATTCTGTTTGATGAATTGAGTTATATAAAGGGTTATCAGTGGCTTGGTTCAAGTAATGAATTGAACAAGGTAGAGTGATGTGATCAATAAACAAAGGCGCGATTTATTGGCACTACAAATAAATTGACAGATATTTGGTATTTCAGTTCAAAAACCAGGATTGCTGTCGTATAAATGAAGAAGAAGGTAGCTAGCTAGCTGTAGAAGTACATCGTGGAATCTTATTGTTGAGCTAGGGATAATAAGAACAATTTATTGGATAAATTGATTACTAAACTTAAGAACTTTGAGCATTTTGAGAAATTGAAAACTGCATAAGAATAGTAACAAAGATATTTCAAGATGAGTATTCAAATGTCATTTGTAAGTTTGAGTTTACTTTGCCAGAGTGGCCGCTTTCCTAAATATGAACTAACAAGCGTCGATTAGATCTTTTTATCATTGGTGGTTGAAATGACAGTTTTGTCACTCTTGGTCCTACCACTACCATTCATGATCAGAAGCAGGGTTGTCAAGCTAGCCGATCTTTTGATCTCTTCAACACATTTCAGAATCGGTATTGGTTTCACAAGTTGTATAATTGGTATGTTGTTCATTGACTCGTTCAACAGATCATCATCGAAACCATTACTGCCGGGAGTTTTTTTGAATCCAGCCGAATTGGCAACAAGAAACTACAATCAGAGGAACTTGTACATTACTGGCGCAGTATTATACTTAGGATTGGCCATTCCAACCGTCGTCTCGATATTGAAGAAATTGTTGAAGCACAAGCTGAAGTTTGACGTCGCATCAACTGGGGATGACGAGACAAAAAATTTGGAAAGCGATGAGATCCAAGAGTATATTGATATTTTGGACGTCGATATTGCCACATTGAAAAAGCAAATCAAAGGTTTAGGCGATGCTTATGATTTAAAAGCAGACGAGTTGAATAAAGCTAGTGGTGGTAAAGAAAACAACAAGAAGGATGAGTAGTTGTTGTTTCTACACATTAACCAGAGCTTGGTCAGTGCTGGGTAACATTATTTTTTCTCTTTTTCATCTGTATTTGTTCTTTCTTTTTAGCTTTCTAATACATACAAGATGATCGATAAAGAAAGAAATGTTGAAAATGCAACAAAACAAATCAGTCGATGAGACCATTATAAAAATGAATGAAGGTTATTGAAACCTTTAGAACTTTTTAAACTTGAAAACCCTTTTGTTCCAGCCAAACTCTTTGATCCAATAATTCCTACATCATAGCTTCCATCATTCATTCCATTAACCTCCTTCACCTCATCCAAGACCTTTCTTTCAATTTCTCTATTATGAATCCTAGGTGGCGGAGTTTTCAATAAATGTTTCTGATTCGACGCCATAGACAATGGTGTTATCGGCACTACAAAAGCATCGTCTTTTCTTGAGCCAACCAGATCGATCTTCAAATCAACTTTTGATTTATCCAAAGGTTTGACCGCATCATTTTTTTCACCGAGGGAATAATCACTCAACAAACGTCTGGATGATCTTCTGGGTATCCCCATATTATCAGTTGGAACTGCATATTCTTGAACAATGTCCCGCTCTGTCGATTTACGGTATACATCATTGAATGCAGAAATTGGTAAGATTAGCCTTCGAGGTTCGCTATTGCTACAGTCTTCATTGTCCTCGCTCAATAATGATGACGATTCGCTATCCAAATCGCTCACAAAATCATCTTCGTTTATCAAATGATGTTGGGATGGTAATGGTGGCGACGATGGTGATAACGGTGATGTTGTTGGGAGTCCAATATCGGAAATAATGGAGACAGAACTCTTTAATGATGATGATAACGGTGAAGAAATAGTCAATTTTTTGTTATCAGTCTGTCTCTTTCTACTGTTAATCAATTTCATAAATGAACCCTTCTTAGAAGAAGAGGATGACTCACTGTCCAAAGATGTTGAGGATAAGTTGTTGTTGTTTTTGATAACGCTACTTGTGAACTTGGAAAACTCCCTTTTTTCAAACTCATTCAAGCCAAAATTTAATGATGAATGCTTTTTCAATCCTTCAATGCTGATTCTCTTTTTTGGATTTTTAGTCAACAATTTGTTGATCAAATCAGTAAATGCGGTAAATATTGTTATTTTTTCACCATGTGTATAGTTGAAGTTGTTATAATTCAGAAATATTGATGAGTACTCCATTTTTTTGAATTCAATTTCGTCAGTTGAAATCTTATTGAACAAAGTATACTCATTATCACTATTGAAAGGGAAATCTTGGAAAATCAACCAGTATATAGTCACTCCAAAACTCCATAAATCAATTTTGTTATCCAACACTGTCTTATTGTCGTTCTTTCTGATGATACACAACTCTGGAGGAATGAACATCGGTGTTCCGATGGTATTGCTCAACTCCAGCTGATCAATTTCATTATTAAAGGTCAATTTGTATGAGATTCCAAAATCTGAAATTTTACAGGTCCCAAACTCATCGATCAATAGGTTCGACGGCTTTATATCCCGGTGTATTATGTTCTGTGTATGCAAAAACTCCAATCCCAACGATACTTCTCTTATCACTTTTAAAGTTTGATCAATTGTATTCAACTTCTTGTATGTCAACTCACCTTTCAGGCAATACTCTAAAATAAGATAAATTTTTGAAACGTCTTGTATCACGTTGACTAACCGTACTATATTTGGATGATTGAACCTGTTCATACTTTTCATCAACTTGATCTCATTTTGTATTTTTGATATGCTATTATTGTTATTACTACCGTTATTCCTCTTGTTAAGGCTGGAAACTGAATTATTGTTACTGTTTGGTACCACCACTTTGATTGCATAATCTACACCTTCGTTTGATCCAAGTATTACCTTACTAAACTTACCTGAACCCAACTTCTTGATAATTTGAAAGTTTGAAAGCTTTGAGGTAACATTTCGTTCATGCTTCAATCGGAGTTTGAGATCAAGTGAAGAAGTGGATGAATCCATTATTATTGTGAATCACCTTCTCCTTTGACACTGACTACAACTCTTGACTTTTACTCTGAAAATACCTTTGTAATACCCATGATTTCTTTTTTGCAAATTAGATTTCGCTTACCAAATTTCAGGAACAGGTTTAGACGCGTTTTATTTTTGCTCTTCGATTATATTTTCGAAATTCCAACTTCAATTGTATATACATGCGATTTATTTAATTTTTAATACAAACTTCTAAACATAAATTGCCAAGATGATATGACTGTAAAACGACAACAAAATAAATAAAGAAATCTAGTAATCAGTTGTTGATGTACTTGTCAAAACTTTGATTATTACTTGGAAATGGTCTCTCGCCAAGCAATCTGATCATATCCTCCCTTGTCAATACCTCTTTCTCCAATAATAACTTCGCAACTTTGTCAACATCCTCCAACTTCTCTACCAATAATTTCTTACATTCGAGGTAGCATCTGTTGATCATCTGTGATACTTCAAAATCGATCAGCTCTGCTGTGTTCTCACTAAATTGCTTATGAATTTGATAACCTTGTCCCCCTTTATTTGGATTCTCGAAGGTTATAGTTCCCAACTTTGGTGACATTCCCAACCTGGTAATCATCGATGTGGCCATCTGTGTGACTTTCTTGAAATCATCAGATGCACCAGTCGTCACTGAATCGAAATGTAATTCTTCACTTACTCTCCCACCTAATGCCATTATCATTCTGTGGTTGAACTGTTCCTCTGAAATCAAATATTGATCACCTGGTAAATATTGAGCATAACCCAAAGCACCTTCGCCTCTTGGAATAATGGAAACTTTCAACAAAGGATCAGCATATTGTAAATACCATCCACAAATGGCATGACCTGCTTCATGATATGCCACGGTAGTCTTCTCCTCAGGTGATAAGACTCTTGATTTTCTTTCTAATCCAACAATTACCCTTTCAATTGCATTTTCAAAATCTTTAACATCAACAAATTCACCATCGTGTCTTGCAGCAAAAAGAGCCAGCTCGTTACAAACATTTGCAATATCGGCACCGGCAAATCCAGGCGTTAATGCAGCTAATTTACCAGCAAACATATCAGTGACTGGTTCCTTCAATTTGATCTTTTCCAAATAGACTTTGTAAATAGCCTTTCTTCCTTCAATATCAGGTCTATCGATGGTGATACGTCTATCGAATCTACCAGGTCTCAATAATGCTTTATCTAGAACGTCTAATCTGTTGGTACCAGCCAAGACAACAACATGTTCAGAACTTTCAAAACCATCCATTTCCACTAACAACTGATTCAAAGTAGCTTCCTTTTCATCGTTTGAACCTCTGAAACCACCACTACTACGTTCCTTTCCGATTGCATCAATCTCATCAATAAAAATTATGGCTGGAGCCATTGCTCTGGCTTCTTTGAATAAATCACGAACCCTTGAAGCACCAACTCCGACAAACATTTCAACAAACTCAGAGCCTGAAACTGACAAGAATGGAACTCCAGCTTCACCGGCTGTTGCCTTCGCCAATAATGTCTTACCAGTACCAGGTGGACCGGATAATACAGCACCCCTTGGAATTCTTGCACCCAATTTCTCGTACTTTTTTGGATCCTTCAAGAATTGAACAAACTCCATGATTTCTTCTTTGGCCTCATCACATCCTGCCACATCCTTAAAATTGACCTTGATATCAGTTTCTTGGTTGAACAACTTAGCTTTTGACTTACCAACATTGAAGATACCACCCATACCACCGCCAGCACCACCAGCACCTGGTTTCATCTTGAAACTGATCCAATACAAACCACCCAATAATAAAAGGGTTGGAACAAATGGTAGAATATAGTTGAAAATACCCGTCTTTTCCATATATGTGATTGGAATTTTTTCGGAATTTGGAATCTTCAATTTATTTTGTATTGATTCAACTTGCTCTTCAAAAAAGTCAACTGACCCAATGGTGAATCCAACAAATTGGGAACCTGCATCAGGTACCAACTCAGCTTCAACGAATGACTTGTTGATGACGTATATTTTTTTAACCAATCCTTTCTCCAAATATTTAACTTTGAAATCTTGAAATGTTAATTGATTGGTTTCTTCTGATTCGTCAAACAGTGTCAATATCAGTGTAATGAAGAAAGACAATATCATTGTGTTTCTAAACTCTTTTGATGTGATCCATTTCTGGAAGTTGAATTCATTCTTATCTTTGTCACTGCCATCGTCTTTCTTTTTGTCCTTATCACCCTCTTCTTTTTTCTTGTTTCCTTCAAATCTGAAACCAGTCAATTGAAATGATTTGATTGAAGACGATGCAAAATTTCTCTTTGGTTGCAAGACTAATGAATTCCTCTTCATTTGGATCAACTGCCTAAACGAAGTGTTCGCCTTCAGGCTTTGCGAGAACATCCTCAAGCTTCGTGTGCCAGTCAGTTTGATCATTTGCGACTGTTTAGTTTACCCGATCAAATGAACAACAAAACTCTAGTTGAGATAGAAGGTAAAAAATTGGTTAATATCCAATAGATAAAATGATTGCCACCATAAAGTTTTTCGACTTAGGTCAAACTAAACATCATCAGTTCCAGAGATGTTTGATGCAATAAATGTTAAGCAGAAAACCAAATTTTATACCAGGAAAGAACTTACTTTTGTCAATTAATGGATAGAAAAGTCAGAAATTCTGATTGAGACCCTGAGTTGTGCTCAAGTGTATATATATGGGCTACTCTATAATGTCAGTGCAAGAAAATTGCATCTACAAGCTTCAGTCAAAAATACACTACCCAATACCGTCCAACACACCAATGCACCAACAATTCCAACCTCAACCAAGCAAAGAGGGAATTCAACTGAACCAATTGAGTGATGCCTTGATTGGTCACTCATTGATTGGTGTTTCAACCATGGTAATTTACTGTTAATAATATTTTGCACTCTTGAAAATGAGGCAAAAGGTCTTTGAAAGTCCACAAATCATTTGGGTAGCTTTCCGATTTCAATTAAGTTGAGGTAGCCGACTAAGCAGCGAGGCACATTTGTTTTATTTTTCCATTTCAAGTATCACAATCTCAAAACTGAGTTTCGTGAAGACAGTACGACAAAATCCATTCCAAGAATGGGATAAGATTGATGTTTTTTTTGTAAATACTTGTAGTAAGCTTTGGACATTAACATTAAGGGGCACCCTGCTACTTACTACCTCGTGAAATATGTGCTATACAAAATTTAATTCACCAAAAAAAAAAAAAATTAAGCCAAAGGCTTGGTAATTATCGCATCTGGACCAGTTACAAAAGGATTCATTACATTCAGTCGGTTTGAAGTACAATGTAGTTTCCTTATCTGTATAATATTCGCTGGAGATTTAAGCCGTTTCCCCTTCCGTGGGATGCCAAATGATCCAAACTGAATTTAAAAAAAGAATCCAAGCATTTGATAAAATGATAAAGCAATCTCAACCAGAATAATTCAAAGACACAAATTAGTTCTCAGTGCGAAACGGTGACTGTGAAGTGACATATATAACTAGACAAGAATATGGATCAAGCGAGTCCTAACCGTCCGTGAGTATCGCCAAAGACGCAAAAGACTCGAAAATTTGAAAAGGAGGGAAGGCTACGTTTTCAGTACAAAGACAACAGAACACATGACGCCAAAGCTCAAGGCTGAACTGCCAGATCCAAATAAGACTCCTTTTCAATGTGACTTCTTTTGAAACACCTTTCTGGCTATTCAACAAGATAAAAAATTGGCGGCATATACACTTCCCGATTGCGTGGCATATTAAGCATTTGCAAAACAACTCTCAAACGAGAGAGATTAGCAAAAAGAACCTGCACAATCTCTACCTCTAGGTTCAACCTCTCCGTATTCTCAGACTGGCCCTGGGCCAGATGTTATTTTGTTTGATAGGATATTCTAGGCGTTTCAAGAGTTGCAAGGTTAAACTCAAGCTCAGCTAGTTCAACCATTTTTTACAAATTTCAGGCTATCGGAAGCGGGTCTCCTAGCATGCTTTCCCACTCAAGAGAGCGATAAAATGCAATAAAACTGGTTCCTAACCTGTAAATATGGCAACACCATTTGACACGCTGTATCAGCATACATATGAACAAGAACTGCACCCTGTCCAACTTGATCTATACCGCAACAACGTCGAATTTTACCAGCTCGTTAAAGTGAGACAAAGATGGCTGGAGATCGAGGCTCGCACCCCCTTACAGTATGCATTCAATTAGGGAAAAATGTCGAGAAAAAGTAGAAATTCGATCTTATGAAATCACCAGCTATAAATATGAGGTGGAATACTACAGTTATTATTCATGCTTTGATTCTTATCTGTATTTGAAAATAAGGCTTATCACTCTTGCTGGTCGATGAAGTTTTCAATACGTCTGTTGAGCACAGTAGTTGTACTCGTGTCATCGGGAGCAGTTGCGTTAACACTAGATACCAGTTCTGAAGAGTCGATATGTTCGGCAGCCAAAACAGCAGCGGACGGAATAATGGACTACTACCAAGGTAGCAAGTCCGGGGGAACAGTTGGATACTTTTACGGAGATTTTTACTGGTGGGAATACTCGCAGCTGTGGAGCTCTCTTTTGGATCACTGGTACTACTGCGACGATAAGACATACGAGTCGACGTTGATCCAACTGATCTCTTCACAGTTCGGAGAGAATTTGGATTTCATGCCTTCGAACCAAACGTACTCGTTGGGTAACGACGACCACTCTTTCTGGGCGTTGTTGGGTATGAATGCAGTTGAAAAAGGTTTAACAGATCCCGAGGGTTACACATGGTTGGAGATCGTTTTGACGCTGTACGACAAGTTGATGAACAGATGGGACTCTTCAACCTGTGCCGGTGGAATCAGGTGGCAGATCAACACCTCGTACAAGGGGTACAATTACAAGCTGACGATCGCAAACGCCAATGTTTTCTTGTTGAGTGTCAAGTTGTACCTGCACACCTATGATGAGCAATACTACCAAAATGCGGTAGAAATCTTTGAGTGGTTGACTAATGATGCCAAGTTTGTTCAGACCGACGACGACGGCGAACTTCAAGTCTATGATGGTGCAAACTCAAACACAAACTGTACTGATTTCACAAATGCTCACTGGTCATATAACTATGGTGCGTTACTATCAGGAACAGCACAGTTATCATCTTTAAAGCGTTTCTCCAACACTTCAAATTCAGTTGATTGGAGTGACTACTCACTGAAACTTGTTAAGTCGTCAATCTCAAATTTTTTCAACGATGATGGAATAATGTATGAGAAGACTTGCCAAGCATCGAAAACATGTGATGAAGATGAACGTTGTTTCAAATCAATTTTTACTAGAGGTTTAATGTCAACGAGCGAGACAGTATCAGAATACCACAGCACATTGCATCCATATTTGCTAAAATCTGCAGTGGGCGCTTCTAAATCGTGCACTGGCGGTGGCGATGGACTGACATGTGGATTAAGCTGGTTTGATGATGCTGGTTGGGATGGTTACTACGGATTGGGTGAACAGATGAACGCATTGGAAATATTCGTCAGTTTGTTGGTTTGATTGGATAGATTGGTTAATCGTGTTTCAGCTGGGCTTATATATCAATACCCAGTGGTTTTTTTATTTTTATTCTTATATAACTGGCGGTCATTGGTCATTTTTTTTATTTTATTTTGTGGACATTATTATCATTACAATTACAGACTTTATTCAAGCTTGTTCATTATTTCTATTGGAAATTACAGCTTCGACACTTTGCTTTTTCTTTCACCAAAAAAAAAAAAATTAGATGGAATACATATACTATACACTAAGAGTTGGTCATTGATAATTACTGCTTAACAATCTTGACATTAGTCTTTATTTTCCAATCATCAAATTCTTTTAATGTTTTCTTCCTCTCCAGGTCCAAAGTTGATAAAGCTTGTGCCATCTTTGAAATTTTTTCGTCCAATATTGGTGCTACTTCACCAGCTGTCTGTTCAACCAATGCTCCGCCTACCATTCTAAAGCATTTACGTTCTTTTGGGACTTTGACCAACGTATCCAACACGATTCTATCAGTGCAGAAATTTAGTTAGTTTGATAGTCTGATGACGGATTCTTTTGAAAAACAGAAACTTACGCATGCTCATTAGAGTCGTTTTGTAGCTGTGTTATTTGCTCTGCTAATTGTTCTAATGTTCCTTTGAACTCGTTAAATTGGAGTTGTAATTCTGATTTTCGTATTATTTTATTTCTTGTTAATAGATGTCAGCAGTACCTGAAAAAGTACATAACTCAAAATACATACTTTGATTGACTTGTGACTGTTGTACTTCCGACATTTCGTTAATATATAGTTACTAGTGGTCGAGATTTTGCTTAAATGGTCAACTGAGCTAACTTCAGCTTGTGTTCCAATGAATATTCTCCAGAGTCTGATGTACAATTTTTGTCCATCACCAAAAATGCAAGAAAGTAGTGTAGAGAGAACATAGAAGAGTATTATAATGACTCGAGGAAGACACAACCAAGATCTGTTTTGTGAGATAGTTGCAATGTCAAGCTTCAAGCCTTCAAAGTTGAAGTTCAAGTCATCCTCAAGCTCTAAATCAAAGAGAATTTCGACCAAGGAAAAGAAGGAATCTTCGCAGAAGATTGGCAAAGACGAATTAGAAAAGACTGTAAGGTCCGAAGCAAAACCAATCGACGACTTGGATGACTATGACTTTATCGAGGCTGACGATGTGATTCCTAAATATTCAAGGGATGAGTGGATGCTATCAATGGGTAATAACTCGAATGCAGAAGTGAAGACCAGCTTGAATGTGAACAATAATAGAGAAAGAAAGGGTGCATTTGTACTTGATCAGAACTCCAAAGCAGAAACCAAACCAGATGCAGTAATAGACGGGCAGACAGATACTCAGGGAGCTAATTATGATGGTGTCAAGTTCAAGAAACACGATTTCTCAGTGCTGTATGAATTTGGAGATTCTGGATCATCCTGGAGAATGAGGAAACTAAGAAGAATTATTGAATCATCAAATGAAACATCAAAATCATTAGAGATAATAGCCTTGGAAAGGTATGGAAATTTGAAAGATTTTGATATTGCAAGAGAAGAGTCTGAAGAGTTACAAAATAGAAGGAAACCAGATCATAAGTGGGTGCTTAAACCAACAGGTAAGTTTTATATTGAGAGAGAGTTCATTACTGAGGATGATGTTCAAGTGAACGACAATAAATTGCCACCGTTGACACAGCATGAATTGAATGAGTTCAAGATTGAACTAATTAAGCTGAGGCTACGTAAGGCGTCTAATTTAAAGCAATTGGAGTCTGAGTATAAGCAACTTGAAACAAGATTCAATAAGGAGAAAAATGTTGGAGTACTGCCTTCATCACAAGAAATGATAGAAGAAGAGAAGTTATCTACCCATACGAGGGATGAAATATCAATGTCAATAAAAAAGATATTAAAGGAAAAGAACTTTACAACAGATTTGGACGAACAGGATGAACTAATCAACGAATTGCAGCAACCACAATCCAAGAAACCCAAGTCAAATTCGACGGCGGAAAAAAAATGCTACATGTGTTCTATTCTCAAAAGATTACCACTAGTCTATCAGTCGAAAAATTTTGGAATTTTTGTATCGCCACAACCTTCGTTATCCTCAAGCTCTTTGATGATTTTACCTTTGAACCACATTGCAAATTCGTTGTACTTTAATGATCTGGAAAAGATTGAATTATCAAAGTTGATCAAATTGGTCTCGGTTGTTTACAAAAATTCAACAAATTCAAGCTTGGTCTTTTACGAAACATGTTCCAAGCAATCAAAATCATATGATGATTTGAATAATCATTGTCAAATAATGATAGAACCTATTCCAATAGATATTAGACCTTTGGAAATATATGGATATTTTACAAACGCGTTGATAGAATTATCCGATGACTTGGAAAGATCGCATCGATCGGTAATAGACACTCGAACCAAAAATTATAGCTCCTTGATACCAAAGGAGTCATCGTTTTTTCATTGTTGGATAAGTGATGATATTGAAAATGGTGGTATTGGACACATCATTGAAAATGATCAATTTCCAAAAAGAAGCGACTTGTTTGCAAGGAGGGTTATTGGTAATGGTATCTTGGAGTTGGGAGATGTTTTCATGATTGAGCTGAAGTTGAAATATTATTCCAGTGACAGAGATGAGAGTCGAATTATTGAAACAAAGGTAGCTAAGTTGAAAACATTGTTTGAGTCTGTTGGAATGTGAAATGTTATTAAAAAGGTTTAAGAGCTTTCGAGATGTTGTGCTCGTCTACCTTTTTCATTCCAATCACTCTCTGTCAATATTTTGCTTCTCTTTCTCAGGCTGATCAATGCTGAAACTTTTATCCATTTTTTTGAAAAATCGAAAAAGAGGGTTTGCTCACGAGGTTCTCTGGCTCAAAATTTGTACCATATAAGTCTTCCAAGTAAAAAGATTATTGCAGTTTCAAATACTATCAATCATTCGAAACCAAGAGTAATCTATATAGATGTATAAAGATAAAACAGACCATCACTTTGTGGTGATATGAAGTGACTAAATGGTCGTGTAACTCAATGTGCAAACACCATTAGTAAGGAACCAGATAAAATTCATAGAAAAGTATATATGACTATATGACTATCTTCTACTCTCATTCATCTCAGATACAAGCCCAGGACCTAAGCAATGGAAGACACAACACCACCTTCATCATTATCCAAAGTGAAACATATTATACTAATCCTATCAGGAAAAGGAGGGGTTGGAAAATCATCAGTAACGACACAAACAGCGTTGACTCTTGCATTGAAAGGTTACAAAGTGGGAGTATTGGATATAGATCTCACAGGACCATCAATTCCAAGAATGTTTGGCTTGGAAGACTCGAAAGTCCACCAAGGACATAGAGGTTGGATTCCAGTACGCCATTCAACAAATTTGCAAGTCATGTCATTGGGATTTTTGATCAACGACCGTGGTAATTCCATTGTATGGAGAGGACCTAAGAAACAGGCAATGATCAAACAATTTATCAAAGATGTTTATTGGGGAGATAATTTGGACTATTTAATAATCGATACGCCACCGGGCACATCAGATGAACACATCACAATTCTGGAAGAGTTAAAGTTTGCAAAGCCTGATGGTTGCATATTGGTATCTACACCTCAGCTGATAAGTATAGATGATGTTAAAAAAGAAATAAATTTCTGTCAAAAGGTGAACTTCAAAATTTTGGGCTTGATTGAAAATATGAGTGGTTTTAAGTGTCCATATTGTGATGAGTGTACTAATATTTTCAGCAGTGATGGCGGTTTGAAATTATGCGAGGATTTGAATTTGAAATTTTTGGGGAAACTTCCGATAGATCCATCTTTCAGTGAAATGATTGAAACACAGTTAGAGAAAAATGAAGGGTTGATTGATTTGTACAAGAATGGCAGTTCATATCCATTGTTTGTTAAGATTTTGGAACAGGTTTTAGAGGACGCTATACCCACACGAATGGAAAGGTTGTCCTTGAAGTAAAATTTAGATACAGCATGAAATAGTATGGTATATTAATACATTTTTCTTTTGAACATCAGAAAAGTTTGGATCTAAGAATTCTGATTTGTAGGAAAGAAGTTCTCGCCTTTGAACTAGTCCAAGAACTTCTTCAACTGTGAAACAACATTACTCTCATCCTCTAAACCATCGTGGTTATTATTAGCAACGTCATCCAACTCATCACTATACTTCAAAATAAATCCATTAACATTTTCACCGTTTTCATCCTGATTCTTATTCTGGCTTATCAAGAATGGTAAAATTATGGAAGTTGGATTCCTTCCAATCTTAAAATTTTCCTTGTTGTTGTATATGGTTTTCACCTTCTTCTCCTTATTCTGTTTTTGCTGGATCTTCAAATAAGATAACTCTTTAGAAAGGTTCAACAATCGCTGCTCTCTATCATTTGATGATGACGATGATGATGATGGAGGTAGTTGATTCGTTGTAGATGTTGATTGGGGAGGAGTGGTGATGTCAATTGGCGAGGATGCTGGAGCTGCATTGTCTGATTGCAATGAAGTACTGCAGTCAATTTCTTCTTGGGGACATGCTATGTTTTCATCACTAACAATAGGTCCTACATTCAAAGTATCTTCGAGGTTGTTCATGAGATCACAACAATCAGTGGTAGTATCCTGCACTGGGACGTCAATTGAATGTGATGATAACTGTTGCATCTCGTCTTCTCCATCATCATCACCACCATCGTCATCGTTGTCATCATCATCCTCATTAGCGAGAATCGTCTCTGCTGATGAGTCTTCGTCGCTATCCTCAGACTGATTATCACCACTATCAGCCAAACTAATCTTGTACTTATAAACGCTTGGGTAATGCTCTCTATGCGGAGAATCTTTAACAAACAATCTCTCCTTAAGCGGCAAGAGATTCTCCAATCTGACCATGTTCTCGATGTTCTTGTTAATCAACTCCAAGTTATCATTGATCAACTGATCAATCTCCAATAGCTCTCTATTCTCGTTCAATTTGGCCAACTTCTTATTTAATTTCAAGCTCTTGAAATACGAAACGTGAGACTTGTTCAAGTGGACCAAGTGTGTAATTTTGTTCAATGACTTTTCAATGATCTCATCATTTGTGAAATTGATCCTGTTACTCAACTCATCGTTTACATCTTTGCTGAAAATCAGTGAGGTCTTTAATATTGAACTCGCTACCTGATCGATCGAATCATCTTCTAAGGATATTTGATGGAGTAATGAGCTGAGTCTGAATTCATCAATTGGGGGAAGTTTCGAATTCATTTATTTTTAGATGTTGTATATTATCTATTGAGATTCATCTTACTGTGTAACTTATAATGTCTTAATGATTCCCTGTGTAGTTTTCATTTTTTCGATTATCAAGTGTTTTGAGACAAATCTAAACACTGAAAGTTCAAAAGTAGATAAGTGCATTCTGCTTATTGGAGGCCTCCAAGATAATGTCATCTTGTATAGCCAAATCAATTATAGAGATATCGTTTGTGGAATATTTGAAGATCTATTCATTCGTGTTTGGTGGATGTTGTACGAATGTGATATCATTGGAAAATTTCATCTCACAATCACCACCCAATTCTGAAATTATTTTGACATTCATACAATTCATATTCATATCTTTTCAAAATTTCATTCAAATCTTAGAGTACGATCCTAATGTTTGGTTCCGTTATAGAATTCCACCTTTGAGGATCCCATTGAGGAGACATGTGTTTTCTGTACTATTATTCTTCGCAAGTACCACTACAAACTCGTTGGCATTCCGATTCAAGATCTCAGTTCCCATAAACATCATCTTCAGGTCATTGGGAACGTCGATAACAATGTTGATTGGGTTTCTCATATTCAACAAAAAATATTCTAGAAATCAAGTGTTAAGTGCATCCATATTGACAATTGGGGTATTGATTGTTACTTTGGCAAAGAATAATAGTGAAGGCGAAGGTGAGAAGCTCAATATTGATTACAAATTTTATCTTGGTGTATTACTATTGACAATATCATGCATATTGACATCCATAATGGGCTTCTACAACGAAATAACTTATGCCAAATATGGAAAATACTGGAAAGAGACGCTATTCTACGGACATTTTCTATCATTACCCATATTCATTATAATATCACCATTTGAGTTGAGAAGACAATTCGAAATCATGTTTTTGAAAAACTCATCTGATCTTCGAATGACTGTGAGGAAGACCTTGCTCGTCAATTGTATCACACAATCGATTTGTGTCTCTGGCGTGAACAGGTTGCTGAGTATCTGCACTACATTGACTTTGACCATCATCTTGCTAATACGAAAATTTGCAAGCTTGTTGATAAGCATGTATTTGTTTGACAATGCCTTCAATAGTGCTGAAATATTTGGTTGTATTATGGTGTTAACTGGTACAATTCTATACAGTTTCAGCTCGTATCAAGATGACGATAACAGACTGGGAAAGTTAGATGAAAAAAGCGGAAAAAGGAAGGAAGCGAAAGCAAACAATATCAAGGCAAAGAACGATTAATAACTTTGAATACAGTCCAGAGGCTTTTGAGTGCATTCTGCAAATGATATCAAGTATCATGAAGGCTGGTAGTGAAAAGTTTAACCAATGTTGGTCGATGCATATCTAACATTGAGCAGCGCTGATGAAACATTGACATTTTAGATGCTAGTAAGCAAAAACATAAAAGATAGTTTACATGAACAAGTTTAATCCCAAAACAAAATTGAAATTTTTTTCCCCGTTTTTATAAATAAAGATTAAGTATAATATATATGAAAAGTTACAGATCTCGAGTGTTCCAAAACACCTTATTGAGAAGTACTGAACTTCCTATCCAACTCCCTTAAAACACTTGCAACACTACCAGCTTCAACTAACATTCCTCTGGTGTTAAGCTTCCCAATCAAAGTGTTGAAATTCACACTGTTGAAGTTCTCATGTCTTGACAAAGTCTTATAAGCGTCCAGACACGGTATGAACAAGTCATTATTGGAAACGGAATTTGAACGCGATGACGACTGTTGCTGCTTCACTAGCGGGATGATTTTGTTTGTAGATAGTGGAATCTTTGGTTTCAGCAGCAGCGGTAATGGCGAAAGAGACTTGGACCCTTCACTTTTTGTGGCAATAGTAGTACAAAACAAGGTTGACATAGGGTCCAACTGGCATTGGTTACAAGTGCCTGGATTTCCAGTACATCCAGACTTCTCTGCAGCTGCCTCCAGGGCAACTACGGTCTGTGCTGCGGTTACCAATGACGCTATTGATGATGATGAAGTCGAAGACGATGAATCTGCTGTAATTACTTTGTTGTTGAACACTATATTAGAAGTCGGGTGAAGTACGTGCAATGATTTTCTTTTTTCTGTGAGGTTGATATCACTCGAGGATATTTTGAGCGGTGGCAATGATGTTGAATGTTGTTGTTCCTCCAATATTAACTTCTCTTTCAACAATGCCAGCTCTTTTGCCAGCTCTCTGCATACACACGGAGAATCGTCCGAACAGAAGCCACAATCTTCAATCGGTGGAATCTGTAGTTGGTTTGTTGATGGTGTATTTGTGTTATTGAACAAGTTACCCTGTTGAGTTTGACTCAATGGAAGGTCGCTATTTTTGTGAATATGCTGATGTTGAAGTTTAGGTTTGTTCTTTGTCAATTTCGATAAATCCGGCATTTTCTTCACTTTTTTCAGAGAGGCAAACTGTTGCGTGAAGTCGATTTCAACTTCCAGCTCTGGTTGTTTTCTCTTTCTATCCAATGGAATGGCAGCCATAGGCTTAAAAGAGTCCAATTGAAACGCTCCCTTCTTCCTACTCTTCTTCTCCTTGATACCAGCATCTTCGCATACACATGATTCCTTTGTACACACTCCACAGTCAAAATCAGCCAGATGCTGCACTTCTACAGTTCTTGGTGACACCAGCTGTCCCTGTTGGCTCGGAGGCGATAAACCCGAAAGATTTACCGGAGAGTTTGCGTTAGATGAAACCGGTGATATCTGCTGTATGAAGCTATTCGTGGTAGACTTCTTGCGGTGCAACAGCAGCTGCAGCTGCAGCTGTTGGTGACCAGAAGCCCTGGACCCTATGCTCTGCGGTTGTTCTTGCTGCTGCGACTTCCCATTTGCGAAATTCTTGTAGTACACGAGCTGCCTTTTCAAATCATCCATCGTCTTCAAGAGCATCTGGTTCTCGTTCTTCAACGTCTTTATGTGGTTGTTCATCAAACCCTCTTTGATGCTTCTGTCCTTTTCGATCTCCAAGATCTTCTCCTCCAACTCAGACACCCTATTGGCCCTCCTTTCTCTGAACAGCCTCTGAGCAGCCCGGTTCTGTGCCTTGCGTTTTGTGGACGGTGTGTCCACACTCGGTTTTCTTCCTGGCTTCGGTCTTGGCGGCAACACCCATTCTTTGGATGTTGATATTCTGGTTATTACCGACTGATTCGATGCCACCCTTGGTGCTATGGAATTTGGTGAACTCATCTTTTTAAGCTTGAACTACTGGTTGAACTGAACGTCTTGACTCACAGTCTACTGACAACTCTTGTACATATATCGATCGCCCTGAAAACTCGTGTATCACCCACTCCAACTTGTTGCTCTGAGATTTTGACGTTACTTATATTTTTTTTATCTTTTCCATCAGAAGATTTTCGATTGGTTTTCGGTGAAATTCTTAAATTAGATCATGTGACACGCCGGACATATTTATGACTTCCCAATTGGGAACTAAGAAGTTTTGCCTCATTTGGTTATATGTTTTTGAAATTTTTCACTTTAGTGTGTATGTCGGAGATACACAGATAGCCAGTAAAGTGTTGGATATATATAATATATATAATATGTGGCATGATAGAGTAAGTATAGCTGGTGTTATAATACATAGTATACTATATAGGGTATAATTCGTGTAATATAGATATCTATTTTACAGACAATACTACAACCAGCGGCAATCCAAGATGCCTATAGGCAGCAGCAACACTACCAGCGTCGAGGCGGAACAGCAGACGCCATTCCAAGAACTATGCCTAGCATGTCGATGCGGTGATATCGAGACAGTGGAGATGCTTATTTCGACAGGCATCAACGTCAACTTGATGGACGAGTGGGATTACTCGCCGTTGATTTTGGCCAGTTTGTGCGGCCACAAAGAGGTTGTTCTTCTATTGCTTAACAAGGGAAACGCGATTTGCGATAGAGACTCATTCGAGGGCCAGCGGTGTATCTATGGTGCTCTAACGGACGATATCCGGAACATACTACTCTCGTTCGATATCAACAAGACGTCAAACTTGTCGAACCAGCCATTTGCTTCGTATATATCGCAGTTGTTGAGGAACGTCAACTCGTTCACGGACATCGTGGTAAAGCTGGAAACCACGACTTTCAATACGAGCTACAAGTTGCACAGGTTCATCATTGCCACTAGGATTAAGTCGATTGCAAACAGGTTGAATGGCAAAAAGTTGGTCTTGCACCTACTTCCAAGTCACTGCCATATTGAAGTCTTCCAGTTCATCATCAACTACGTGTATTTGGTACCGTGCTTCAACAACTTTGAACAGATAGATGTTGCAAACTTGAGAGAGATGGTTTCACTCTTGCAACTAGACGAAATCTTGGAGTACGTCAACAAAGTCGAAACGGTCAGTAGCAAAAGTACAAATCACATTGAGATTATCAAGTGTAAAAACGAAATCCAAGCCAAAATCGAGGAAAACGCAAGGTTTGAAATGAATTCATTGGTTAAAACAATAATAGACAGCAAATGGATTGTTCCAGAGAATGCCCCGGTACCTCAGTTGTTGCAGAAACCAGCTACTTCTCAGATTCTTCCCGATATAATAGTTTACATCAAACTTGAAACTGGCCACACGGTATACTACCTTTGTCATAGAGCCATACTAGCAAAGGCTTTATATTTCGAGACAATGTTCAAATCAGCCTTCTCAGAAACACACATTTATGAGTCATTCACTGACGAGGACTTGCAAGTCGTTGACCATCACCAAATAAACTCAGACACCATTCCAATTATCTCTCTTTTGCCAGAAGAGGAGACCACCATAGAAATTGCCGAGTTGATCCTATCTTTCTTGTACTGTGACCAACTATTTGATGATATCCCGGAATACCTAGCACTAGACATCCTTGAGGCCTCGGACCTTTTGATGATTGACCGTTTGAAAACTTCGGCAGCAATAGTTTTGACAAGGATCCGATCTTTTGATGATGACGATGACACTCTATTGTACGAAATCATTAGAGTAGGCTGGCAAACAAGGGTCCATCGACTAGAGACTTTCATTGCTCAGATATTTGCCAACAATCTCTCAAAGTTCGTCTCTCAGGCAGAGTTCAAGAAGTTAGTGATTGACAGTGCCAATAGAATTCAGGTCAGAGAAGGAACGGACACCATCGAGCTAATCGACGACATCAGGTTTTACTTGGCAAAGAAGTATGCGATAGATGCCGATGAAGATGGAGGGAGCTTGGATCCTTCAAACCCTAGTGTGAAGTCGATATACGATGATACCGAGTTCATGAATTATGAAAGAGATTTGGAGAGGATTGATGAGTTGCTTGGTGAGTTAGGGTTTGACGCATAATCTTTTCCCTCTATAAGTGTGTACTATACCCTAAAATATCTACAGTTCTCAAAAAAACCTCAACTCTTACCGTTTTGTGTGTGAGTCACTTGACTCTTATACACAAAAGTTCCATCAAACTCTCACTTCTACCACGATACTGTCTCTTTCTCTCTCTACTTATCACTAATGATTTCTATGTTACTATTGGCCAAAATGGGTAATTTTGTAGCGCGCCAATTTTTCTTGATTAGATAATTGTACAATCAGTCATCGGCGAGAAGTGAATAATTTTTTTTTCAGTATTAATTGATATTCAACAAATCACAATTGCAACCCTCCAAGGTGTTCTGTTTATATCCAGTTTACCATTTTTCTGAAAGGAGTGTGAGACACTAAAAAGTAGCAGAGTCATGAGTTCGAATATCAAGTTTATTCGTAGTTTTGCATCAACCTCAGCCAAGTTTGCAGCTGACAAGTCAAGATTTGTTCCAAGCTCTGGAACTTACCCAAAAGGGTTCAAAGTAGGAGGTTACAAGACCGGTGTTAAGAAGAATGGGAATTTGGATTTGGCAGTTTTGAAATCAGAGTTGGCTGATACTTCTGCAGCAGCAGTTTTCACAACTAACAAGTTCAAGGCTGCACCTGTGTTAACTTCTTTCAAGATTGTCAACGAGAAAAACGGTAAGGATATCAATTCGATCATCATCAACAGTGGATGTGCCAACGCCGTCACTGGTGAAGGTGGTTTGAAGGACGCCAATGCCATGGTTGACGCTTTGGATGAGTTGGTTGGAAACACAAATGGCCAGTCAAGTTTGGTTATGTCCACCGGTGTTATTGGCCAAAGATTGCAAATGGATAAGATTTTGAAAGGTTTGGAGCCTTTGGTGAAGGAAAATTTGGGCGATGATCATGAGAGCTGGTTGAATTGTGCCAAGGCTATTTGCACAACGGATACCTTCCCAAAGTTGGTTTCGAAATCTTTTGAAATCAATGGTATTGAATACAGATTGGCTGGTTTGGCCAAGGGTGCCGGTATGATCTGTCCAAACATGGCCACATTATTGGGTTTCTTCGTCACAGATGCCCCTGTCCATCCAGACGCCTTAAAGTCCATTTTGAAGTTCGCCACTGACAGATCGTTCAACTGTATTTCGGTAGATGGTGATATGTCGACCAATGACACAATCACTGCATTGGCAAACGGCGCTGCAGGCGGAGAAGTCATTACAGAGACCTCGCCAGCTTTCCAGACGTTGAAAGATGAAATCGTTGGATTTGCCCAGCAGTTATCTCAGCTTGTCGTCCGAGACGGTGAAGGGGCAACCAAATTCGTCACCATCAGAGTGGAAGATGCTTTGTCCTACGAAGATGCCCACCAAGTCGCAAAGTCGATTTCCAACTCTCCGTTGGTCAAGACTGCTCTTTACGGTAGAGATGCTAACTGGGGCAGAATATTATGCGCCACAGGCTACGCCGGCGTTGAGGTCGAACCAACAAAGACAAACGTCTCGTTCATCCCAACAGACGGCTCCGCAGAATTGAAGCTATTGGTAAATGGTGAACCTGAGTCTGTCGACGAAGAAAGAGCAAGTGAAATCTTGCAAGCAGAAGAGTTGGAAATCTTGGTCCAAGTAGGTACCGGAGGTGGCGCCTCTTGCAAGTTCTGGACTTGCGACTTCAGCCACGAGTATGTTACTATAAATGGAGACTATAGATCCTAGAGTGCTACACACGCCATACATAGAACCATTAATAGAACCCATAAAGCCATTCTGTAAGATTTCATGTATATATATCCAGCTGTATTCTCTGTACACCAAAAGCAAATGTTCTAGACCCGCGCTTATATTAGCAAAAGCAAATAATTACCTCATTTGAACTTTTGTGTTTGAAACGCACTACCAATTTGTTGCGATGAGATCGAGGAGGGCGAAAAGAGGAAAAAAGGTGTAAAAGAGGCCCCCAGATTACTAAGAGGTGTATTTAATACCTGTATTTTACCATCATTAAAAATCGTTTTCCATTCATTTAAAGACCCCATAATCAAGAACAAATCATGCTTGCAATCAGTAATAGCTCTTTCAATAGATCACTCAGCAAAAAAGTTGGCCTGAGTAACCGATTGTACAGCAATACGGCATCGTCAGCCTCCAAGAGAACCGAGTTGGACCCTATTGTATTGGACCAAATTTTCTACAAGAACAAGTCTTATCCTGTGACTCAGAGGTTGTATCTTCAGAGAAAGAGAGAAGAGAAAAATCAGAGCGAAAGCGCAGAGAATGACTTGTCGGTGATCGATGAGAACTTGAAATACTTCAAGCAAAACACTCCAATCAACTTCAAGTACTATTTGCGTAATTTGTCCAATTTGAACAGTTTCAAGCAGTTGCCATGCAAGTTCAACCATAACCAGTTGGTGGAAAACTCCAAAAACGACTATTTAAAGTCTTTGTTATGGGAGTTCAACGCTCCCATCAGATACTCGTTTGGCTATGGATCTGGTGTTTTCGACCAAGGTGTTGAGAGTGACAAATTACCACAGGTTGATTTGAATTTTGCTGTATCATATCCTAATCACTGGCACTCAATAAACTTGGCTCAGTATCCTCATCACTACTCTGGATTAAAATATTTTGGCTCTTCATTTATCTCGAAGGTTCAAAATTACGGCGCGGGTGTTTATTTCAATCCATTTGTTCAGTTGGGAAAAGAGAAAAATCAACTTGTTAAATATGGTGTTTCTTCAGTTGATAATTTGATTAGTGACTTGATCAACTGGGATACTCTATACCTTTCGGGTAGGTTACAGAAACCAGTTTCCATAATTAGAGACTCTCCAAATATTTCATTATTGCAACAGTTCAACTTGATGAATGCCATCAAGTTGTCGCTTTTGCTTTTGAACAAGCAAAGGTTCACAGAGTATTCGTTGTACGAAATGATCACTTCAATATCTTATAAAGGTGATCCAAGAATGGCTATTGGAGGTGAAAATCCAGATAAGGTAACAAATATTGTCACAAACTCATTTGACAATTTCAGACAAATGTACTTACCGTTATTAGAGACTTATTTCAATGGAGAAGTGCTAATATCAAAGGATAGTGAAAGTGGAAATTTGATGTTCCATGTTGATTTGTCGTCGGACTTCAAGAGTAAGATGATTGTCGAGCTACCAAAGAATTTGAGGCAAAAGCTATTCCTCAAATATCAAACAAAGTATAACACTGAATTAGCAGAGGACAAGATATCTCAAAGTGTAATCAGCAAAAACTACAAAATACAAGAGCCAAAGACATCGCTGAACTTCAAAGATTTGCAAACCTTTTCCAAATTCGATGATGCATTAATTGATCCAATCGATTATGAATACTTATCGACAGAGTTAAAACAGCAATCACCTTTTGTTTTAGCCATTTCGAAGGATGAAGATTTGACAAGAAACTTAGAAGCTGGAATCACTGAGATTGTCAGAAGACCTGCTCTTATTCAGTCAGTAAAGGGTATATTTTCGGCCGGCTTAATCAAGAGCTTCAATTACGCATCTGAAAAGAGAACCAAGTACAATGATGCCAAGAAATAACAACTATGATGTTAATCATTACTGAAACTAGGAAGGTGTTTTTTTTTTGGAACTGTTTGGTTGGTTAAATTTGGACTTTATAAAATCACTTGATGTAAGCTGGGTTTTTTTTTTTTGAAATTTTCAGGGTCTTCCATTTCTCATTTGAACTGACTGAAATGCCTTATTAAAAATTACAAGTAAGTTGAAGAGTTTCTCTTTTTTTGCCTTTTGTATCTTTTTCTTTGGATTTTTCGTTTATATTTACAGATGTTATTTATTACTTATTACTTACTTGATTAACGTGAATTACCGAAAGAAACAAAAAAGGTTCCCAGTATTTCCAAAAGAACAAGGTGTTTACTCCTCATCAACATTGATATTTTCGTCGTCTAATGTCTTGCTACCATCCCATTCCCAAAATAAATCTCTTTGTCCAAAAGCATCTCCAACAATGGCGATAATAGATTCATAGCAACATTGTGTCGCAGGATCCATTTTTACTGAATCTGAGTTATTATTGGAGAGTTCGATAAGCTTTCTCAGCTTCTTCAGCAATGACCGCAAAATTGAAATCTGGGTATACGTTAAAACAGGAGGCAAAAGTGTTATTGTCAAGATTATCCATTTAATAAGATTCTCGTTGATCTTTTTATTGATCCATCTCGTAAAATATATTATCAATTTCATCTGATTTTCTTGATCCAAATTAGCAATGAAACTCAGAGAAGGTTTGGTTTTGGTTATCAAGTGTTTCCACAGCTTCACAGTTGTTGGAGAACGAATGTGTGAGTTTCCAAGTTGCCTCTTGATCATCTCTTGATGAGCAAAGTAAATGGAAAGGATACCGCTGTGCCACCCTTCGTTAAGTATTTCTGCTTCCTTATATTCATAGTTTCCTATCTCTGGTTCATGGTGATTCGCCACAAACATGAAATCATCCGATTTTTCAGCTTGAATCCTAACCATAGTAAGATATTCATCGACATTCAACGGTATTCCCGACTCATTAGATTGTAGTACCTTAAGCCTGTTGATATCAATTTCCACTGGAAAAGCCTTTCTCTGTCCAAACTTTGGATCTACTTTCGATGCATGTGCTGAGTTATCTACCTCATTTCCAACTTCACCATCGTCAGTAAATAGGTCGTCTTCGGTAGTTGCCTTGCACAAAGGTGCTTTCATATCCTCAGTCTTATTTCGTTTGGAAGAGCTTTCATAATTGGAAAAGTACTCTGGTCGCTTTTGCGATGTTGACATCACTTTCTAATAGTTCACAATTAAGTTTCAGGCTGTTTCTCAGTAGATTGTCTGCGTTATTACAGATGTAACATAAAATATACAAATTTATCTTAAATGATAATGCTTTCTTACACTACCCTAAAAACACCTCAAATCCAAATGGCACAATAGCATAATTAAAAAACAGTATTCAGTTTTCTGATCATCCAAGAACTCTTCTGAAGCAGGTTGGAAGATCCAAGTCTCCTGCATAATCATTGCAAGAAATTTTTTGATCTGACGAACAAGAAGAGAAACCGAACTTGAAAGAACTTGCTTCCCTTTCTTTCAAAAAACCGATAAAAAATGGTATCTATTATATATCTCCTGAATAACAATTTATAGTAATATTTGATCTGAATAAGTCACAAGAAAAAGAACACTATAAGTTGAAAATAAATGAACTAAAAAAAGGTGTAGATATTTATTCTCACTTCATCTCAACCAACACAACTATTTCTTCGATCTTTTTAAGAAACCTGGGCGTTTCAGCTTATCCCAGCGTTTCACTCTGAATAGATAATATAATGATAACATTGCAGCAAGATTGAAGATGATGTAAACGAAGAAGAAACCAACGTTTCTCCATCTGTAGCTGTGCTTTACTCCAATAGTGGCCAAATATTGATCACCAACTGAGTATTGACAAAATCCACAATCCGACGTATCGTTTGGATTTTCGAGATAACCATGATTGCTTTTGAAGAAATCCACCATGTACTCACCACAAGTCTGACCTTCTGGTGGATTGAAGTAACTTCTCTCCTTTGAGTTACAATGGACCTCTCTGTTATGCAAAATTGTTCCAATGAAATTTTGAATGAAGTAAGTGAATGGAGAAACCTTGTACATGAACGTCCAAAAGCCTGGCATCAATGAGACTGGTTGAACAACACCACAGAATGAGATACAGAAGTTGAACAAAAAGCCAAAGAGAACATTTGCGGAAGGCAAGTCCGGGGCCATGTACAACACAAGCAACGAAAATGAAATGTAGTATATCTGGAAGAAGACACAGTAGAATAACCAATAAGCACCTGCAACAGTGGCTGAGTTATCCAACTGAATGGTAAACCAACAAACAATCCAAAAGACAGTAGAGAACACAATAGAATATGGGATCTCATTCAAAAACTGAGATATTAATAAGTTAGACCAGTGGAAAGTATTCGACTTTGACTCTCTCACCTCATACAACAGCCTCGAGCTGATTGCCCTGTCTTGAATTTGGTTGGCTAAAGGAGCACTAATAATCATTGACATGAAGATGAAAAACATGACATTTTGCATACCAATAACTGTGTGCTTGACGTTCCAAAATGAAAACCCAAATAATAAACTACTCAAAAGCATCAACATGAATTTTCCCATAATATAATTCAAATCCCTATTGAACTGGGTGAAAGTTCTTTGGTAAACCAATTTGAATTGATGGAAATAAGGAGTGGCAAAAGTTGATAAAGTGTCTTCAGAGATGTCGAGCGGTTGTCCATTCAAATCTGTGTGTTCTTCAACTAAATCGTCAATCTCATTAGTAATCTCTTTACATTCATTACTTTTGATCCATTTCTCGTTCCAATCTTCATGAACTGCAGCAGTGGCACCAGCACCTATTGCCTCCAAAATGTACTCAGCTGGGTTCTCACTCAGGTCACAATGTCTTGCTCCATTTTGTTCAAAGTAATTCAAAATGGTTCTAGAATTTTCACCAATATCCCCAAAGTAAACGGTTTGGCCACCTTTTTTCAACAACAACAATTTATCAAACTCTTCAAATAAAGTAGCCGAAGGTTGGTGAATAGTACACAAAATGGCTTGCCCAGCATCAGCCAATTGCCTCATTAACTGAACGATAGCCCAGGCACTTTGAGAATCTAAACCAGACGTTGGTTCATCCAAGAACAATAATAATGATGGTTTGGCAACAAGCTCAGTAGCTATTGACAATTTCTTTCTTTGTTCGACATTCAAACCAAAACCAGGGTAACCAGCAATAGCATCAGCATAGTCCTCCATATTCAACAATCTGATAATTTGCTCCACATACTCCAACTTTTCCAGATCTGGAACAGAGAATTGCCTCCTTAACCTTGCCGCAAACCTTAACGATTCTCTGACGGTTAACTCTGAAATATGAAGATCTTGCTGCTGAACGTATCCTGTTCTTCTTTGAAATGAGTTGGTGACAGGCTTGCTGTTGACTAACATATCACCTGTGATAACACCCATGTCCGTTCTTTGTGATAATACATTAAGCAATGTCGTTTTACCTGCACCTGACTCACCCATCAATGCAGTTAATGTTCCGGGCTTGACGTAACCTTGAATGTTTTCCAACAATTTTCTGGATCCGCCATCGTAAGGAATAACGTAGTCGATGTTTCTCCAAAGGAAGATCTCTTCAGAACCCAAAGTTTTTGCAGAAGAAGCTCTTGACACTCTGCTTGCTGATCTGGACAACGATTTCCTTCTGCCATCAAGCTCATTGATTATATTTGCTGTTTTTTCTTCGAGATTATTTTCAATATCATCTTCAACGACTTCGTCAGGCTTCAAAACAGAATCTGATATTTCAGCACCCCTTTTGAAGACCAATCTATCACCAGTTTCCAAAACAGGCCTGTAATACTCAGCAGTGATACAATTGATGGAAAGAAAAGCAATCCAGAAAAGGATAACAATACCAAAGTTTCTCCAAACGTGGCTGAAACTGTAGGAATATGAAGTTGAGATAAAGTCATCACCACTTACCCATGTCTTACCTTTACTGGCAGTAATAGCGCATACTCTATTAGCATCAGTGATGTGTTCATATCCGGGACCACGTGGAACAAGACTCGATTCAGAACAATCGATATGTCTACCATGAAACTCAGTGGTTAAAGCAGCTTCGAAACCATACAAAATTGGGTCCATGTAAGAAAACCATTTGAACCAAGGAACCATCGATGGCCTTTGAATCATATATGAAGAGTAAAGAACACTCGACAACATTGTGATACCAGAAATAGCATTGGCAACTGATAATGATCTACAGAACGCACCCATCATTAAGAAAAGGGAAGCGACAGTCTGTGCAACCAAATTGACGAACAATAAGAACGTGAAAAAAGCTCCTGCATCTCTTTTCATATTTGACAAGAAATACGTGATCAAGCAAAATATAGTGGTGGAAATGATTTTGATCGGCAACTCAGTTAAAGGAGCTGCAATAACCTCTGCACTAGGATGATAAAAGGAATAACCAAATTGCTTCATCAAAATTGGTCTATCTTCAAAAGCTTTTGACATTCCTGCCAAAGCCATAAGAGCAAAGTACAAAATTGCGTAAAACACAACACCTCCTCTACTGAAAATACCAGACGTATCATTTGGTAGATCGTAAAATAATGAACCAATAATCAAAGCTTGGACAAATGCAGCGACAAATAACGTGACAGAGTAAGCTTTGTCACCAATGATATTCTGCATACCCCTGATAGTACAAAGCTTCAATTGTTGAAAAAAATTGATGGTATATCTGGAATTACTTGAGGTTAACTTCATCTTTTCTTGAGCCTTAGAAGCAGCAAACTCATTCTTTGTTTCAAGTGCAATTTGGTCTTTTTCCTTCTTAACCAAGATGTCCAGTTTGAGAGACTTGAATTCCGGAGAATTCAACCAATATTGCTCAAACTCAAGAGCATTTCTTGGCACCATGTCCTCGAATCCTGGTTTAGGAAAACGGCCGATCGGATCAGTGACAGCAGTCAAGAACTCAGCAGTTGATTGACGAGGAGGACATTGAAAACCCATTTTTTCAAAATACAGCTTAGCCTCTGTAGTTGGGCCAAAATAAATTTGATGACCTTGGTACAATACTGTAACCTTATCAAAATTTGAATAGATACCTTCACCCAGCTGATAGATGGTAACAAAGGAGGCAGTCTTCATCAAGTTTGTAGACGTTCTGATGGCATTGGCGTACTCAAGGGCAGTAGATGCGTCCAACCCTCTCGTAGCATTGTCCCAACAATAAACAGAGCCTTGCGTTGACATTGCTTCAGCAATTGAAACTCTCTTTCTCTCACCACCGGAAACTCCACGAACAAAGTCATTACCAACCTTGGTGTTATAGGTATGTGTTAATCCAAAAACTGTACACCAAAGGTCCCTCATCAAAGTGATGTATTCCTCTCTGGACAATCCGTTGATTCGCACGGCTGAGGTACGACAAGCAATAGCAAACCTTAAAGTCTGATCAACTGTTAAATGAGGAAAATGAACGTCCAATTCAGGGTTGTAAATCACGCTATTTTTGAAAAGCTTCATCATCTCATGCTGCGGAATATTGTTATAACTAATATCACCATCAATTCTGACGAACGAGTGGGTCTCTCCAGCGATCGACTTCAAGAAAGTCGAGCAACCAGCGCCAGGTCTACCCAACACAAGACACATTTCCCCCGGCTCAACCAACCCATTGACGTTTTGAATGATTTTTCTTAACCTATCATCGCCTTTTTTCTTGGGTTGCTTGCTCTTTGCCGAGATCGAGGTAGCCAAACGATATGGGCCCTTGATAATATCACCGACCGTTGGAACAATCGCGGTGGTGTCATCGTTTCCCAACACGGTCAAATCGCTGAACTCCACACCCGTGTTCTTCAAGCTGATGTTCTGTTCGTCAGCCTTGCGAACCATGAACTTCAAAATCCTCTGCAAGTCGAAGTCCTCCTTGTCGATCGTGAAGTGCGACATCTCAGTGGCTGTCATTTGCGATATCGTTCTTGACACTCTCGAGAGCCTCTCCAAAATATCATCCCCATCGCCGCCGCCACCATGGTTCATCGACTTCGAAACCGTCTTGTACATAGAAACCACATCCTCGTCGCCGTTGTACGAGTTTGGCTCTTCATTGGAACTGGACTCTTTGTTTGAAATGCTTGAGATTACATCGGAGTTGGAGTTAACCGGGACTTGCACAACATCCACTCTTTTTATACTTGAATCCATTGCTTCTGCTTCAATCTTAGATATTACTCTTTACCTATCAGCACCTTCACTATGCCAACACCAATCTCGACATAAGGCATCCATGCTGCTTTATATCTTGATATCTTTCTTGCTCTTCCACTCCGATGTTGACTTACCGAACAAACTCAATTCGGATTCGTTTAGGCGCAAAAACGCAAAAACGCAAAAAAGCAAAAAAGCAAAATAAGAATACGAGAGAGAGAGCCAAAGCAAAAACACGAATAACAGCCACTTTTCAATTGCTACGATGAGATGACAAACACGGAGACTATTTCATGCTATGCGAAGTGTGCGAGGTGTGCGAGATCTTGGTGAGATGAGATGCGGAACAATAATTAGTCATATAGAAGAGCTCTTTTTTCCATGTTCTACTCTTATTCTCTTAGTTGTGTGTAGTGTGAGTGAGTAAGTCGACCCCCAAAATCAAGATATATAAAACTTCAAAACTGAGTTAAAGACTGGCTGGCGAGAAGCTTTTATGTTTGTAGGGCAGGCAGACAGACACCTGTGTTTGTGTATATGAGGTATTCTATGTGCATTTATGTATAGGGGGGGGGCAGTTGTAGGAAGCGTGGTACCGTGGAACCCAGCCAGCCAAATTCAAAAGAAAAATGATGTATATACACCCAACTTCACCTCCCAGGAGGTCACCTTCGAGAAAAAAAAAAAAAAAAAAAACAGTACAGCACATTAGAATAGAAAGCCGTTTTAAATCCCCTAATTCCCCTTTTGTCATCTTTGTTTTCGTTCTGTCTTGCGGGCTTGCTAGTTAAGCATGGAATGCACGCTCATTGGAGGTGAGTTTGTAGAGGACCTTCCATCTGCCGAGTTCTGTTTTGTGGTGGTGGTGGTGGTGGTTTCATTGAGCATTGGCAAAGACCTCACGGAACCACTCCATTTCTGAATGGCTGGTGGCTGCTGGACGAAAAGTTGGTTCGCCGCTGGGACCATCAACTGTATTGGCGGAAGCTTGATTGCTGGATGGCTGTAGTCTGAGACCAAAGAGGGCATTGGCGGTGGGAGGCTCCTCTGTTGTCGTTGGGAGTTGTATAGTGGTGGAGAACTATTGTTTAGCGAAGCAGATGGAGGAATCATTGGGCGTGGTTGTTGGAAGTTTGGAACTATTTGGCGTTGCTGTTGCTGTTGTGGTTGTTGTGGTGGTGGTGGTGCCGCTGCTGCTGGTAATTCCAGTGACGGAGGCGGCGTTGTATACACGACGCTCAACGGGGACTTGATACTTTTGGAAGCTTCCTTACTTAGAGGTGCTTCGACCTCAAGAACGGGCAATCCTCCGCCAGTTGCTGTTGGGTTTCTTTTTCTTCTTTTTATGGTTGACTTTTTCAACTGGATCGGCCTATGACTTCCATGTAGCTTGTAATATAGCCCGCAGGCGTTGCAAATATTATTTCCATCGTCGTCCCTTCTCCAGAGAGGTGTGACCGTGGTACTACAGTTGGTACATGCAACAACCGAATCATCCTCTGATCCCTCGTCCTTATCCTCCTTCAGCTCTTCCCTACCCTCGCTGTTGGAAGTGTTCTCAGCATCAAACTTCTCGTTGATATCAATCTCCAAGTCTCGATTGTAGCCTACTGACCCATGCTGTATAATTCTATTGTTGAAAGCTGGACAGCCGCTACAAGCAGCTGTGCCACCGGTGCCGTTACATCTACCATCACCTTTGCAACTACCCGTTTGCTGGTTGATTTTCGATACAGATACAACATGTAAAGGTTTTTTCAAATGCACAGGACGATGGGTGTTGTTTGCTCTATAATACAACCCACATGCATTGCAAACCAAAGTACCATCACTGGCTCTTCTCCATAATGGGGTCTTTGCCGTTCCACAGTTCGAACATGTTTGGCCCGCTGGTTGCGGTGACGACCTTGGCTTACTCTCATCTGCTCGAGAATTTTTCGGCGTCGACTGTACACTTACTGGTGATGGAGAAACTGATGGCTTGGGTGAAAGTTTTGGTAATATTGGTCTGATGAGAAGCATTTTGTCTTCCTCTTCATTTTCCACTTCTGATCCGGTGTAGTTGTTGTCGTCTTCCAGTTTGGATTGACCTTCGCTTCCGATGGGTCCTTCGGTTTCTGCCTTGATCGATTGCGAAATCATGGTATTGGGCTCAATATTAGATGGGGATCGTGCAGCTTTAATCTGTTTCTTATCGGGTCGGAACAAAAATCTGTGTCTATGCTGATTCAAATTCGCCAAGCTGAAATCGAAATCTACTCTTCTAACGATTGGAGTTTTTATGTCTGCCGTGTGGTTAACAATCTTGATTCAAAATAGTTTTCACTGGATTGGAACACTTTTCATGTAACGAGAAATTTTGTAGCATTTTTGTTACGCGCACTTTTCACACCATACAACCTTAATTAGCTCTTATCTAAAAAATCTCTAGCCAATGAGATTGGACCCATATATAATCAATAAGCAAACGCTGGAAGAAGCCATTTTCTGGAGAATCTTGATCGATAGGAGTCTTTGTGGTCTTCATTGGTAAAGCTCGAGAGACATGGGCCATTTGAAAGGTGTGGTGGTGTGTTGGTGGTGAGCAGGGCAGCTTGGTGTTAAAAAACAAAATGAAGTGGTGCAGATTTGGGTTCAAGGCTGCTTAGCAACCTTGGCCAACCCAAGTTTTGCGCCCAAAAAGGAGGCACAGGGTTGGTTTGTATGCTTTTTTGTATGAGTACGAGATTAGAAGAAGAATGTAACTCGAGCCACCCCGAGTAGACCGCTCTCAGAACAGTCGGCTTGAAGCCACTGGATCAATTGAACACCGGCCGTTTATGACTGTTTATTGACTGTTTATTGACTGTTTATTGACTGTTTACTAATAGAACGGAGACGCCATTGGATAGCTATAGCAAGCTAGTGCATGCATGGAAGGCTAGTTCTAACCCTAATATTGCTCTTCAGTGTCCGTAGTAAACTTTGGTCGTCTGCAAACAGCTTGCAAAAAGCTTCCGTCCCTCAATCCAGTAGAATGCACCTGGTTCAAAGTAGTTAAGGAGACCGAGAAGTGTTTAATCTCTCGACGATCAGTGCATTACTTGAGTTCAGATGCAGCCTTCAGGGAAAGTGCATTCTATCCACCCTGTTTCACACGCTAGCTAATCGTTTGAGAACAAAGCCTCCTCGTATGGTACCAAAAAGTCTGGGGTCAAAACTGCTTCGGTTTTCACCCCAAACTAGTCAATATATCGGCTATTGTACAGACAAGATATCAGCAACCATGAAAAGCCCTCTTGCACTTCAAACTGCCCAAAACAGATAAAACGTTGAATGTTCTATTTAGGGGGTTACGGACTCATGAATCGCTCAAGTATGAGTAAACTGTAGATTGATTGAACATATCGAAGAGTTAGACAATTTTTCACCCCATATCGACAATCTTTGAATTTTATTTTTTCTAAATCATTAAGCAAGGCACAAGTAAGGTGATTGAAGTTTGATGTTCAAGGGAAACCTTGTGCTCGATTGAGGTGTTTGGAAGACTTACATATTACTGCAAACCACTGCCTCGAGCAATCACTCTCATGGTTGTAGACATGGTTATCTAAAGTGATTGCCATTCTAGAGGAGTGCCTGTACTCATGGACCTACTCAATTACTACTTATTACGAAAGAGTGTAGAACTTTGACTCTAGGTATCATGTTAAGCAGGACAAGAGAGGTTTAACTACCTTATCGTTTGCAAGATGTGAAATTGATATCTTGGATGGTATTCCCATAAAACCACTGACGAAACCTTGTGATGGCGAGCTAATGAAATCCCACTGATTTCTTTGAACTAATGATTTTGTGGTATTCATTCTGTTTGTCCAACAATATATCAACTGAGGCAGGCGAATAAAGAGGATTATGTTGAGTAATTGTCAAAGTTAGCTTTTTCCTTCATCTATTCCAATAACGCCTGATCTGTATCCCAATTGGATTTGCTAGTCGCAAGAGTGGTGAGGCTAATATCACTTTATCCAGCACTCTAAAAGCTCAGTAACATTCGATGGACCAAATTCTTACAGCATTAAGCAAAAGGAAACCCACTCCTGTAGAAAGATGAGGTTAGCAAGACGTCAAACGTTTTCTCAAAACGCTCTGATGCTGGAATAAACTGGTGCCTGACTATTTCAGACTCGTGGTCTACAAACAATCAGGTGAACGTAGACCACTGGATCTTCCAATCAAGAGATTGAGGTAAAAAAAATTTTACCACCGTTTCCATTAGGCGTTGACGGAAATCAATGTTTATACGAGCAGCGATCAAGATTGAGACTCAACTGTTAAGCTCAAGGTGGACAAACAACTTTCAGTATGGCAAATGAGTTTATGGGACTAGGGTTCCTTCTTCTAGCTCTGGTCATAACAGAATAACTCACCATCTAGTACAAAACGTTGTTCCTACCTGTGATGATGCTTTACTATAGTTTTTCCAAAAAGTCGAAAAAAAAAAAAAAAGAACGCTCATGAGATAAAGAAGGGTAACATAATCACTACAAACATATGAACCATCAGCCTACTTGATCACATCGAAAGTCATATTTATTTATTCAACTTGATTGACTGTCATAAGATCACAGATTAAAATGGAAGAGTTATCGAGGGAGCTTTTTGTCAAGGAATTGAAGAAAATAACACAATGCAATGATTTATCGAATGAACCTGGATGCGAGAAGTTTATCAGCAAGTTGCTAGAGCCATCGAAAAAGTTTTCACCTTTTCCATCAAATGATACATCGATAGACATGATGAAGTTATTGGCGGAGCAGATCTCTCAGTTGCAGAATACAAATCCCAACGACTTGTTCAAAAGCATAAACTTTACCGCTGACGATGACACCAAAGAATTCTCTATTACAGTTAAGCTGGGGGTTGAGTCCAATGGATCAGAAAGCGAAATCAAAATATCTATGGATGACATACTAGAGGGTGATGTGGATTTGTTTGAGCATATCAATACCGCTGAGAAAATCAAGGATCTACCATCGACACTAGGCACTACAAAGGAAACACATGCAATCAGCTCCACAAAGAAATCAAAGAAAAAGAAGAAGAAATCCAAGAATACAGGCTCCTCCTTTGCAAATAACATGATAGGCTCATCATTGTTCAAAATCCTGGACACCGTAAACAAAGCAAATAAAGAAGCTGGTTATATATGTGAATTTTGCCAATACGAGAAAGTGTTTGGCTCGAAGCCCAAACTGTTGATTGAGTCATATGATGAAAAAGTCAAGTTCGAAGCGGATACTAGAAGCAAGAGGTTATCTAAGAAAAAAAATAAGAACAACAATAGCAATAGAAAAAACTCGAATTCTAGTGAGAAGGATAGTTCAGCACACAAAGAAACAGGGAGCAAGTCTCACAAAGGCAACACCAAAGAAGACTCGGAATCCATCAACAGTCCTGAACTCAATAAAAACCAAACTGAGATCAAAACATTACCGAAGGATAACAAATCAGGTGGAAGCGAATTGGAAACAGGAGCGACAAGTCTGAATTGACTTTTTTCTTTCTGCCCTTGCTCAGCACTTTATATCATTTTGCATCTCGTCATTACCCATCACATATATTATATACAATATCTTTTTCAATCCCTCATTTCCCGTACTTCTTGTGCCTCTCTATCACCTCCTTCTTGCAAAGCTCAATGGCAAAACTGGAAAACACACATGGAGTCTATTGGTCTTTTTCTACGCCTCCTCTATCTTTGCCCTCAATATCTTCCTCTCTCTCGGCTTTCGAATTCACTATAGATACCTTTGCAGACTCAGCTTCCTGTAAAACTGACTCAATCTTAGCCTCTAAGCTGTCAAGTAGTTTTTCCATTTTCTGAAACATAACCTTTGTTAGTTATTTGCATATCATTGATGCGATTTGTCCTACACTTACGGCTGCTGCTTGTTCAGCTTCGTTCAACTGTTTATACGCATCAGCAAACCCTTGATCTTCTTGAGTCATTTTTTTCTGCTTCGCTTCACAACAAAAAATCAACTTCAGGTCAATTTCAAACGTTGACTGGAAGTATATCGATTGCCAACTGGTCTTCACACTTCTGTTCAGCGATGTTTTGGTATTTTCAACTCTTGCAACCAATTGAAAACCAAACACAGTATTTCCTAAACAGGAAGGCTGTATATAGTCAAAAACTTCAGCCATTTTATTTGTAAAAAACTATTTCAACAACAAGTAAAATACATTTGAATAAAGTGATAGTTGGCTATAATTCACTCGTTTAATTCCTTTAATAACTGTTTCATTCATTAAATAAAACCTGGACTTAGGTTTACGGGTCATCCATAACTAACAAGTGATGTCTATAACGAGTAATGAATTAAATTATCTCATATGGAGATACTTACAAGAACAAGGTCTCGAAATAACAGCATTCGCATTACAAGATGAAATCAAAGACCAGATAGGTGGGATGGCTAACTTTGACAAAGAGTTCAAAGATAAAATACCACTAGGCTGTTTGGTGAACTTAACGCAGAAGGGGATACTTTACTGCCAAGAGGATGAGCTACTAGATGATGAAGGGAACAAAAAAGATTCCGACTTTTTCAATCTATTCAAAGCGTTGGAGCTGGATAAATTGATAAACCCAATTCTGTATACCAACGAGATTTTACCAATAGCGACCAATGGAACGGTGAAGACGAAAAGTACCAACGATAAGGATGTTGAAATGAATGACTCTGATGTGGCTACAATCATAGACTCAGAATCTAAGAACGATGTCAGAGAAGAGTCACCGGCGGAATTCACAGCGGTTTTGCTCAAGTCATTCAGTTTCCCATCATCCCTTACTAATCATTGGAATCCCAAGGCTCCGACGGTATTTGCCTGGGGGCAAAAGGATTCGCTTGCCGTCATTTGTGTTCTATCAGATACGTTGAACCCAGATAACACTCATAAAATATCATCATTATCAACATTAAAGTTAGAGCATCCTATCAACTCAACACTTTTAGACTCCAAGGATTTGAAAAAGGATATCACACAGATCAGTTGGTCTCCAGATGGCTCTCTTTTGGTGACCGGTTCCGAAACAGGTGAACTACGCCTATGGTCTGCTGATGGTAAACTCAGAAATGTTATGGTGCTTCATCATGCTCCTATTTTAACAATCAATTGGAATTCAAGTTGTGAAAACATTTTAACTTCAGATGCTTCAAATAAAACTATTGTCTGGGAGGTCAGCTCAGGCCTTGCTGTTCAACACTTGGAGGACGCATCTTCTAAACCATTGGGAGTTGATTCTTGCTTCATTGATGACAAAAAGTTCGCAATACCTTCAGAATCGGGCTCAATTGCCATTTACCAAATTGGAAACAGAACGCCAATAGGAAGATTGCAAGGGCACACCTCGTCTATATCATGTTTTGCTTATTCACTCGATTTGAAACTACTTGCAACAGCTTCTGATGATACAACCATACGAGTATGGCGTGGTGACTCTTATAATTCAACTCAGGTGCTATACGGGCACTCACAACCGGTTGTATATTGCAGTTGGCTCAACTCAGATGACTACAGCCTTGATGATAGTGTTGAGTTGATAGTGAGTACATCTATGGATGGTACAATCAGAATTTGGGATATTTTCAGTGGTGAATTGCTCTTTTCAGCAGTAAACAACGGCGGAGCTGCAATCTTTGTTGCGGAAGTATCGCCAAATGGGTATTACTTGGTTACCGGGGATATGGAAGGAGTCGCCACGATATGGGATGTGAGTATGAATTCACTAGCCAAAAACATGGGCAAGTTGAAAAGTTCGGCAAATAGAAGGAACAAAAGTCATATGTTCGGAGGAGATGATTATGAAGTTGCTACCATCACATGCATTGCCCAATATCAACCAGATGAAGTTGAAGACCAGAGCAATAGTAATTATATAAACTGTATCAGTTGGAGCGAAGATTCAAAAAAGGTTGCAATAAGTTATTCAGAAATTGCGAGTGTCGTGTTGTGTGTATAATAGGGTTTTTGTTTTAGTCTCTTTGGTGTAGAAAATTTTGTGTATCTTTTGTTGGTTCATAGATTTAGTCCTGTACTTTTAAACTTCATCGTGTATTCAATTCATTGTTTTCAACAATCCTGCGATGATCTCGCTAGCAGCACTTGTCTTGTAGTTTCATCCTCAACCAGAAAGGTTGTGAGTTTGTTTTACTAGTATGACTTTATTTGCGGATAAAATTCTCCGAGATAACAGAAAATCAAATAGGCCAAAGAGAGTAGTTAATCCTGCCTACCTCTCAGGATTTAACTGTCAATAATTATAAGAAGAAGTTTAAACTCAGTGATACTCAAGGATCAAGCAATTCAAGATATGTCAGAATCTTTAGAGCAGTCGTCATCGTCGAATAGCTTTCTTCAAGATGACGAAAACTCGCCATTACTACCCATCTCATCAAATGGTCTGAAGTCAATAAAATCATCAACCAATGGTGACAGCAAGCATTCCAGATATAAGACGAAGTTCTACGCATATGTACTGTTTGGATTGACCTTTTTATTTTTGTTAAACCTCACATTTCTGCCAAGAACTTCATTGTCAAGAGACTTGAGGTTGATACATGGAACGAGGTTAACGACATCTGAGATTAAAAGAATTTACTTGAACTCTTTGAAGAAGGAAAATCATGCAAGGGAGTGGTTGAAAGAATACACATTTGAACCTCATATGGCTGGCCAAGGCTATGATTTGGTTGAGTTCACAAAACTGAAATTTGAAGAATATGGCTTGAAAACTTATATCGAAACTTTTGACATTTGGCTCAATAGACCTGTTGATAACTACCTTAAATTGATCAACGAAGATGAAATCATTTATTCTGCAAACTTAGAGGAAGACCAATTAGAAGAGGATGAGACAACAGTATTCAACAGCTCAATTCCCGCTTTTCATGGCTATTCTGCAAATGGTAATGTGACTGGTTCATTTACCTTTTGTAACTACGGTTCCAAAGATGACTTCGCTTTGTTGAAGGAAAATAACATCAATGTCAATGGTACTGTATGTATTATGAGATATGGCAATATTTTCAGAGGTTTAAAAGTAAAACATGCAGAAGCAAATGGATGTGTTGGTGCTGTTTTGTACACAGACTCGTATGATGATGGTGAGATCACAGTGAAGAACGGATATGAAGCATACCCACATGGTCCGGCAAGAAATCCAAGTTCTTTACAAAGAGGTTCCGTTGAGTATTTTACCGATTATCCAGGTGATCCAACAACTCCTGGATATGGTAGTATTAAGGGGGCAAAACGCATGTCGCCAGATGGCAGAGTTCCCAAAATTCCATCATTACCGATCAGTGAACTAGCTGTGGGACCGATCTTATCAAAATTGAATGGAGTTGGTCCAAACTTGAACTGGGCTGGTAATATTGACGCATTTGATTATAGTCCTGGCCCAAGTCTACCAAACCTAACGTTGAACTTGTTCAACTTACAAGATTACTCAATCAAACCAATTTGGAACGTCATTGGTAAAATTGAGGGTATAATACCAGACGAGCAGATAATAGTTGGTAATCATAGAGATGCTTGGATTGTTGGTGGTGCTGGTGACCCAAATTCTGGTACAGCTGCATTATTGGAAGTTGTTAGAAGCTTTGGAGAGTTATTGAAAGAAGGTTATAAGCCTTTGAGAACCATAGTCTTTGCCAACTGGGATGGTGAAGAGTATGCGATGTTGGGATCAACAGAGTTTGGCGAGACCCATCAAAAAGAGTTGAAGAGAAAAACATTAGCTTACCTCAATTTAGATGTTGGTGTTTCTGGGACCCACTTCTCGGTTCAATCGAATCCATTATTCAACAAATTGATTACGCATGCCACAAAAGAAATTCCATTTGTCAATAGCAGTATTTCTTTGTATGATTATTGGTACAAGCAAAATAATGCCACCATTTTGTATCCTGGATCAGGTACAGATTATGCAGTCTTTCAGAATCATCTTGGGATTCCAATAATTAACATGGGATTCACTGATAATGGTAAAACGGATGCTGTATATCACTATCACTCTAATTATGACTCATTCAGTTGGATGGATAAGTTTGTCGATCCCGACTACAAATACCACAATTGCATGAGTAAGTTTTTGGGAATGTTGGTAATTTCATTGAGTGAGAAAGAAGTCTGTTACATGAAGACATCTGATTACTCACAACTGATCAAATCCTATTTCGAGAATTTGCAGAATGAAATTCCCCAAAGGTGGTCTAACTATTATATTACTGATAAATCAGCATTAAAATACGGTTCAGTTTATAAAGAATTGCTTGAAATTGATGAAACACCGAAGCTTAAGACGTTACTAAAATTGTTTGAAACAAAGTTGGATAAATTGATAAAAACCACTATCAAGTACGATTTGTTTATCAAATCTTTACAAGAAGATTTTACGAAAGACTATCCGTGGTTTAAAAGTCCTCTCAAATTTAAGCTAATGGTTCAGATAAAATTAGCGAATATGAAGCTTTCGAAATTTGATCGATGGTTCATTGAGGAAAATGAGTCATTGAGGGACAGAGAATGGATGAAACATGTCATATTTGCACCACACAGAGATTTGGGCTATTCGGGTGATGTATTACCTGGTTTACATGAATCATTGATGAACTTGGATTATGACGACGCAGTCAGGTGGTTGGGCATATTGATTCATAAATTTGAATATGTCGACTCAAAGCTCAGCTAGAATTCTAGAGCAATCTATATAACCCTAAATTTTTATTCGTTCCCAAACAATGTATAGAACTAAGAAATGCTATGTTTTGAAATATTAGAGCATTTAAGGGAGTTTGTCTTCAGAAGGACAAATCAATGTAGTCATATATCCACTCTTCATCGATAACTTTGGCGATCTTATCTAAAGTTCCCGACTTTTCATTCATCTTCACATTGTCGCCTATCGCTTTCAACAAACTTCTTTTTTCCCTACGTATTATTTTGGTCACATTATCCCTCTCGAACTCTGAAATTCCAAAATTGGCCAACTCATGGTAATAGTTTGGAATGAAAGCATGTGTAGCATTGGATAATTCATCCACAATGACACCACCGTACAACCTCATAAAATTTTTAAACTTTGAAATCATAAAACTCAAATGAGATAATTCTTCAATATCGACAATAAAGAATTTGAATCCACGAAAAAATAGAATATTGTTGATAGATAAATCGTCTTCATCATCATTCTCATGCTTAATATCGCCAGAATCGTCATTCTCATGCTTAATATCGCTAAAATCATCATCTTTGACACCCAAATTCTCAATAAATTCAACTAATGATTGATTTTCATCCAGAGGTAGTAAATAGCTATCTCCATATTTATCAATTCTGAGCTTTGCAGTTTTCTTCAAAAGATCTGAAGCTTCGAATATATGGCATGGTTCAAATTGAAGAATATTTTTCAATCTGATACAGTCAAATATCCATTTTGGCCTTATTATATCATATCCATCACCTTTCAATGTTGCTGTTAAGCTTGTAAGCTTCTCGCTGATGACAATCAACTTCTCGTGTCCCCTCAAATGAGTCAAATTGTTTCTTGTGACATTACCACCATTTTCTTTGACAATTCTTATTATGTCATCTATTTCCAACCTTTCCCTTTGATGAATCATATCTGTCAAAATGAAAAAGTATAAATTTCGAAAGAGTTGAGAGCAAGGCTTTGCCAAATTTATTCTGGATGACAAATCCTTTTCAGCTAATTGCTTTTTTGTAATCCTTTGTTTCTTATTATGGGATCTTCTGACTGCTGTCGTTTGATTTGAATCCAGTTTTGATGAATGCAGTGCTTTGGCAACCTTGTATTCATCAACAGATAGCGATGTTGTCCAATCTTTGTCGTCTCTAATATCTTTGAAATATGCATTGTACAATGTGGTGCCAGCCAGGTATAAATGACCCAAAGAACCGTTATCGATCGATCTCAGTTTGACCTGAATCACTGGAGAATATCTTGGATCAATCCATTGTTCAGGAATCTTTTTTCCAAAATCAATCATTGCCGGTGGTTTAGAGACTTGATAGCTGTGCCACTTTCCGTAGCATTTTTGGTCGATTATTTTGTAATCTTGAGCTGAAAATCCATTTGCGATACCACAAAAAGAAATAAACTTATCATGATCATCACGTAGTCCACATATATATGTCATCTTCATACCAGATATTTTACCAATTATTGATAAGTCGACGTCTTCACCAAACTCATCGAGGTATTCCGGTTTTATCTTGATCCAAGACTTATTACGTTCAGCAACCATATATTTTGAATTTGGGTCTTTCAATATAACACCTTCAGATGATGCAGATATGGCGTTTCTCATTGCGAGTTCTATGTCTTTAGATGATGAAGACTTTTGGAAATTGACTATTTCGATAACGTTTGCAATGGGTGTTAGGATTTTCGTCAAATATGTTCTTCGATCTTGCAATTTTGTGTTCTCCAACGATTGACCATTTAGAAGTAGTATGTCGTATACTATAAGAAGTGGTCTCACTACTGATAATTCAGTGTCTGGCCCTCCAGCTAGAAGATTGATAGCAGTCCCCTTTAAATAACCAAATGGTAGCATACACTGGCGTTCATGGTCATACACAACCATCTCTCCGTCTAAAATGAAGCTTTTAACAGACTCTGTAAAACATCCTTTGATGTATTTTGTGAAAGATCCTTCATCGTAGTTTGATCCATATAAAACCGTATAATTTGTCGCCTTTCTTGAAAAGTACTGAAATTGATTATCTAACATATGAACTTGCATCCTCTCGCCATCCAATTTTTCTTCTATGTAAAAACTTTTAAGCCTATCACATATCTCTTGATAACTCTCAGTTGTCCTTGATGCTAATTGAGGTCTGAATGGGTTATTAACTGTAATACTAATCTCACCGAATCTTTTTTTGGGGTTCGGTAACTGATAAAAGACCTTCTTTAAATCTGAGACAACGTCAAAAAGCTTGGACAGATCAGGATGCCATAAATCCAAAAACCGTTTCTCCATCTTGTTCAAAACATTCATACGCAATATGATCTTGATCAACCAACGCAAATCCTCTAATCTCATTCTCGTGATAATCTCTTTTAGCATCGTTAGTTGTTTGGGTTTCATTTCTTCTTGTAAATCCTCCTCTGAGATTGAGCCTTCTTCAAGGAAATTGTCTGATAACTTGTCCAAGAATAAATTTATTTCATCCACTGTCACCTTATCGGTAATATCATTGCTACCAATTCTCGGTCCGACTGCATTACAAACAATTTCTGCAAACCCAATTTCGCTATGGCCAAATGAGTTTTCAGCAGTTCTTTTCCATCTGTATATTTTTTTGTAGTCATTTGAACTTTTTGGAATATTGAACAACTTGCAAATCATCATACCCAATTTCGCTTCCCTCAAGTTATAGACTCTGCCATCTTTACTTGGCAAAACAAGTCTACCAACAGGATACATGTTATCACCAACACTCATTCTGTAACTTCTGATGAATCTCTCCATTATTTCCGATTTCCTCATCGTCAACGATCGCTGATCGGATGGATTTTTCTTGACTTTCGATAGCGGCACAAACAATTGATCCACCAACAGTGAGAATAATGGCACCGAGCCATGATTGTTTGGAACCACTATCTCACTGAGTTTTGGCAAAGGCATACCACTAATTCCAGACATTAATCTTTTATAGGAGCTTTATGTGGCATCTTTGGAGACAACAATTACTTACTTCATGTCTCTGTTTGCTATGTTTTTCTACTTTTTTACTGAAAATTATGTTTTTCGGTATTTCCCCACATACAATTTTGATAAGCATACATAAGCAACGTTTGGTATATTTTGATAAATGAACGAGAACAGACGGTACCATTCGATTGGATCAACTAGTTTAACTATGGAAACCACAAGTGTCGAATCGTTGACTTTTGATGATACGTCTACAATCAACAATCATATATACAACCACAACAAGCAACACGTCCGCGATGAGTTCAACTTAAAGCCGTCGACACTAGTGATAACATTGACATTTCTAGCATCAGTTTCGGGTTTCATGTTTGGCTATGATACAGGTTATATATCATCTGCATTAGTTGGTATTGGTAAGAGCTTGAACGGCCATAATTTGACATTTCATCAGAAGGAGTCGATCACATCGCTGACATCATTTGGTGCTCTAATCTCCAGTATATTTGCGGGTATATTGCTGGACTCATTTGGTAGAAAACATACAATAATGTTTTCGAACGTCTTGTTTTTGGTTGGCGCTTTCTTGCAGGTTGTGGCTCACTCTATTCAAGGCATGATTTATGGGAGGTTCATCATGGGACTAGGTGTCGGTCTTGGATCATTGGTTGCACCGCTTTTCATTAGTGAATTGGCACCAACAAACTATCGAGGTAGGTTGGTTGTCATAAATTGCTTGGCCATAACAGGAGGTCAGTTGATTGCGTATATTGTTGGTGCTTCACTAACCCACACAGGTGACGGATGGAGAATATTGGTTGGTATCTCTACTGTTCCATCAATGCTCCAAGTTATCATCTTTGCATTTATGCCGGATACTCCAAGATATTTGATCATGAAGAATAGATTGGACGATGCAGTAGCAGTGTTAAAGAGAATTTATACTGACTGTGATCCTGAAATCATTGATCTGAAAGTTAGTCAACTCTCGTTATTGAACGAATCTAATGGTTTTACCAATCCAATGATCGGTTTTTATCATGGCTTGAAGGCCATTTTTCGAAAAAGCTCAAGCGTTCGAGCTTTGATAATTGCATGTGGATTGATGCTGTCACAACAACTATGCGGTTGGAATGCATTGATGTATTTTTCGGCTACTATTTTTCAATTAGTTGGATTCAATAACTCAACTTTTGTTTCGATATTTATTGCGGGTACCAATTTCACCTTTACATGCTTGGCATTTGTGATTATTGATAGAATTGGTCGTCGCCGTATCTTGTTGATTTGTATTCCTGGAATGTTTGTTGCATTGTTGATATGTTCTTTTGCCCTCAGTCATATTGATATTGACTTCAACTCACTGACTGCGTCATCATCTTCATCATTGATCTACGGTAGATTAGTTGTTATTTCAATGATCTTATTTGCATCATGCTATGCAACAAGCCTTGGGACAGTTCCATGGCTACAAAGTGAGTTGTTCCCACAATCCGTAAGGGGTGTAGGCTCCTCAATTTCAACAGCTATCTGCTGGTCAGGCTCGTTGTTAGTTTCAAATTCATTCTTGACAATGATGAAGAATTATACTGCCAGTAAAACGTTCATAATATTTGCCATTATTACCCTTATCACTTTTGTGTTTGTATATCTATGCTACCCAGAACTAACTGGCCTAGAATTAGAAGAAGTTGAGACTTTATTGAGTGATGGGTTCAATGTCAAGCCTTCAATCCAGTTGTCTCGAGAAAGGAGGAATGAACATCACAATGGATATTCAATCATGAGCGACAGTGATTGTTTAGTTAGTGGTGGTACTACTGCCACCCCATCAATATGTTGACATGAGGTGAAGGCTTTCTTAATGTTTCATCACCACTAGTTATCATTTTGTCTAATTTTTTAGAAGATTTTGTGTACAAATTTTAAGTTCTATTAGCTGAATGCCCATTGCTGGACTTCTTTTCAACTTCTTTAGAGTTTTTACATCTTTCCTTACGTGAATCGAAGAGAGAGCTATATCTCTAAAGCTTTTGATAACCTCTTATTATAAGAAGTTCTCAAATCCAATCTTTGAATTTTCAATAATACTGGGAAAAATGAGCGCACAACCTAAATATTTCAAATGTTATAGTAAAAGCATTTATTCATATCTCACATCAGTTGCTTGTGTGCATGGCTGTAAATCCAGTTGACTCACAATATAGATAAATAATAATGCTGATTAGATCACCTTCAGAAGTGCCCAATAACAGAGAATCTCCATTTGACTCTATAACATTTGGCAATAACTTATCATTAAGAGTCGATGGAGCTATTGGAGCAATGTCGTTATCACCATGTGGTAGAGATGCAGTTCTTGCAGGGTAAGTATGCTATATCGTCACCTGAGATTAAGGAAATTGATTATTAACTTAACTATTTCGTCTATCAAATGTACGAACACCAGTCGCCGAGGACTATATGTGATAGATTTGGACGATCCTTTTGCACAACCACGTTGGCTTCACCATGTAACTTCTTGGGAAGTGGCGGATGTCCAATGGTCACCTCATAAATTCAAACCAAATTGGGTGGTATCAACGTCAAATCAAAAGGCAATGGTTTGGAACTTAGCAAGATCATCAAACAATGCTATTGAGCACGTACTACATAGCCATTCAAGAGCCATAACAGACATAAACTTCCATCCAACAAACCCAGAAGTGTTGGCAACCTGCTCGGTTGACACTTTCGTTTATAGCTGGGATTTGAGGGCCCCAAAGAGACCAGTAAATGTGTTGGCTGACTGGAGGTGCTCTGCTTCTCAAGTTAAATGGAATTTCAAGAATCCAAATATCATAGCAAGTGCTCATGATAACTTCTTCTATATCTGGGATGTGAGAAAAGGCGCAGTGCCAGTGCATAAGATTGAAGGCCATAACGGTAGAATAAATGGTATAGATTTTGGAAGAATTCATGAATCGCAGATTATTTCATGTTCGAATGATCTAACTGTAAAATTTTGGGATTATTCGAAAAGTGCCACCGAACCTCAATACACAATAAATACAGATTTTCCAGTCAACAGAGCCAGACATCTACCTTTTGGAGAGAATACATGTGGAATCATGCCATTGAGAGGAGGCAATAACTCAATTTATGTTGTCAATTATGAAGGCGAAACAGGGGAATCAAAGTTAAAACCAACATACGTGTTCAAAGGACATTCGGAACCAGTAAAAGACTATTTATGGAGATCAAGACATTCGAAAGATACGAGTATAGATGATAGAGAGTTTCAATTAGTCACATGGTCAAAAGATAACGATCTCAGATTATGGCCGTTGAATGAAGAATTCTATGAAAAGTCTAGTTTCAAGAGAAATGCAAAGTTGGAAACTCCTTTGACTGATTTTGATTACAAGACTTATAGCAGCGAGCCTGAGGCTGTTTTGGACAATAGAGACTCAATTATAAAAAATTCAAACTCGGGGTTGTTTGTTTCAAACAAGGGTAATACTAATTCAACCAACATCAATAACAGCTTTGATCATTTGAATTGGATATCAGGTGTTAGAATAGGAAGATCTGCGTTTGCTCCAACAAATATTCTGCATCAACTGGAAGATATAGGAATGGAAAGTAATTCTCAATTGCAAAATCTTGGTGAGGAGGTTAGTTTTGTTGGTCATAAGTTTCCGAAAGTCAGATTTGAAAGAATTTCAGTTTCTACTGGAAACTTAATTGTTTCTTTGAATGGACCCTGGTCATCTAATCCCGATGATAAGGATGAATTGATTTTCTTGAGGATCGAGATCGATTTTCCAACGGACTATCCTACCTCTGAATTCAAACCCGTCTTCAAAATTGAGGAGAATCCACAGTTATCGACCGAAAATAATCATACATTAATGGATAAATTGAACCAGATTACTGATAAGTATGTCTCCTCAAATAAATTTTGCCTAGAGCCCTGTCTCAGATTTTTGATGGGTGATCACATTGATCTTGATGCAGGCTTTGAAGATGATTTGACCATTGATCCATTCCAGATACCGTACGAAGATCATTCGTCCAGTGATGTTGCTTCTTCTTTGAACACAAGTCCAACTTCAGACGAAGAATCAGAGGACGAATTGATTCCTGAAACAATTGTCAACACCAAGTTGTCCGATTCTAGTTTTGGTAAGACCAAGCCATCCTTTGATAGTACGCCTGTTCCAAAGGGTTGTGGTGCTGTATGGACTGCAAGTGGGCATTTGGTTTGTTTCTTCATTCCAAAAGTTGAAAAGCATAAAGTCAACTTGATAAAGTTTGATCAACAAGGCTTTGGGCTAACTGGTGCTTTGGCAAAGAAAAAGAAAACAGAATCCAAGAGAAAATTTTTATCAAGACTAGAGGATTCATCGGATGATGAAGATGAAGAGTCTGATGAGGAAAGTTCTGATGAATCTTTCACTAATGATTGGGACGATATATTACAGGGAGATGTTCCTCGAATATCTGGGTTTCTTAGAAAGAATATTGGATTAAGACAGTATGGTGTTGCTAACGGACAGAATAAGCTATCTATTCAGTCTGGCAAATCACATACCAGTCATTCTTCAAGAGGTATTGTTTCGAATAATGTCGTTTCAATTCATGACTTCCGTTATCTCATTCCCTCTAAGATGGAGTTAGCGTTTGAGTATAAAATATTGGGTGGTTCGCCAGAGGAACTGGCCATTCATAATTTTTCCATAGCACTAAAATATGGGTTCAAGGACATTCTGGATTGTTGGAGACTACTATCAGTCATCCTCATCAAAGATGCGGTTATAACTAACAATGAACTAGGTTTATTCAACGACTTTTCCACATTTTTGGCGGGTGGTAGAATGAATGAACATCTGGATCAATTCGAAACAAGTTTCAGATTCTATTGGGGGTCTCATCCCTTTGGAGCAAGACTATTGGCGAAGCAACTTATCCTGTACTATGAAAAACTAGGGAACATCCAAATGTTAGCGATGCTATCTTGTGTCTTGTTTGAAAATTTTTCTGCCACATTAAATCCATCTGCTCCAATAAATGTACCGTATGATAAATCAGCAACCACATGGTTGACCCATAAACCAAGTGTGACATTTTCATCGATGGATTTTCAGGCACATTATTTGCCAAAAGCAAGTGTCAAATTTGATGAGAGAGTTCAGAGAATGGGATCTGTTTCAAGCTCTATGTCATCGTTCGAGCAAGGAAGTGTCAAATCTGGATCACCTGATAGGTTTAATAGCTTTTTCAAAAAGCAAATTACAACAGGAACTGTTTCAAGAAGAGATAGCACTATTGATTTCAATATCCTGAGTAATCTGTCAACTTATAGTCGGGATGGTCCGAGATCACCAAGCATTACCCGAATAATACCGACCTTGAATAATGATAGGTTTCCTATTATGACACATTCTTCGAAGAGATCATCTACTCAATCGTACTTCCCTCCTACTAAGAAAAATCCACTAGAGCCACCAGTTGTTAAATTGGAGATGTTGAATGAGGCATCTTTGGATTTGTACGATGATGTTTACTCGATGAGTCTACTAGATCCACTAGATGAACAGAAATTGATCGGTTACAGAGACGAATACGCCTCGTTGTTGTATTCTTGGGGACTATACATCAACAGAGTTAAGATTTTGAAATTCAACCATCCGAAAAGGGCAAATGAGATATCCCCAATAGATTCTCCATATAACAGCCACAGAGGCAGCATTGGCTTCAGAGATCACACAACCATAATCAATGAGAACGGGCACCGCTTTATCGATAAAGACTCTAAGAAAAATTCAAACAAGATCTGTAACTACTGTGGATTGATGATCAAAAAGAGACTGTTTGTATGTTGTACCTGTGAACACATTTTACATTCTACCTGTGCTACACAGTGGTGGGAAACACTAGGTGAAACAGAGTGTCCAAGTGGGTGTGGTTGTAACTGTTTGTCTGATAATATTGCTGGATGCATCAATTATCTCACATAGCTACTGATACTAATTACGTCATCATATTAAAAAATGGCTGATATCTCGAATGTTGAAGGCAACCAACTTCTATTTATTTACTTAAGACTTTCCCGTTAGTATGTAGCCTTCATAAAAACTCCCTCAAGTGTCACAACCTAATATTTACCTCTATTGACTTTGATATACATCTAGATTAGCATATTTGAAGAGTTTTTTGCGTGTTCTCTGTTTTTTTTTCTGATGTTTTGGTTTTTTGCTTTGAAAACAACACCTCACGCAGCTATAATATATATTCATATTAAACCAAACCACCATTCCAAGTTGAAAAATCGCCCTAACGATAAAAAAGGTTTCAGCGACTATTTGAGGTTTTGTTGTCATGTCGTATCCATCTGAAGAAGTTGAAAATTCGTATTTGGATACCTTGAGAAACGTAGGACAGCATTATGAACTACCCAAATCTCCATTAGATCGTTTTGAATTTGGAGATGGCATCAAAAACCCAACTATACATTTGAGAGATGAGACCGAAAATGCTGAAAACACCAATAACAGTACTCCACAAAAGATCGTTATTGATGATGACACTTCCAGTATTTTGGATCGAAGGTTCAGCATAATATCGGTCGACTCAGTCGAAACAACTGGAAGACTTTTGGACCGATTGGGATTGGATGACGAAGACATGGAAATTGACTGGGGATCTGCTGTTCAGCAAAATATCAACAGAAATCCAAAACCCCTGGTTGATAGGTTGTTGCAAAGAAGTAAAAACCTTTCTGACAAGAAGTTGCCATCAACTCCACCGATGAAACAAAAGCCATTCATATCAGCAGATAAGTTTCCCTCGTTGCAACGCCGCTTTATCAAGAGTAGAACACCATCCTTTGAAACTGATGTCGAGACCAAGAGTAGCTTGTCAACAAGACATATAACTCCAACAGGTTTGAGGCCATCGCTAAAAACAGCTCAAAGTCTAGTCAATCCACAATCGGCTTCAAAACCTCATTCCCCAACATCTTCTAAATCATCATCTGCATTAACACTTGCTAACCCAATGACACCAAGAAAATCTTCACAAGGTAATCATGACACTCCAATTCAACCCCAAAAGCAAGAAAGTGCTGCATTTAGTACCCCCAGAAAGTTCACCAAAGACTTTTCTGATCAATTTGATCCTCCACATATCAATAGAAAGTTTGTTTCATCACCGTCAAGAACGGGAAGTCCATCAGCTGGTAAGAACGATCTTGAAATAAGTCCAGCTTTCAAGAGTGATGAGTTGTCGTTGACTCCGCCCAACTCAGCTGGATCTACACATGGTCATTCCATGTCTCACCCGAACAATATCGTTGGAAACCCAATAAACCATCACACTCCTTACAGCACTCAGCCTTTAACAAATTCACCATCGGTGCTAAACAGAACTCCATCTGCGCCAACGAATAGAGATGCTCATCTAAAATACCACAGGTTGAAATCAAACACTCCTTCAGAACTGAAAAAGGACACATCTATCAATAACATGATGTTTTCCAAGAACAACTCTGTATCACCCGAGGCAAGGGTCTCCTTTGCAATAATGCTTAGAAATAAAGGCAATATTCAGGAAGCTTCGTATCAATTGCAATTGGCCTCCGAACAAGGTAACCATTATGCAATGTTATTGCATGGATTATCGTTACGTTATGGTCAAGGTATAAAAAGAGATGAAGCTGCATCATTTCGTATACTATGTTTAGCTGCAGACATAGATTCGTCCAAAAAATACCTGTTCAGTATAGATCCATTCTCAATTGATGAAGCTTCAATCCCTAGAAAGGCAAAGGAACCAATATCATCAACCCTATTTGAAATTGGTAAACTGTATCTCAATGGATGGGGAATCGAACGAGATGAAATCTATGGTATCCAATTCATCGAAAAACTGGCAACTTTAGGATTTGTTGAAGGTATGATGGAGCTGGCAAACTTTTGGAGTTCCAAAGGTCATAATAGGAAAAAAAACATGAATAGGAGTGCTGCATGGTTTAGATTGCTGGAAAAGTTTGGTTACAAGTTGGTTTCCAACAGTTGGATCTATAAGGCAAAATACATGGAGAGAGGCTGAAATATAACTGAACTGCTACTTCTGCTTCAAAACAATTAATTTGATTTACTTTTTTTCCCAATTCTCGCTCATTACGTTTTCGCTTAGCTTAATAATGACTTCTTTATTCAAATTATAAAAACAATTGAAGTAAAGCCTTTTCGTTGCCTTATGAAAATAAGTCATGAATCATCTTCGATTGAGTCACACAAATGATGAAAGTTATGAGCCAATTAACCTAATAACCATTTCAACTCTTCTCCTTTTTTATCACCTATTAGCTCTTTCAACTCACCCTCGTCTTTCAAGAATCTATGATCATCAAACTCAAAACCAGGAACAACAACCTCACTGATCAACAAACAATCATCCTCGCTTTCCGCGGCACCATCGTTCAGCGGTAACAAGAAGCTGGCCTTGTAAACACCACCTGGCACGACCCATTGCAGTACTTCACCTTTTTCGAAATTGAAACCGACGATGAACGATTTGACTTCACCATTCGGATAAATTGTAACGTACTGACCCCTTCCTTTTTGCAAAATATGAATTATACGCGAGTGATTTCTATGAAGTCTACCCAATGGAGAGTCAGGAATGATCAAATAGTAGATCAATGTTGAGAATGAATGGGTGGCCGAATAATTTGTGACTTCACCTGTTTTTGAATCTTTCAATGTGACTTTCTCACCGTCGGCTGCCGCAAGGGGCCTAACAAGTTTATCTGTGTTTGCTGGATAGTATGGCGATTCCATGTTGAATGGCGACCTATCAGTTTCCTTGTAATACCCACCTTCTGGATGCGATAACAACTTCAAGTCATTCAGCAACTTGATGGTCCCTGCTGACAGCTTCAACGACAGCTGTTTATAGCCTGGTCTTATGATTGGTATCAGCAACTCTTCGATCTCATCAATAGTGTTTGATTCCAAGTGGTCGTAAATGATATGAGACATAATCTGTTTCTTTTCGCAGGGTACAAATGATTGCTTACTTAAAAGAGAAAAAAAAATTTCACTAGAGATCTAGTATATATTTAGATAAAATAATCTACACGTTCTATGTATGTCGTCTCTGTTGGATACCAATTACAAGGGCACTCTGGTCTTGAAAACTCGCTATTTTCTTTTCCACTTTAAAATTTCTTTCGGAAAATTACAGTGCAATACCCATTCGGGGTTTGAGCTCACATTCGTCTGATCGAGCTGGATAAACCAAATTCTTCTATTTATTTTTTGAGACACCAACCCAGGCTTAAATACCTGTGGGAAAATATAACAATCAACACAAAGGGATAATTCCTGGTATGTCCACCTTTCTATGCAATCTCTGGAATACTGAAAAAGGTCTCATTACTCAAGAGTGTAAAACTGCTTCAAATATAGCCTGCCCCAGGTTCGGATTGCGTCACTGTATTCATCGAGTGCATCAAGATCCAGATTGAGGCTTGATTGTAAATCAGTCGGGGTTTTTGATGTGCAAAATTCCATTGAGAGCTATTGTAAAAGGGAATGGAATGTGAAGCTAGGTTTCGTCAAATGATGTGCCTCATCCGAAAACTTTTGGGCAGCCACACCACCAGGTGAGTTCTATGGAGCAGCGGAAGACTTGTATAAAATTGTTGGGGTTTAAGTGCTTCCAGTTATGAGATTGGAAACAACTGCAAGCTGCTGATTAGTCTTCGAATGGTATAATAATACAACATCTAACTGTCACTGCACTGGCAATTATTATGACGTTGGACAAAGGGCAACTCAATTATGTTCAAAAGGGGAACGGAAAACTCCCCTTAAAAAAAAGGACATTTCCTTCCTCCAGCATTCCAAGATAAAAAGCAGGAACACATGATTGAATTAATTCTATATAAAACCTAGGGAAGTTCTCACGGTTGATATGAGGAGATATAAGAAACAAAAGAAGGAACCTAGTTGAGGGGTTCCCAGTGTACCGTGTTAACTAATGTTTCTGAACAGAAAACCTGAAATGAACTCTTCGTTTTGTAATAATGACTTCAAGGTCAAAGCAGATGATAAAGCTTCACACAACAAACCAAAACAGGTGCAACGGTTACCGTCAATAAATGAGCTTTTCAAGACCTCCATACCCATATCTCAAAACGTCCAGCAGCACCATTACTCTCAAGTTTCTCCGCTATCATATGAGGCCCATATGCATCCGCTACCACTACAACCATACCCATATGCTCAATTCTATACACCATCAACACCACTGCCAGGAGCGTCTTCGATGCACAACTCTTATGTCAATAACAATGCTTATCACTCGTACTACCCTGTACAACAACCTGTACCTCTTCATCACCAACCACATATTCCTCACCAGTATCCACCAATGCCCCATCTTCAACAGCCGTATTCACAAGAGGTGCTACCACATCAACCTTCATCCTCATCATCTTCATCTTCATCTTCCTCGTCATCATTGTCATCCTCATCGTCGATATTAAAACCAAAGAAAAATTCGAGGAACAGAATCGGCGGGGAAAAGTTTGGCAATGGAAGATTAGGGAAGCAGAACTTGTCAAAGGATGTGATCAACATTTTGATGGAGTGGTTGAACTCGAATCTATCATATCCGTATCCCGATTATAGCGCGAAGCAAAGGTTGAGCGAGCAGACAGGGATGACCAATAAACAGCTAACCAACTGGTTCATCAATGCCAGGAGAAGGAAGATCAAAATTGCGGAAAACAACCAGTAAGTCAGGATTGCTGTGCATTCTTTGGCTGTAAGAAAACATTTGTAGTTAGGTTTTAGTGTCTTTTATCTATCTATTGAGTCAATAAATAGGCAGTTTTTACTGTTCATTGACGTATTTGAAGTCTAACTAGCTCTTAAGTATGTAGATTTGAGTTATTAGAAATCATAGAGCAAGCCAGACTTGATCTTCAGCTAATTGAAGTTGACTGGCCTGAACTTGGTGGCATAGGCAAAACCAAACCAGAATTCTATTTACAGAGTTCAACTCCGGTTTTTATCTATCTTTGTAGTCTGCTTCGAAAGATCAAAACATTTGGTACTGTACGTTTCAGCCTCTCAAGATTCCGAAGTATGCGAATTCTCTGTGCCCAAAAATAAGATGCTTCCCTTCCAAACAACTGAGTGGTCATCGAAAATTCTTCCCCCAACTTCTAGTGTCCACCGAGTTTCAACTATCGAGTACAAATAACCACTTGAGCTGAACTATATACTCTTAAGGTATCAATCAAACAGACTACAGAGCACTAAAACTTTGAAGAGCAGAAAAATACCAAGTAAGCCTTTCTCCCCGATTTATTCGGCTATGTAGCTAGTACTGAGTACCCATCCTATCTGTATGGGGAGAAAAAGACCTTTCGGTCTTCTCTTGAATTTCCCTTCCTTCGGAAGATTGGAACTTTCCGAGATTCATGCTTGCTGTCTTTCACGATTTGCATGACGACTACTTTTGAACCACTGTCACAGCTCAAAATGTGGCTGGAAGCTGAATACAATAAACTGCATAAGAGTTTGACCTGTCTTCGTTAGAGAAGAGAGTTGAAGCTGAGAATGTTTCATCCCTAGTTAGCGATTAGTGTTAAGCTTTGATATATACCCTTTTCAAATGACACGCTCAAAACAACACTGGAAACAAGAGGAAATAGGAGGGCACATCTGCACATGGACATAGTTTGACTTATTTCAAGTAGGGTCTGCCTCTCAACTTGAGTAGCCCCATAACGGGGTTTTTTCTCACTAATATTTAATACCAGGAAGTTTGTCTCGAGGATGTGGCGCATCGATAGCGCCGTTTGTATATCTCTCTATTAACGAAACCTCTTTTCGAATCATAAGTTGGTGGGGTTTGCAAATGCAAATTAGGGGCCACAAGCTGGATGTTTTTCATAATTTTGAAGCTATTGAACTAAGTCGGAAATATTGAGTGTGTGTTAGATAGATGTAGTTCTCAACTTTCCATCAAGAAGACAAAGGTGAAGGAAGGAAGTCAAAGGTGGGTCAAGATTTATAAGCCTCCTTTACGTTGACAATAGTAGCTGCATGAATAATGTGTCCCGTGTAGGTATATTATTTCTGTTCTTCAACACCTATCCAGTAAATCCTGACTAGAGACATCGTCATATCGGATTGTCGTTGTGGAAGAAGCACGATGTCCTCTGGAGAGCTTCGTAAGTACAACTTTGTGTGACCCATGATTACCCGGAGGGGTATTGAACCACTATTGGTCTCGAGCATGAGAGTGTTAGTGTGTCGCATGATAAACGACAGTTTTAAGACTTACAGATCAGAAATCTCCCCAGAAAAGAGCTTCATTTAACTGGTTGACCATTTATTGAAGGTATGTGGTCCGTCTCGTCTGCATTTGGTTTGGTATTTTTGTGAAACGATCCAACACACAATGTTTCAAAAACTTTGTAGCAGTAAATGCTCTCTATAGCGGCAAAATAGACTCAATTTCAGCTAGGTGTTTGACTGGAACATCCTGCTTTGAAGAAACGAGTGTTTTTTGCGGTGATGGAGAGCATTATCGTTTATGTATGTCTCATATCATGGGTTCATGTTTCAGGATCATGCTAAATGTGGCCAGTTTTACATCAAAGCTACCATTGAAAGAAGTATACTAATATATTTAGCGATAGTGAACTGGGTTTAGATGAACATACAAAAGAGTTACAAATTGAGATCTTATGAGGAAGAAGGCCCCATATACTAATGCTCGAAGCAGAAAAGCAACAAGAGGCTCAGTTGAACAAAAGAAATGATATAATAATCGATTAAAAGAAGATAGTGGGCAGTGAGGTATGCCAGATTAAAGCTTTGAGGAACTGAAGATAAAAGAAATTGATGCAGTATTCGCTGGGACATCTATAATAAAGCAACAAATAGAGCACCTAAACCAGCAGCGAAAGAGCTGGTCAACCTATTTGAACCACCTGTGAGAGCTGAAACGGTTGGGACTGATGTGGAACCAGTTGATGAACAGCCAGAGGAGCACGAGGTGACAGTGACAAGAGTTGTTTTTTCATCTTCAATAGAGACAGTAGATGACGAGGTGACTGGGGTTGTGGATGACGAGGTTACTGAATCTGTGGATGATGAAGTGACTGGAGCAGTTGAAGATAATGTGACTGGTTCCACTGAAGACGAGACGACAGAAGCGGAAGAACTACTTGAACTTGCAGGGAATGCTGATAATGAGGAGCCGTCAGTGGATATCGCGTACGATGACAAGCCTGTACACTTGTCTTCGCTATAATTGGCAGGGCTTTCGGTATACAATACATACTCGCCAGCGTCGTTTGAGCAGGCAACGAACCCATTGGAGCCATCAAAACTGAAAGCGTTGAGAGAACCTTCCTTGGCTCCAATCGAAAACCCAGATGTACCCTTTTCACCCAACGAGATTGATTTGTCCTCGTTCACAACAAAGTACAAACCGCTGCTCTCGACAGTGGTGTCGTCCTGTACCACCAAGGATGAAAGCTCGCCAGTACTGTTGAAGGCCACAATCACTTTGTTCGAAGAGTCTGACCCCCACTTCGAGAAATGGAACTCTGAACCCGAACGGAGATTCATTATCCCGAAAGTTTGGGACTCAGCGCTTACCCACTTGGCTAAGGCTGAGAGCATCGTGACGGTTGAGATTGTTGATGTAAATTTCATTACTGAGTAGTTGTGATTACGGTGGATGGTTGAAGAAAGGTAGACAAACAAATAAAACAGAGGAAAGAAGACAAGGTTCAATCACGTAACTTGAAGCTTCTTTTATACACGTCTGAAGATCGATTCTGCGCTGAAAACTCACTATTATTTCAATAGACAAATAGCATAAACATGAATGTATTCACAAATGTAAACATTTTGAGATTTATTTTTAGAAAGAATGATACCACTTCCTGAAAGATTTCTCTTACGCAAATCAGATTATTCGAGCCTATTGTCCGTCGTCTTCCAGTCTAAACTGAAACAGTACCTTCAACTCTTTGCAATAGAATCAACATAACCAAGGCTCTGATGATATGTTAAAACCGCATAAATGTCAGTAAACGATACACAAGAGACCCTTCAGCAGCGACTCAAACCCAATTTGCAAGCCTCAATTGGACAAATACCGTCTCTTCTCTGTACTGGCTTATCAATCCTATTAATAAACTGAAGTGAGACTTTGGTGAGACTTTTTTTCAGGGGTGTAAAAATTTGGGCAGACATACCTGTGGGGTGTGAAGCGTGGGAGAGTTTGTTGTTCTTTCGCAGTACTGGAAATAAACAAGACTTGTGTGTGAAAGGCATATTTTTAGAACAGTGTGTCACGATCACGATAAAACTGGAAAGTACAGTGTAGAATTGGATGCGTTTTTGAGTGTTAGCTTGAGTAGTTGCCAATATGCCTATATGCCTCCATGCACGGCGCCGCCGAGCGAAGTGGTGGTTGATAACAATTCCTCCAGCGAAAATCTCACTTTGAGAGTGCAATAGACGTCAAAGCCAAGAATAAATAAGACTCGAAGTAGATGGATCAAACTGAAGGCAAAGAGGCAAGATTAAGTTTTGAGTGAATAGTTAGTGAATGGTTGTTGGTGTACTCACCTTCTGTGGGAAGAATACAATAAATGAGTGGTATTTCGAGGTGAGGTTCCCAAAAAGTGGGAACTGCTGGGGTTCTCCATCTCCGCTTTGGAGAATACTCTCCTTCACGACGACCGCTGCCTGGAGGATTAGGTGGTCACACACTACCTAATGCTTCCCCTCTCAGTTAGATGATCGGTTTGAAACCTTTAATGAGAAACATACGTGTATATATAGACGTGATAGGGGTAGGCTGTATGGGTATGGAGAGGTGGTATCTTCAGTTGCTATACAAGTGTTTGCCGAGCCGAAATGTCTTTGAAACAGCTTGTCAAGGAGTACAAATGCATCAAGGTTGAGGTGATCGAGAATGATGTTGTTTTGGTCAGATTGAATAGACTCAGTCGTTTCAACTCATTGGATAAGGGTTTGACCGATGAGTTGCTCGATCTCATATCGATTTTGAACAAAAACTACCTTTTGGTTGGCTCTATCGTCTTAACAGGCTCCGAGAAGATCTTTTCCGCAGGGCTTGACATCAGATCAGCCACACAGAACCCTGAGACAACAGGAACAAAGTCAAATGAGTTTTTCCAGGCCGTCTCAAGTTGCAAGGTGCCAATGATTGCCGCCATTGCCGGAGTCTGTATGGGTGGCGGATTTGAACTAGCGTTATGTTGCGATATCTTGTATTGCAACGAAGATGCTATATTTGCCTTACCGGAGATCAAATTGGGGTTGTTTCCTGGGGGCGGTGGTACGCAAAAATTGAGCAAGACAGCTGGGAAGTCGCAAACAATGGAACTCATATTAACGGGGAAGAATTTTTCATCAAGAGAAGCTTTGGATTTGAATATTGTTAATAAGGTCTTACCCAGTCACGAAAAGCTCTTGTCATACTCGATTCGGACTGCCAAAAGAATCAGCTGCGGGTCAAGAGTTGCAAACGTCGCTGCAAAAAAATCAATCAATATGTCATTCGAGATGGCTTTGAAGGACGGGTTGAAGTATGAGAGTGACAGTTTTGCTGAGTTGTTTCGAGGTGGTGATGCAAAGGAAGGCATGAGCGCATTTTTAAGTAAGAGGAAGCCTAATTTCATGAGGTATAAGCTCTAAGATAATCTTTGGCAAAAAAAAACCATGATCGTTTAATTATGTATTATGCATTTCTGACCCTTTCTTCTTTGATCAACATATTAATTTTAGTTCTCATCGTGCCCCTTGCAAGCAACTTTCAAACATTCCTCTTCAAAACCAGCAACATGGATGTAACTTATCCCCAGTTCATCAAACTTCTTCTTTCCTACATTGTTCTTGATAAAAATATCTGGTTCCAATACGCCAACATAACAGGTCTTAATATTTCCATCCTTCAAAATTCTATCGCAACACGGTAAATTACCACTCAACCTTTCACTGCATGGTTCCATGGTTGTATAAATAATCGTACCCCTTGGAACCTGTTCGACGTTCTCCCTTTTGTAATATTTCTCCAAAGCACACTGTTCGGCGTGGGTATTACCTTCAATCTCTCTTGAGTAACCCGTTTCCAAAATCTCACCATCTTTGACTAATAAAGCACCAACACTGAACGCAGTCTTCGTGTCTTCACACTTCTTGGCTTCTTCGATAGCCAATTTCATAAACTTTACATTATCCTCCATTGCCCACTCAGGTAGCTCTGTCTGGTATGACCATGAATTTTCATTGTTTGACCCGTACTTATATGCATGCAACCAGAGTCCCAATTCGTTTGGACCTGGATCGGTATAAAGTTCAGATTTACATATCTCGCAACATTCGGGTAACAACACTTCGCCTTGTTCATCGGGATATGCAAAACTAGTAGAACTAATGGACTTGCCAACCTCATTTAATTTCAACATTATCTCTTCGTTGGAAACAGAACCTCCCTTTTTTCCCAATTCTGGTCCCCAAATTTTAGGACTTGAATAGATTGGATCATTACCAATCGGGTAGCCAAGCCATTGTAAGTGAACTCTTATCTGATGTGTCCTTCCTGTAAAAGGTTTACATAACACAATACTGTATTCTCCATCATAGCTCAACCTTTTGAACAATGTCTTGGCTTCTTTGCCTTCTCTGTCAACTCTGTTGAATCCTAATTTGGGTTCAATGGTTTTCAATGGCTCTTCGCATGTGATTTCTTCGATTGGAAATTCTCCAATAACTTTAGCCACATACTCTTTATAAACCTCGCGGTCTCTGATCTGTTGAACCATCTTCTCCGCGCCCGCTGAAGTCTTACCCAAAAACATCAATCCACTGGTGAGTCTATCCAACCTGTTGCAAGTATGGGCAATTTTCCCCATTTCATGCTCGATAATTTTCGTTACTGTGTTATACCTAAACCTCCCAGTTGGATGGGCTGGGATTCCAGAAGGTTTATCAATAACCATAATTTCATCATTCTCAAAAACCACTTTGATTGGTTTTGAAGATACCGGCGGTTCATGCCTGTGTGCTCTATGCGTTATTAGATCACCATTCCTAACAATAGTATCAATAGTAGCAACCTTTCCATTCAACCTGACTTCACCGTTGATGATAGCAGTCTCATAATACTCTTTGGTTTTCATCCTGAATTCAGTGCTGAAGATATCGATCAAAGTTCTATCTCTCCAGCGTAATTTGCAGTAGGTTAAATATGTGTAGAAATATGGGGTTACTCGTCTGTATGGGCCCTCGATGACGTATGAGGCACCATCTGTTTCTTCCTCAGTTATTGTCTTTGGTGAACTTGAGTCAGCTTTCAAATTCATTGCCTCTGTTGCATTTCTTCTGACCTTGAATCCATTTTCATCCCTTTGAGGTGACAATGCTCTCTTTTTGGACTTTGTGTGCTCGATCGATGGCTCAGTAATCAGGTCGCTAATTGTTGAGGTTTCAACGCCTGGTTTCAAATCTTCCATCTTTCTACTATAAAACTTATGACTGCAGAGCAAATTCGCTTGGCTGAGACCGGATTTCTTGAAAACTCCCAACTTTGTGATGCTAATCATACGTTTGTCAGTGCAATCTGGTATAACAGAACAGACTGAACAATTTTTTTTTTCTCAAAATATTTCAGAGTTGTCAAAGTGACATCAAATGTCAACTCGTCTCACAAGTATCTCAACCTCTCTCTCCAAGTCATATCCGATCTTGAGGTGGATCATCGAATAACAACCATCACATTGTTCTAATAGCCAGTAATAAACTATTGTCTGACAGAGATTCTAGTAGTATCATCCCGGCTATCAATTGAAATTGAAATCGATATTCGAACGTTAATCAAACTCGGGGGCTCAACACAGTATTTAGCCTCGGTTTGAAATTTGTTTTGTCAAAATAATCATCATAAGTTGACAACATTATTGAGTATACCACAAAAGCTTCCAATTGAACAGCAATTTTGCAAGCCATGTCTTTTATAACTTCTTTCCTCAAATGGGCTGCTATTCTCATTTCAATCTCATCCTACAAGTCATTTCCATTTGCCTACTATGTTAGATTCTATTATTACATCATCATGAACCTAGTGATTCCATACAGAAAAAAAGTTCACTTGCAAAACACTCCAACTGACGAATTGGAGGTATTCAAACCAACAATATTGAAAACGTATTGCTCAATCTTTGAATGCGATTTCTACTTGCACAAATCCAACTCGACTTACTTCGTAGAGTTGGACATCTCGAGAACGGATTTGGTCACAACCAGACTTGCCAAATTTTTCTGGAATGCCCAAGAATCAAACTTGGCCAAGAAGGGTAAAGGTTCGATCTTCAACTGGCCATATGTCCCAGTTGCTACTGTATCTGCCATTTTTAAGAAGGAGATCTCACCTTTTCAAAGATACGAGGTTATCAGTGAGATTTTAGCTTGGGATAACAAGTGGCTTTTCATCCTCTCCAAGTTTGTCATTTCCAAGGGCAATGGGGAATACAAGACGTGCACTGTGTGTGTTACCAAATATGTTTTGAAGAATGGTAGAATCACAATTTCACCAAAGGAGGCATTCGAGAGCTGTGGCTTTTATAATGAAAAGGTTGAGAAGATGAATGCCGAAAGGTTCCCATTAGTTCTGCACTATGTTGATGAACAACCATTAGATGAAGTTGAGTTGTTCGTGAAATAAATCATTCGGCAAAGCTAGCTACGAAACTTCTGCTCTTGAGCAGCTTACTTTACTTTCTTTTATGTGTGTGTGTGTCTTTTTTTAGATCTGTTGAACTAAATTGTCAAATGACTCTCTGTCTTAGATTTGCTGAAATATATATAGACCCAATATCTTTTACTTTTACAAATTGAACGGTCATGAATTGGCGTTGGAATAATCATCAAGAGCTACGGCTTGGAGTTTAATGCTTGCCAAGAGTAAGCAATTTTGATTGCCATCAAGTAGCGTAATTTCAATCTATCTTGTGTGCTAATTATTCCTAAGGTCTAGGAACTGTACATTCAAGTAAAGCGGTTGATAGAAGATGAAGAGACACCATTGTCAAATATTTTGGCCCTCAAACTTGAGCAGTCTAGCCAATTCCAAATCACACCATAGCGTCCGATATTACTATAACAACTCACCGATCATTAGATAATGATATGGTCACATAACACATTCCCTATTATCAAGATCTCGCTGATCACTATAATAAATGAACGCAATTACAAAATACTGTTCAACTGGTAGCAAGAACTTTTACGATTTGAAAAGGTTGTGCGTTCATGTTGATGCTTGATCTGATGGTTACTCGTGCTTTTCTTCCTCAATCCATGAACCACGTCAAACAGTGTGAATGATCTTGTCCAAGCTCAATAAGCAATTTCAGTATCAAAGTATTCAATGATTTTTCACTTATATATACAGAAAAAGATAAAAGGTAATAAGGCATACAAGCTAGCTTTCATCTCTCAGACATCGTTAAAAATAGTCAACCCTAGTAAAATTCAGTGTACTTCTTAGTATAATAAGCGGTTGAGAGAGTACCAAGAGTTAACAAAACAATGGGAATTGGTTTGATACCAGCCTTAGCACCTCTGATGACACCTCCCGTAATCAATAAGGTCGATCCCAATAAGGCGGTATGAATACCATACTCCAAATTGTTCTTCAACAAGTAACCAGCAGCGGCAAAAATGGATGAGATACCAACACCAGCAATGATTGAAGCCTTTGAACCTTTACGACTGAAGAAAACTCAGACAGCACAAAGAGGAGATGTTAGTAGGCTGGTGAGCAGACCTTCAAAGAATGGTGTCGAACACTTACGCATAGCCCATACCGCCACCAACGGCAGATAAAGCGGATAAAGTGAAAGCAAGATGATCCTGCAAGGGTAAACCGGTTAGTGATTTTGTCTTATTTTTAGCGCTCTTAAACTAATCGAGTACCTACCATGTCTATTAGATTTAATGATGATTATATGGCAAATAGAGAGAGTATAGCTAACTAGGCTGGGCTGATTTTGAAATGTATTGTTCGTTGTAATTTCGCGAGCAGTAATTGATGATATTATACACTACTTTTTCATGATAACAAGAACTGAGTATAGACTTGAAGAGCATAATAGACAAATACAACCACACAAAAGTGTACAGTAAATAGATCTGAGTCATATATTTTAAAACTTCAAATGGGAGCTCAGCTATCATTACTAGCACCAACAGCTTCAACTGTGGCGATTCAATCGTACGTTGACATATTGCCACATTGCCAGTATTCACAAAAGATCAATAGCTCAAGATTTTTCAAAACAGTCAAAGGTTTAGATTCAAATGGTAATACAGTTATCAAGATATTGATCAAGCCAGAGAGTTCGGTGACTATAATTGACTACTCCAAATTTGTCAAGCTTTTGGAGAAGCAGCAGATACTACTTTATAAGATAAGTAATGTTGTACCGTATACAAGAATTATAGATACTGATAGGGCGGGTTATTTGATAAGACCATTCATCAAGACCAATCTATATGACAGAATGTCGACAAGACCATTTTTGGAGAAAATTGAGAAAAAATGGATAGCCTTCCAACTTTTGAAGGGACTATCTGAGTGCCATGAAAACGGTATAATTCATGGAGATTTGAAAACTGAAAATGTGTTGGTTAACTCATGGTTGTGGTCTCAAATTTGTGACTTTGCGTCATTCAAACCGACTTTCATTCCTCATGATAGTTCTCAGTTCTCATTTTATTTTGACATTAGCCAAAGGCATGTTTGCTACTTGGCACCTGAAAGGTTTCTATCAAATACAGATTCAAGGATGAATGGAGGATACGAATATTTGACAAAAGAAATGGATGTCTTCAGCCTAGGTTGTATCCTTGCTGAGCTCTTTTTAGAAGGGTCTCCAATTCTTACTTTGCCTCAATTGTTCAAATACAAAAAAGGGGATTATAAACCAAACTTAAATGGGATTGAAGACCCATTGATCAAAGAAATGATCCTCAACATGATTCATGTTGATCCAGAGCAAAGGTTATATTGCTCAGAGATACTTTCCATATATAAAGGATCTATATTTCCGGATTATTTTGAAGCTTTCTTGCATCCATATATGAAATCGCTATCTGAGCCTATAAAGAATTTTAGCTCAGATGAAAAGAGCGAAACAAGAAACAAGAGGAAAAAGACAAACAATCAAAATGAAAGGTTTGAAGAATGTGATATGAGAATCGAAAGAATATATGAAGATTTTTCGAAGATAGCAGAAATAATTGGAATTGCACATACCCCTTTAAGTCAAGAAAACCTCAACATTATTAATCAAACAACAATACCAATAGTTTTGGACTTATCGGGGACAAAGTTCATTCCAAAGTCAACATCAGAGTACGAAATTGCTGATTGTGATAGCCTACTCTTTTTATCCATTGTGTTGGCTTCAATTCGTAACACAACTCATTCATCATATAGAATAAAAGCTTGTGATTTGGTAGTTGCACTATCGGAAAAGATTCATGATGAGGGAAAGTTGGATAGGTGCTTACCATATTTAATCTACTTATTGGAAGATCCGTGTGTTGACGTTCAAGTTGCCGCTTTGAGATCGATAACCCAATTGTTGCACATGGTTGATTCGATAACCATATTGAATATTTCCATTTTTCCAGAATACATTCTTCCAAAATTACAAAACTTCTACAATCATCATGTGAAGAATTCAAACTATTTGAAGATCAACTTTGCCACTTATCTACCCTTTATTGCAAAAACATCTTTGAAGTTTTATGAGTTGGGTATAGTGCTAAAACAAACAGTATCAGAAAAGACTAACAACTCTACAACGGTGATGAACAACAATAGCAGCAACACAACCACCACCAACAAGCAAGTACAACCATTGAGTCCAATGTTGATAGATAAGCTATTTGATAAGGATAGTTTGATTAACGATTTCGAAAACTTAACAACGGTTCTTCTATTTGATCCGAATCCAAACGTTAGAATTGCATTGTTTAAAAATGCTATTGAGTTGTGTCGCTTCTTTGGTAAAGCCAAAACTAATGATATCTTATTAAGCCATCTAATCACATACTTGAATGACAGGAACCCACAATTGAGGCTATGTTTCATTGAGTCCATTCTAACGATATCGTTGTTTACAGGTGTCACGTCATTGAATCAGTACATATTACCCTTGTTGGTTCAAACCGTTACTGATTCTGAAGAGATGGTAGTATTTTATACTTTACAAATTTTCAGTAAATTCATACAATTGGGGATGATCAAAAAGGATCATATCTGGGACTTGATTAAGACTACAATTAAGTTGGTTTTGCACCCAAATGAATGGATCAGACAGCTGACTTTGAACTTAATTGTGACTATTATTGATACTTTATCACTATCAGATTTGTACTGTATGTTATACCCGATTGTTAGACCATTTTTTCAGTATGATGTCACCGACTTTACATTTGATACATTAAATCCATGCTTACAAAAACCATTGACAAGAGCTGTTTACAATCTAGCAATAAGTTGGTCTTTGAAATCACCAGAGAACTCGTTATTCTGGCAAAAGATTGAAGGTTTTCAAAAGGACTCATTTGGTAATACAGGGATATCTTTTATGACAAAGAGTCATCGCTCAAGAACTTCTTTCAATTTGAACGAGACTGATTCTATAGTTGTTGACAACTCTGAAATACCTATCTCACAAGACGATAGATCCTGGATTGAGAAAATCAAAAAATCGGGTTTACCAGAATCTGAATTATGGAAATTGGCAACAATGCGGGATTACATTTATAGAGTTGCCAGGATGAACTTGAGATTGAGCGGTAGTGATAGTAATGAGATTATTTCTGGTATTCAAAAGCTTGGGGTATTACCCAAAAATGTATTTTTTGAAGTTTATCACAGTCCTGTTCTTGAGAACATGGATGATACAAGTACATTGTCCGATCAATCCAAAAGCTCACCAATCCCAATCGTCTTTACAAAATTGACTACAAGCCCACAACATTCTATCATTTCACCCAGTAGTAATGGTGGAATAACCTTCAACATTAAAAAGGCTGCACCATCCATACATGAAGATCATGAAAATGCATTTGCCAAGTTGGATAATGAATTGACAAGCAATCTCCATAGTAATGATCACAATGAAGAAGAAGATAGCTCACACGCTAATTCCAAAGCCTCAAAACTTACTTCAAGCCCACATCAACCAAGCACAAAGGGTATGACTGAAAAGATTAGCTCATCAGTTACTAACAGTTATATGGGTAAGAATCGCTACATTTTGAAATATTTGGCAAACAAAATGAACAGCTCAGAGTTCAGGCCGATGTTGAATGATTTTTTTGAATTTGGGCCGTCGCTAAAGTCCAACTATTTGGAACAGCAACGCCATCAAATGCAACAGCCTGAAAATTCACAAGCTAAGATCATAAACTTGAATCCGAAGGGAATCTTGGTTGCCCATCTAGTCGAACATAAAGGAAGTGTAAACACGGTTGCTGTTTCACCAGACAATAACTACTTCATCACTGGTGGTGACGATGGTTATATCAAAATTTGGGACGCCTTGAGACTTGAGAGAAACGTTACTGGCTCATCATCATTGTCACTATCACTTGATTCGCCAATACAACACATATCATTTATCAGAAACAGAGACTGTTTTGGTGTGTCCACCAGCGATGGGTTCATAAGAATTTTTAGAGTTGGATTTGAGAAAAATGGCAGAAATAGGTACAATAAACTAATTCTAATTCGAGATTATAAGTTGGATGAGGCACAAGATGGTAGTCATGCTATATCAATGGAATTTTTGATTGACGAATTCAAGTCTTTGTTGATCTTCATCACACCCTTGTCGAAGATTATTGCTTTAGATATCAGGACAATGGAAAAAGCCTTCAGCTTACAAAACAACCTATCGCATGGGTTATTAACTACATTTTGTTTGGATAATAAGCATAGTTGGATTTTGGTTGGTACTTTGAACGGTTATATGGATTTATGGGATATTAGATTTGAGATTCACATTAAAACAATGGCATTCACCAAAAACAAGGAAAACTTACCTATAAGAAAAATGAAGATTTGTCCAAGTGATTTCACATCATCAAAAAAGAATAGGTACGTTGCCGTTATTGGTGGTACTCTCAAGAGTGAGATTGAAATCATTGATGTTGGTAAATATCAACTTAGTAGTTGCAAAAGTGACGATTTACCAAACAACTTTAGTTTCAAAATGTTATCGTTGAATGACAATGACGATTCACCTTTGCCAGTGGATACAAGTATGACAGCTTTGACAATAATTGAATCATCAGTTACAGCGGTTTCGCAAGATAAACAGCAACAGTCCTCGCATAGGAAGCACACTTACTGTATCACGGCAACTAAGGACAGAAGGTTGATTCTTTGGAATCTTTCATCAATCGATCATTCAAAGATGATAACTGGTGTCACGAAGCTGAGTGGTCATACGTCGGTGTTCTCAATGAATCAAGTTGAAGATGGGTTAACGGTATTGACCGAAAGTGTTCAATCAAACATTAGCTTGCTTGGTAGTGCTGTCGATGATAAGAAGAAGTTCAAAAAGAGAATTAGCATGATGAACAAGGAACAAGAGGATTTAATCAAAAATCATCATGACGCTATAACTGAGATTGTAACCATTTATGATATGGTTGTTTCTGTAGATAGAAGTGGTGTTATTAATGTTTATAGATAAGTTTTATTTGATCTTGTTGAACGTTTTCAACAGATGATATGATTGTTGTCTTTGCTTTTGAATCAAATCAAGTGATACTGGGTATAATATTGTTTTGCGCCTGTTTGCGCCTGCTTCACAAAGACAAACTTAAACATGAGACTGGTATAGATGGCTAACTAACTAAATAGACGGAAAGCTTTTTGCGATGATAATATTATTATAATATCCAAAAAAAAATTAAAAAAAGAACTCCTCATCAGGGGCTCGAACCCTGGACATTTCGGTCGACTTTAAAGTCCACGAAACATGGCCTCCCTAAAAGCCGAACGCTCTACCAACTGAGCTAATGGGGATAGTCCTTGAAAATTGAAGTCAAAAAATTGATACAGGTGGTGAATTTTGAAATATTCTCTCTCCGCCTGCATCAGTCGTTGGCTTAGATGGGTGGTTCAAGATCCAGAAATACTAAAGTATCTCTAACCAACTTAATTCACGTCTCAAAAAGTTAAAACTCAGGATTCAGCAAGTTATCCGGCACACCAGGTCCATCTCAAAGCACGATGAAGCTCTCAGAAACAAAAGATGGTGCAGCTCTTTTCTCTGATTCCATCGTTACTTGTAGCAACATGATTGATACAGAGTCATTGAATTATTCATCAATTTTAATCTTGCTACAACATCAACCATTAATCATCTGTTGAATACGTATCAGATGAAAAAAAAACCTTTGAAAATTGTACTTTTTTCTTTGCCTTGCTTTTCCGTCAAAAATGAAATTGAAAATTAAGTGAGATAAAAAATGGCCCAATTGGAGTCGCATTAAGAACCATTCACTTGGAGATAAAGCTGACCGTTATAATTCAAGAAGGATGCTTATAAGAAGACGGAGATTAATAGCCATTGCAATTCTTTCACTACCGGTATTGATAGTATCATTCCTCATACACTCATTCAATGAAGATAGCAGCACTGTGTCAATCAAAAACGCATTCAGGTCCTCCACCAATCTCAAAGGTTTCCCTGAGTTGAAGTCGCATCCTCTACCGGAAGAAAGGACCTTGAAAGATGGTGAAATTCCAGAATACGTGATTGAACATACCCCCTATGTGCATTTATACTCAGAAGAGAGATATTTACCTTATGACGTTAAGGATTTTGTATCAAATTTCCATGCAGAGTTCAGAAATGGTTCTCAGGTTTTGAGTGGAAAAAATTTGTCGTTGGCAGATTTACTGGATTTAAGCAATATATTCTCAGTGAAAGGGCAAAAGGATATATATATGACATCTAACGATGATTTTGACAAGGATCCAGCTTGGATAACTGGTTCAAAGAACAAACCCAACCATTCGAATGGCAAAATCTCAAATGCGCCGCTGTTCTTGATAGTGATCGATAAAGGTAATGGGTGGGTAGACTCGTTCTGGTTTTACTTTTACAGCTTCAACTTGGGCCCATTCGTAATGGGTTGTGGGCCATATGGTAATCATGTTGGTGATTGGGAACACAGTCTAGTACGCTTTTACAAAGGTAAACCAATCATCGTATGGATGTCTGCTCATGGCGGTGGAAATGCCTATTTTTACGAGAATGTTGAGAAACTGGAGTGGAATCAGAAGAATCCAATCATCTTTAGTGCGAGGGGAACCCATGCCAACTACGCAAGTGTTGGTGAGTTTCCACACGATTTACCTTTCAAAATATTGGACGATTTCACCGACCGTGGCAGGTTATGGGATCCATCTGAAAACTTTGCTTCATATACTTTTCACGGTGGAAATTTGTCAGTGGGTAATCGTTCGACGATCGATGCAGATGATGAGTACAATTCTGATTGGTTGAATTTTTATGGTCATTGGGGTGATGTCCAACTATCCCCAGAGGATAAGAGGCAACATTGGTCACCTTGGGAATGGAAATATCTTGATGGTCCAACTGGACCATTGGATAAAAATCTCTTGAGAGTATCGCCCTGCCAAAGGACAAAATGGTGGAACTTCTGGGGTGGCTGTAATGTCAGGCAGTATGTTAAGACTGGACAGGGTGTTGAAAGTGAAGGAATCAACCAGTGTGGAAACTTTTTCAATGGTGTTAGACCCCAGTTTCTAGGAAGAGGGTTGAGGTACTTCACTTTTGGTGGTTGGTTTTGTTGGTTGATGGATTTGATTTACGGTTAGCGTTATGAGTTTTTGATGGGTATATTTTTTACATATATCAATTTTGAGAAAATGAGTTGGTAAATAAATGATAATGATAAATTTGTTTTTGTTTTTTGCAAGAGTTATTGCTATGGGGCATATTGAAAAAAGTATTTGAAAAAAAGTGGGAAAAATCAGCACTGGTAATGAAAGAGAGTTAACTGAAGAAAACAATTTGAGAATTATAGACACACCTGAATAATGGGGAACCCTCATTCTTGGTAGACTTGAAATTTGGACGTAACATTTGATTTGAGATTATCGAGCGGCTTTGAGAAAATGGGGAGAAAGAAAAAACCCAAACTATTGAAAAAAAAGAATCCTTGTAAAACCCAAACAGAAAGGAAAAAGACCGAAAGCAAAAAGAAGATTATTGGATGAAGATATGGCATAAACACAAAGCACATATTCAAATGATAAAAAAAAGAGTTAATTATTGAACAGTGTTAAATAGAAAGTGAAAACAAAAAAAATTAAATGATCGTGACTTTGCAAAAATAAAAAGGGAGAATTTATGCTTTTTGGAAGATCAGGAGAGGATTAAAGAGAGAAATTCGAAAAGTCATCTTAATTTGTCATATTTTCCAATCAAACATTGATGAAGACCTTTTTCCCGATCAATTCATTTTTCAAACTTGATTCGTTACCAAAATGATAATCCCACAAGAAACATCTCAAATCATAATAGACAAAGCTTTTTAGATTCAAATCACCTCTAATTAAATGGATTTTCATGTTTGACTTATAACGTGGATGACAAATTGATTTCTTTAACCATTCGGAGTTGAAGTATTTACCCCCTGGGATATTGACGGATTCCAATTTCAAAACTTTGCCGCTGAAATCTCTAACAATCTTGATAAATGTTAATGACTCGTCACAATGTAGATTGAACTGTGATTGTAATATTGGTAGTAGGTTATCATCATAGTCTTCTTCAAACGAGGACGGATTGTAGTTTAGCTTTTTCGATGACTCTTTAATTCCTCTTGTTGAGTATTTACCTGAGATGATCCTAACGGGTGATAATCCTAAAACTTTTTGAATTTGTTGATACTTTTCTTGAATTCTTTGATTATTTTCATCATCATATACTCTGCGATTGTTATTGCTGCATATGTTGGATAAGTTCTCATACTTCAGAAAAGTTTTGAAGTAGTTATTATTCTTGGAAGTGATGATAGGAAATTCAACAATATTCAAAAATGTTTTTTTCTCCAAATAATTTAGGCAGTTTGTAAGACTTTCATGCATAACGAACTTAACGTTCATTTTTGTTGGAAAGGGTCTACCCTGTGGTCTGCCGTTTGATAATTGTTGGTGTTGTTGATAGTAAACTTTGGCGAGTTTTATGGAAGGGATTTTCAAAGGTGATGCAAATCTGATATATCCTGATTGCTCGTGTTTTTCCTTTTCGAATTGCTCGACATCAACGATCGTTTCATCTTCAACAGCAACAGATGTTTCTCTTTCTTCTTTATCACCATCATCGGCATCATCATCATCTTCCTCCTCTTCGGATGATTCTTCATGTGCCAAGTTACCCCCGTTGGTGTAAGCATTCGAAAACCCTTTGAAGTTGTCCATTTTTCTCAACTCTAGGTAGTTCAACCCATCATTGTTCGGTTGAGTTGGCGGATAGTCCAAGTAAGTCTTATAGATATCATCGCCCGATGAGGAGATTCTTGAAAGGGGATCAGCTTCGTTTAGGAACCCTCTTCTCAAACTAGTAGAACAGCTTGTGAACCTGGACCTTGTGTCGTGATGTGGAGAGGATGATGCTGCTGATGATGGTATTGTCAAACTGTCCTCTGAGTCCGATTCGTTGTTCAATAAATCGGAAATCGAGATGCGTTTTGAGGTTTCAAACTTCGTGATAGAGTTGGAACTGAATATCGATGAGGATATCGATGAGGTGGATGAGACAGAAGATACTGAAGATTTGCGTCTCCAATAGTCCATTGTTTGGCCTGACATTTTGTTTGTTGAATGCTGATTCGGTTGTGGGGTTGAGAGAGCTTGAAGGACCGAGAGGCGATGGGGTTGATGGTCTGTTGGGGTCCTCGAATCTTGGGTGTTTGTTTGTTTTCTGGGCTCCCTTCTTTACAGTTGATGCGGTTTTTTTTTTTGGTTAAGGGGTGATGACACTAGCGAATACCACAAAGCGCCCAACTTTTGTGATGGATTGATTGGTGGGATAGGATCACGGATTGAATACTTGCAAAAGAAGGATACTGACCTGCTAGGACTGACTGGACAAAGTTGGGTACTGACTATACTTTATATACAATCTTTGTAAAGGAGGTCCAAATACGTTCTGAAAAAAAAGGATAAAAAGTGAACTGCTTTTCAATCTTTGTAAGTGAGCAAGCGGTTTACCCCAAACCGTCACTGAGACAATACAAGCGAGTAGGGCGGGTGGGTTGTTGTCTAACAATAAGAAGAGGCCTACGTCAATATTGTCTTTGATCTCCTAAAAAATACTTATTTTATTGATGTTTGACTCATGGTTCAATGTGATTTTACCAATGACACACTCACACACACTCCTATCATGATACACTTCTGAAATCATTTTTTTTTTTTCTTATTCTTGATTTTTCGTCTATTGTTGTTTGGTCGGATCGTACTATTATTGCAGTGTGTTCTGAAAGCTCGGCTCCACACTCTTTTTGATCCAGAAATTAAAGTTTGATAACAAGTTTAAAGATACAAAAAGAAATGGGAGCCAGCTACCTCTGGCTACTGAGTGGAAATTTGGAACTATAAGCATACGCGGCTACTTATAGTGTTGTGAGTATTTCATCAAAAGGTCACTCGCATACTTTGTTTGCGCTTTGATGTGGATGTGAGTTGTCACTTGGCACTCGGAAGATAGACCACAATCAAACATGCCCGATTGTGGATACAAAGGCGGCAGGAGAAACACTCTTTCCCACCCAACAATAGTTGTAGTCGATACTCGTTTGTTTGACTCAGCAACAAGAACTTCAAAAGTGTTTCAACTCATGCGGTCCCAAAAGTCATGTCAATTTGATGCATGTACCTCGGAGATGTGCTCGAAGCAAAATACCAACTTGAAGGTATCATCAATCAGTCAAACAAATATGCAAATCATAGGTTTAAGTTCATCATGTCGTATGTTGGTTGAGCGAGGTGCGTTTGAACACTCACCAACACTCACTCGCCCCGACTTATTGCTTTTTTTCTCTCGTTGCACGACCGGCTGTACCGTAATGTGTTGAACTGGGTGGTGGTAGATAAGCTGGCAAATTATCGAAAAAGCCTTGTGCATACAATTATAGTTAGATTGGGTGTTATGTGTCAGTATCACTCGTATCAGCTGCTATTTCAGCGAGGTTCTTCATTGTTCGCTATATAATAGTGGCACTAATCGAACTTTGAACCCACTCTTCCAAGATCAGTGTGCGAATGTGCAAAGGATACACAATCTGTCTGTGTGTTATCAAGCACATGTTCCGCAGATTTTCTCAATACTTGCCAAAACAGATCACATTCAAAGGCTGGGACCATATAATATCTTATTTAAGCACGCAACATGTTTGGATCGGACTGCGTATGTCTCCTCAGAGCTATGCAAGACATGTAACTAAGGCGTAAAAACTTCATGCACATCAAAAAGCTTAAAATCTGTTTGGCTATCTATCTTTATCTAGTTGTCTATCTGTCTATCTCCCTATTGCTCTATCTCACTATCTCTCTCTCTCGAGCTCTATCGACCCGTGCATCCATACATCCACCCACCCCACCTGGGACGATTAGTTTTGTGCAGCATGAGTGAGAGTGTAAGTGAAAAGTGTGATTGGTCAGTCGACGAGTTATTTGAAGCGGTTGGCAGAATCATTTTTATTGGTACGTTCGCCACATACAGGCATCCAAAGCAGAATGACTGATCCTCTTCCTCTGTACCAGCCAATATACTGCAAAGGTGTTTTTGTCTCTAAGTTGGTTCTTTGATTGTGTTTCCTCCCTTATCCCCTAGATTTTAAGGGCTTTTCTGTAGTTAGCCGCGACTGGTGAGGTAATATTTAAGGCTGGCAGACGGAGGTTTAAGTGCATAAGACCGAAGTTTATATTTGAAAGCCATCCAGCATAACCCGCATAAAAGATCAGTTGTGTGTTGAGCGATTTGTAATATGTATAAAAGTTCGATTTGATCCAATTGTTTTTTTTTTCCTTTTTTGTCTATCATTTGCATTGCCAGATTGCCAGCTTGCCACACAATTTGATTTTGAAGGAGACTATGGACGGTTTTTGGGTATTAGCAACTACATTTTTTTGACAACCTTTTTTATAGTTGATATGATGTAGGTTTTCAGATTGGAAAATGGGTGACTGGAGTGGGCGAGTGTAAAATGGGTGTGCTAGTATGTTCTTGTTTTCTCTGTTGGTTACCTTCCTTTGTTGTTTTACCTTTTTCTTGTTTTCTTGGTATCTATTTTTTTCAGAATGACTACTTTCAGGGGTCCTCTCTTTTTTTATTTATTTTGCTCGAAATGAACAATTACTCGTTTCTTGGTTCGCCCATCCCTCCACTAGCTGAACAGAGTGTAGCCTGGTTGGAGCGATGGTTGGTGATTTATCTTGGTGGATACCAATAGTATTTCTCACTTGGTTACGTCTCAACTCTCTCTGCGTTATGGTTATGGGTTATGCTTTGATACATGATTGGTACCATACGTGTACTCCAACAATAGACACCTAACCTAAGTTTGTCACTTTTTCTTTTTAGTGGATTTTGTACTTTCTTTTTTTCCTTGTATGAGGTTCATATGGTTTCGTGAATCTGGAACGTTTTTTGACAATCTTTTTTTTTTGTCTTGATTCTGATTAATATTATTTTTTGGTGGTTCCCATATTTGACTAATCTCTCAGTTGATTCATGAATCAGTGGTTTTATTTATTTATTTTTCATCTACTCATCTACTCATCTACTCATCTACTCATCTACTCATCTACTCATCTACCCATCTTCTGCTCGTTATCCACGGTTATCCTTCTTCGATATAACTCAAAATGGCTGGAACTTAATCTCAATCCGCAAGGATCGCCGTCTTAAGACTCCAGTGATGGTATTTTCTATTTGTAATCCTTTTTCATATCTAACTATTATACCTGTGTTCATCAACCCGAGTCTCACTCGCACAACTAACTATTCACCTGGACGGAGAGAACGGACCGCATTTATATTATGTCCCCTGTACTTGATCCTCCGTTACTCTTTATTCAAGACCTGACAGGTTAGTTCGGCAAGCTCCGATACCTCAGACAGCCATTTTCCATACCAGAGAAAAAAACTATATATGGACTAAATGCTCCGATACATCGGTATTATCGAAATGACGACTCTGTGTTTTTTTTTTTCTATTTTCGTTTTCTTACAGTGTTAGGTTCAAGTTTTGCACTGTCCAAAATCTTATTGGCTGTTTTGTGCCGTATGCATTTTTTAGAAACGATCTGGCAAAAAACACAAAGCACATTTCGCCTCAAAATCTACCTTCAACACACTAAGCAAACGGTATTTGCTCTTATTGTTGAACCTTTGGTATTCTCTTTTCCAACGGTGAGTATTAAATTTCTCTTTTCTTTTCTTTTCTCATCTTTCCAAGATCAGTAATACCCATAAGGTGATAAGTACCATATATACTGTGTCTACTGAGGATACGGGATAGACAGCAACCAAGTTTAACATGTTCATCTTATTTATTTTCTTATTCTTTTGGGAAACTGATAGAGCACAGTATGTCATTCTATCTGTGTTATTATGGCTTCCGGACTCAGATACAACGTAAATAATAATGGAGGATAAGCAATGTAATATTTGTTTCTTCCACCCGTGGTATCGAAATCGACAACAGCGTGCAACATCAATTTGATACTTACATGATCAAAATGTTTTTGCTCTTGATTGGCCAGGAAGCAGGCTCAAAAGCATTTTCTGGGTCTTTATCACAACCCCCCCCCCCGAGGGTTGCTCAGAAATTCCAAGTCAGTTTCGTCCAGAAATCCCCTTTTTTTTCAGAAGCAAAAACCACCCACAAGTTGCAGTGTGTTGATAAACAGATTAATAGTCTGTATACAGTCATTCTCCAAGGACCAAAACAACTGAGTGAAGAAAGAGGAAAAACTGCTGCGAGGAATTGCCTATTGTATGTTGCTCTGGTTTTGTTTCAGGCTACTCAACTTTGATCACCTCTTGGCAACCCCCAATTTTCATATTTGAGACAAATGCATTCATCACCTCTGCCCCAGAGCCTTAAAAAAAACTTTGCTACAGTTTGCAAGTGAATATATATATCATACAATGTAGTGTAAAAGATTATAGAACAATAGAAGCGAATCTATATGGGCAAATAGACAATCAATAGGTTGAGATCCCTTAGTTTTCAAGATTCGTTTCAAGGTAGAAGTACACCTGCTACTACTCATTTTGCGCTTGAAGAAAGCCTTTGCAACTTGTAGATGTGTGATTAATATGCATTTCCTAATATCGGAGATATACATGGAGGCGTGAAACCCACCCATTTGGATCTGCGAGAGCAATCTCCAATTTCGATTCAACAGTCATCTGGAGATTTCAGTAAGTAATAAAGTCACTCATATGTTTATGTAGATCGAAACTGTTGTGTAATTTGAAGAATAAGGTTGAGAAGAGTACATACCTATTTTATGGCGATTTTGAACTCTAGCTTAGAGCTGTCTCTCTACTAGTTGGGCGACAGTACATTGTGTGATAAGATATAGCAGTGTCTCAGGCTTGTCTGTATTCTGCCAATAAAAGAAATGGGATGTTTTCAAAAATAGGGATGTGGCTTATGGGGATAAGCATGTTCAGAATTGCTTGAAAAACCCTATATCTGTGATGGTGTTATTATTTGGAGTTTTTTCTTTTTTTTTTTTTTTTTGAAATGACAATCAATATATTGAATAGCTAGCTGGATGTTATGCTGAGATAACAGAAGAAAGATAATTATATATTGTTCTCTTATTGGAACCATAAAGTCGGAAGGAAAAAAAGAAAACAAAACATTAATTAAAATAATACCTGAGAAAGGGCGTCAATCTTTGATAGATAATATTCGCATTGTCTGTTTTATTTCTCTTAAGCTAATGATACTGAGATCACGTAACCCCTAAGATCTGTTTTAAAATGACAATACCTCTGTCACTACGTATTTGGATCTTAGAAAAAACTTCATAACTGTTGGTTGTTTGTAGGGTAGAACTCATTCATGGAGGTATATGGAATCATACTACCCTCCTAATGTGGTTCGTCTGAGGTACGCCGCAATCTCGAGAATCCACTCATCTGGAGTTTTCGGATCTGGAATGGTGGAACCGTAACGGCGTGTAGTTCGAAAATGGTGGATAATTTGGAGTAATTGGTTCTGATACGCGTAAATTGACCAGTCATCTGTGATTCTGGCTACGATATCTTGCATGCCAATGTCGTAGTCAAGACCAGTTGTATGTCGCCATATCAATTGAGTGGCAGGACAGTGATCAATCATATGTGTTATTGTTTCGGGCTTGTTTGTATTTAAGCATAAAGAGCAGTATGGGTTGTGAGCAAAGGGTGAGGTGGCTTTCAGGGTATGAGCATGTTCATATTTAGAATGAAAGTATCCTAGTTGAAATAACTGTAGGTATTCCAATGCCCCTGGGATACGATGTATAAGTTTACTTAAGTGTTGCCAATAAACTTTCCAGATAGACTGGTAACGGTCATCATCTGTAATGCCTAGCATGGGTTCCTTTTTTTTTTCTTTTGGCCGAGGGGGTAATCCTTGAAAATTATACAATCATCTGGACAACTTGTATTTTCATAATTAAATAAGAAGCCCGTGTAGCGTAATGGTTAACGCGTTTGACTTCTAATCAAAAGATTCTGGGTTCGACTCCCAGCATGGGTGCTTGTTTTTTTTATTTTTAATACTTTAGATTCAGAAACGCTAAACCTGTCACGGATTTTTTGTTATATATACACGCAAAACAGTTCAATGCACACCTATTTTGCAATTTGATTTGAATGAAAAAGACACTATACAGAGAAAAAAAAGAACTTTACACGCTAACCTGTTGTTGCCTAGCTCTTCCTTCTCTCTCCAAGGGTGGTAAGTCTCCATCCAGTTCCTCAGGGACCAAAACACATCCCATGAGACCTTTGCTCTCGGCCAACTCAGCACTCCTGATGAACAAAGGATCTTCTTGATAAAACTCGTCAATAATCGGATGCAATAAAACTGTTTGATTTTTGACCGTTAATGTTGAGTTTGTTGGTACAGTAATCCAATCGCCCCTTTCAAAAGTCAACGGTTCGGATGCAATCATGATAACATCTTGCAATCTATCATTTCTCTCCATCTTGAACTGTCCAGGTTTATACTCAACAAATTTCGAGCCTGTACTGAAATGTAGCGATGCTGCCTCGTCAGTTTTTGATGAGATATATCTACTCACCACTATGGATGAGCCATCTGTTACGGCAAAGTTCAATAGCGAAGGCTCTCTGGTTAAGGGTGCTGTCAACTCGGCTGTAAATTTATTGATCAACTCTATGGTTTTTACCAACAGCTTTCTCAAATTCTCGTGACCAATGGTACCTATCGGTAATGACGGATCAACACCCATCTTATCCAAAGTATCCAAAAATAATGAAAACGAACACTCTGTATCAGTAGCACCTTGAACCAACAAAAAATACTTATCATCCATACGATCAAGCATCTTTCTTTTTATCTGTGAAAAATTGGAAATGCCACCGTTGTGCATAAACGTAATATTATGATATGTAAAAGGATGGCAGTTTGTTTCACTCAAAACACCATAAGTAGATGCTCTAACATGGGCAAACACCAATTCCGATCTTGTCTTCTCCAGCAATCTTTCCAAATTCAAGTTGTTCCACAGAGGGGTTATAGCTTTGAAGGTGCATGGCCCATCTTCCTCTTGTTCCTCAGTTGGATAGTATGAAATACCGAAACCATCTGCATTTGTTGGAATGTTATGCAATCTCAATCGAGCGTCGTATGATTGTTTGATGATTGAATGGGCTGGCCTTGTCAATAAGTGTGACAATAATATAGGTTCTTTACCTTTGAAAACTAAGAATCTACACATTTTAATTATCTGAATCAACTTTCACTGCTGACTTGAACTATTTAAACATTGGTTTTACGTTAACTCCATGTATGTATCGTTTATTTTTTGTTTTTTTAGATGAGATGAAAAACTGTGGCGAATCAATCCATCTTCAACAGATTACCTCTTGAATCTTTGTAGATAAATACACTACTATATAGTAGAGAGAGTTCTCTGCTATATACGAGAGTCAACTCTTTTTGAGAAATGCTTGTCTATGCCATACAAGAAGATTGACCAAATTTGAGATTCATGAGGCATAGAACTTATGCAAAATTGAAAAGGTTTTGCCAGAGTGTCAAACGTTTTTCAGATAAAATAAAAGAGCTGCCTAAGGTTACAGATCAAAAACTTTTCTAAGGTTTCATATAAAAGCAGGCAATGCTCTTGCCTCGCGTATTTCTGTTAAAGAGTTTACCAGTTTGATTTTCAATAGTTCCAAGGTGCTTAATATACTTAACATGGTTTCTTTTGATTCTTTGGCAATTGCAATCATCTTGTTGATCTCAACAAATTGTCACGCTAAATATTTAAATTCCTCACTCTTGATTATGCAAACAACAGTCAGTCAAGAGAATTTGATAGCTGGTCTTTTAAAATCAACTCGAAAGGGAATTGCAGATAATACTTCTGAAATGGCTTTCTATTTAGAGGTTCCAGCAAAGTACTACTCGACTTTGGATTTTTCTCAAATTCCTTACCCCATTTTTATAAGGGATACAAACACTTTTTTTTCGAAACCTTTTGAGGTCGACGATAAGCAGTTGATGACGAGTGGCATCTGGGATAAGTTGAAAAATATCAAAGAGAACAAAGGCAAAAAAGAAAAAGAGGATAATAAGAAGCCAGGAAAGGAAATGGATGTAATTCGAGCAAGGTTTGAAGTTCAAGGTAGTGTCAATGAGGCATCGTTGCGAACACCAATGGTACCAATCACGCTATGTCTCGACTCCATTCATGGTGATGGTGGAAGTATTGGATATTCTAAGTCAATCGCTTTCAATGCTGGTGTATCTGTCAGTTTATCCTTAGCTGATGCAATATTTGGATTGGTTCAATTAAGTGCAACAGTGGGTATTACAGACACCATAACCTTTTCAATTTCGAAAACATGTAATGCAAATAAAGGTGAAACAGTTCAAGCTTTTTTCTCGCCATGGCAGATTAGTGCCTTGTCCAGACATAGACAGATCTATGAAACTGAAGGGATAAGATTGACTGACGATGGTGAGTGGTCAAGATTTTATGCAAGTGATTGGGCAGTTGATGCTGACCCTGAGGTGCTGTGCGTTACGAATACCGCTAAACAAGTTTGTGCAATTCCTGGTTTGCTTGATTACAATCAGTATATTGATGGAGTCACCATCATTGATCCTTGATTGTAGTGTTATTCTTTGTCTGTTGGCCGTTTCTTTGAACATCAAGATCTTTTTTTCAGCTGGTGCTTACACCTTTTCTTACTTTAAAAAACAGCCATAATATATGCTCTAACAAACGTATAATGACAATAAATGTAAGTCTTTTGTTTCACTAATATTAGCACCGAGCTGACTTATTGTGATGAAAACTGTAATGTCAATTAACAAAATGTGCGAAGGTCGAAAACTTTGAGTACGATTTTGACAGATGAATATCCACCAAATAACAGTTACGCTAGCAAAAATAATACACTTGAATATTCAATGATGAAACAAAAAAGACTACAATACTACAAAATATCAAAACTACAAGCCTAACGACATCAAGGAACCAACAAATGTTAAAATCAATCTGGATCTAACTTCGTTGATATCTTCCGGAACTAACCAGATTAAAGCACCTAACTTTCTTGCAATTGAAATGGCTAATCTTGCATTAGCATATCTATCATCTTCTGTGTTACCTGGGGTAACCAAATCATAATCGACATAACCCGGTTTCAAACCATTCAACAAATCCAATAACCAAACACCATTTGATAATGATGAATCTTTAAATGATCTGATTGTGGTTGATTTACCACCTTTAGCAACTTGCAGTTGACCCCATTTCAAAATATCAGAATCAGTTAACTCTTTACCATTTTGAGATAAAGATTGTAATGTCAATGTTATGTTTCTTCTCATCAATTGCCAGACAAGTCCCAATGTTAAAATCTTGGTACCATCTACGATATCTGAACCTTCGATACCAACTAAAGAGAATTTATTTGCCTTACCAATCTCAACACAGTAGTTCGTATTTTCTAAGGCCTTAAATCTGGAAACTTCATTACCTGAAGCAGGTCTCTTATTGACCAGTCTCCAATTGACAGAACCTGGCATGACTTTATCAAAAGCCTCTAATAATACTAAACCATCTTTGACATCTTCGAATAAAGAATTAACTGGTGGATCAACATCCAAAGAGTTCAACCATAAAGTAAAAACACGAGCTTCTCTTTCACCTTCAGCATCAAACTCTTCAATTTCTGGTTTCTCACCTTCCTCAATTGGATCCAATCCTGGATATGTGTTGAACAAATGAGCAACAAATGCCAAATTCAATTTTGGGTTACCAGCGACTAATGTGTTAGCAGTCAAATATTTTCTACAACCAATCTTATCAGCATTTGACAATATCTGTTCAGCTCTTGCATGCAAGTCTGAAGTCTGTAAAGGCAGTTTTGAGCATTCATCAGGTCTTAACTGGTTCAACAAAATCGTATAGTTTTCACCATCTGCAACGTCTTTCGAGAAATTTGAAACCTTTCTACCCCAACCGGCTTGTTTCAAATGATAGTTGAACCATCTTAACAAAATTTGTTCAGGTGGTAATCTTAAAAATTGTTCTAATGTTTCATCCTCCTCCAATAAACGGTACAATTCTGGATGTAGCTTGATATCAATTTTACTCAATAATCCTCTTCTGATGATTTGCCAAATTAAACCCAAAATCAAATGCTCTTTACCTTCAATTATGTCTTCCGAATGAACATTGACAACAATACAACCAATGGCCTTTGCAGAATTGATAACAATATTTGCATTTTCTGTCATTGTGAAATTGTTTAATGCCTTACCCTTCTTAGGGAAATTCAAAACTCTTGTATCAATGGTATCAGGAACCGAATCATTGATCAAAGCAGCCAAGACTAAACCATCGATACATTCATCAAAAAGTTGAAAGTTTTCCAAAGCAAATGGCAATCTATCACCAACGTGTTGATCACCGGCCAAGACACTGTTAATGTGTCTTGTGAATTCAACTCTTTCTTCATCATTGATTGTGTGGGTTGTGCCGGCCGTTCTACCACTGACAACAGTTTTGGCTTTTGCTCCCACACCCGAATGTTGGACAACCGAAGGATTTGAAGCTGGTTCTAACCTCAATTCCTTCAATTTAGCCATCAACTCAACGAAATCTTCCAACTCGACGTGTCCTGAAGCATCAACACTAACTTGTTTCAAAGTGTTTCTGACTTCATCATATGAACCTTTTCCGGATTGAGAAACGTTCTCAATCACTTGTTGCTTGTCAACCCAGCCTTTGTCATCATCGTCAATCAGTCTGAATTCATCAATAACTGAGAATAGATCCTCTTGATTCAAAACAGGGAATTTTTTCTATTGGATTGAGTTGGTTAGTACTTTTCAAAATTGGCACTTCGGAAGATGAAATGAGTTCAGATTGTTTAGAAGAAAAAGACATACCTGTAACTTGACAATATTCATGTTTCTTCAAGAATTAATCAGTGAAAAACCTTAGGTCAGTTTGAATAGGAGCAGCGATACGATTTATTATATGCCAATGATTCAATGTATTTGACCAGCTTCAAGATATGAACCAAGTTGACAAGAGAGGCAAAGCTTTCTTTCTCGCTCTGGTCATCTACACTACAGCCTCTCGGGTTTGGCATTTAGCACACTACCAACTTTGTGTTTTGAGATTATAAGAAAGGATAAGCTTAAAAGATAGTTATTGAGTTAGAATGGGGAAACAGAGACTAATGAAGAGATATCACCATGTCATCTACAAGTAAATCAAAAAGCCAAGATGTGAGAAGACAGCTTTTTCATGGTATAACTAAAAGAATCAAAAGTTCAACAGCAGCGCCGTCAGCATCATTATCAACAACAGGAACAAGCAAAGAAATCACAACAAAGCCAGCATTGAAGCTGCCTTCTTCATCTTCATCTTCTTCATCGTCTTCCTCCAACTCATCCTTAGTAAAAAAATTATCGAATGCTCAGAAGAGCCCAAGATCCAAAAAAATGGGCAGTTTGCTGTACTCGACTTCGAATTCACTAGTGTCCAAAAACAACAACAACCATATATCCACAAACCCCTTGAACGATTTGAAAGGTTCAGATGATAGCATGAATGTGAGTACAAGTAGCATGTATTCATCAAAACTCATACTTCACAAGAAAGATGACATAAACGATTACGACTATCATATTTTCAGCTCTGATAAAAGATTAACCTCTTCTAAGATCAAAGCTTTGGAACAAGCAGAGGTCACAACGAACTTATACTTCAGCTGTGAATTGAACGATAACATTGAGGATGACTTCATCAATCACGACAATGGCCACGACGACGACGATATTTTGATTTGCTTGCCGGGTATGGATAGGAACACTACTCATGTTGAGATAAATAGGTTCAACGATTCGATACGAGAGATGTCAAAAGGGGGAAGTTTATCATAAAGCTGGCTCGAAGATAGAGCCCTGATCCCAAGAATGCCACAAAAATGCGTATTTTCCAGCTATGGTTCACTATTTTTTTGTTACAGTTCAAATAAATGGTAATTGTTAATGATAATAATATACAAGAGATGACATGCAAATCAAAAAAACTAAATTCTGCGCTCTATGATCAAAATACATATGTTTCGTCTTCATCTGAAGCTATACTATTCAAAGCTTTCGTAACCTCTTTCCCACAGACCTTGACCAAGTTATAAGCCTTCAAAATTAATTTTGGATTCATACCTTTATTATCCCTTGTGGACAAACCTAAACTCTGCACAGGGGATATGATCTTCCCATTTGAATATCCTATTATCAAACCGTTTTCGCAAACTTCTTCCTCTTCGTTAGATGGGTCAATAAATACATTATCACCAATGATACCAACTACAAAAAGTAACGGTGGAGGTATCAATTTCGTGTCCAGTACTTCGTCAAAAAGTTTTGTGGCTGACTCCCAGTCATCGTCAAAAGAAGGCTGTTCTTCAATCTCTCTATCGTTCACTGTTGATATCAATAACGGCAATTTTGTAGTCTTTAACGCTAAGTAGGTTGCCAAAGATAGCAAACCTAACGGGTATGATGTGTGCGCCAATATAACAATATCTATGAATATCTTGTAGGAATATCTTTCAGTTAGTTTCAACTTCTCCAAGGGAAAATTCTTTAACAACACAGACTCCAACGAAGATATTAGATTACTTGTGAAATTGGAATCATCTCTAGCACCGCTTACATCAATATCAACTGATATCAACGATGTTTCCTTCTTGTGTAAAACAACCTTGGATTTGACTGACACAATAGCCTCACCACCATCAGATAGCCTAACTCGTGATGATCCATTGGAGTTTGGTAAAAATGAGCATGTAGCTTCTAATGGTCGAAACTGTTGTGGAGATCTTGCATCAGGCCTGATTGGTGGCTGTAATGCTAATGAATCGTGCAAGTATGATCTTTCAGCTGGTGATAATATCATTATATACTCAAGATTAACTCAACTTTGCTTCTGCTTCTCAATACATATCGCTGCTTGATTAACTGAATCTTAATTTTTTAGTAATTTTTTTTTTTGTAGAGAAAAATTGCCTGCCATCAATATCCACGGGCAAATATCCACTTTGCACTTGTCTCACTTAATGAAGTGAAAGATGGATGGATATAAACCATTTCCCCGCTGGATATGATGGCTTGTGCTACTGCTGTATATATGTCAGTAGTCTTAAAGATTGACAACCGATAAGGATAGAAAAAAAAGTTTTGTGCTTCATCATCCCAACGACTTTTGGTGGAGAATGACCTCACTTGGAGTGATTTCCTGATACCATTATTGATCGACTGATTTATAAAATGATCTGGTTGCGAATTCACGATCCATCGCTAAAGTTATGACAGAAAGTCTCACAACTAGAGATGGTCTTAGATATGACGTGCAGAATTGATGTTTTTTCAAAAGGGAAGTTTGCAGCCAATGGCACGACGTTATCATTTAAGCCGCCAGCATGAATTCAATAGTAACATAGCATTGGAGATACACATAACCAAAAAAAAACGGAGACAATGAGAGTATGACCAGCATTGAAAGGCCCAAAAGAAACTTGGTAGCGAGAAGAAAGGAAAGGGAAGCACTGCTTCCTCAAAGGTAAATACCATCAGATACCACATCATTGTCCTGGCTCAGAAATCTCTCCAAATGGTCATTTTTCAGGACAGACTGGGCAGCACTGGAGTCAAGGTCGCTCTTACCACCCCCTAGACCTCTATGGTTCAACTCTTCCTCCAAGAGTTCCAATCTCTCTTCTTGATTGCTCAACACGATGTTGTTCTCGTTTATCGACTCATTGTATATTTTCAAATCGTTCTCGTAGTCCTTGTTGTAGTCGTCAAACCCTTCGTCGTCGAACTCCGTTGAAGTTGGCCTATTTTTCTTGTACTTGTTGTTCAAATCGTCTAGTAAATTTTGCATAAGCTCATTCGAGTCCTCCAACTTCTTGGAGGAGTTACTTATGGTTGACTTCAAAGCCAAAAGTTCTTGGTCGGATAGCTCTCTTATGGCTAAGGAGAACTCAGTTATCTGTATTGGTCTCTTTTCTCCTGACATGGGTCTTATTGGCTCGAGCAATGGCATTCATTGCAACCAAGCTTTTGACTGGGTGCTTGTATGGAACCTTTCACGCTTAAATCATAGAAGAGGAGAAGCGATGAGGTTGAGAGAAGATGCGCAAGATGGTACTGCGGTGCGCATTATAGATAAAATCGCAAATGTGTATAGAGCGCAGCGCGTTTGTGTATAGAGCGCAGCGCGTTTGTGTTAAACGCGTTTTTAGCATGTGAAGACATCTTTTTCTCCCTTTATAAACGAAGAAATGGTGCGACTACAATTTTTCAAAATCAGATACATCAGACAACTCGTCTTTTCATTCATAAGTCAATATATAAAAGGGACAACGTCTTCAAAGTTTGAGTAGTTTTGACCAGCCAAAGCTTCAGCATTAGTCAGTGATATTTTTTTTGGAAACTTATTCTCTCGCTTTTTCAAGTTTAGCCTTTTCGGATTGTTCAGGTGAAAAAAAAATATCAAAATCAATTCTTTATAATCGGAAATGTCAGTGAACAAACCATCCACGGATGCGTTGTACGATGTAATAGTCATTGGAGCAGGTGTGGTCGGTCCATGTATTGCTACGCAGCTTGCTAGACAGGGTAGAAAAGTTTTGATTGTCGAAAGAGACTGGTCTGAGCCGAATCGTATCGTTGGTGAGTTGTTGCAACCTGGTGGGTTGAGAGCTTTGACGAAGTTGGGCATGGCCAATGCCATCAACAACATTGAGGCCATCCCTGTGAATGGCTACTACATCTCGTACTTTGGTAAACAAATTGAGTTGCCATATCCTTTCAAGAGCGATGTAATAGATAGCTCGAAAGACAATGATTTGATAGTCGATAACGGTGTCAAGTTGGTAAGCGATTCTACAATAGACATTGATGAGTGGGAGAAAAACGAGCGCATCAAAGGTATTGCTTTTAGACACGGTAAGTTTATCGCAAACTTGAGAGCTATTGTTAAATCTGAACCGAACGTAACATGGTTGGAGGCTACAGTGTCCGGTATCACAAGAAACGAGGAGAATACGGTGAATGGAATCATTGTGAACAAAAAAGACCACTACAAGGCTAAATTGGTCATCGCTTCAGATGGAATATACTCTAAATTCAGAAAAGAATTGACTCAAAAGCAACCATCTGTGGGATCATACTTTATCTCATTATCATTATACAACACCCAGTTACCTTCTCCAAACCATGGTCATGTCATATTGGGCACCCATTCTCCAGTTTTGATATACCAGATATCCCCAGAAGAGACAAGAATTTTGTGTTCCTACAGATCTGCAACATTGCCTCCACAAAAAGTCGTCATAGATTATTTGACAAACGAGGTTTTGCCAGGTTTACCAAAATCAGTCATCCCATCATTTCAAAATTCATTGAACAGATTAGACAAGGAAATGTATAAAATCATGCCAAACCAGTTTCTTTCCGCTGAACAGAATACGATCCCTGGCTATCTAGTCATAGGTGATGCCCTCAACATGAGACATCCTTTGACGGGTGGTGGTATGACTGTTGGCTTGAACGATGCATTATTGATCTCAAAACTATTAGCGCCTTCGAAAATCCCAGATTTAGGGAATGATGCCGCCGTATTGGAGACATTACTTGACTTTCACTTTGAAAGAAAACAATTGGATAGTGTAATTAATGTGTTATCAATTGCTCTATTCTCATTATTTGATGGTGAGAACAAATATTTGTCCATCTTGAGAGATGGCTGTTTTGGTTACTTTGAGTTGGGATTCCAATATTACTCGGGACCAATTGGATTATTGAGTGGATTGCTTCCAAGTCCAGTTGTCTTGTTCAAACATTTCTTTAGCGTTGCATTTTACGGAATCTGGTTGAACTTCAAAAAGAGAGGCGTTATTGGATTTCCATTACTGTTGTGGGAGGCTATCTTGACCTTGATCACTGCCACAATTGTGTTCACCCCTTATATGTTTAGGGAATTGATAAACTGATCATCTTTCTTCTTTTACTTTTTGAATAGACTTCAATGAAACATAAAAATAGAGATAAATACAATTACTAGCTGTTACATAGAAAATAAAAATAAATGTACTGAATGACTTAGATTACAGTAGATACCAGACTAAAGAAGTATCCAATGAAACCTGAATTGTCCATGACAGTCACATGAGACTAATATCTTGTAGCATCTCATCGGTGATGCTGACCTGTAACGCGTTTTTAATAACCTGAGCTTGTAGATTTTCGACCTCAATATTCAATTTGAACAGCCTCTCATTCAAAGCTTGTATATTCTTTTCCACCTCATCATTTTTCAGTAAATTTGATTTGAAGTTTTCTTTGAACAGCAACAATTCAGGATTTGGGGTCAAATGGTTAATACCCAACAACTTGATCCATATCGGCTCCAATGGCTCTTCCTTTTGTTGTTGTTGATGTTGTTCCACTACCGATGGAGTTACTGACTTTTCCCTTGGTTCTTGAATTACACTGTTTGAGTTTGATCTCCCATTCAGCGAATCAGGTTGTGATTGTGTGGAAGTGGAAGTTGATGCATTTGATTGATCGGCTCTGAAACTGCGCTCGTACTCGCGATCTTCCTGATAATCACGAGTACTATCGTATGAGTGGTCATCTTGATCTCTACTGCTGTAAGACCCACTTTCTCTACTGGATCCATAATAAATGTCATTATTATTGTAGTAATTTCCTCCACGAGAATTGTAGCTTCCTCTGCTGCCACCTCTTCCTCTATATGGAGGATATGGGTTTGAACCTCTATGACTTCCTTTATAACCTCCACGAAATGCATAGCCAGTACTGCTGTATGGCAGATTTGAACGCTCAGCAGAAGATGATTCTACGTGTGTCCTATCCAAAACTCTGTTCTCAACGATTTCTTCACCCTTCTTGATATCCAGCACGTCTTCTGGTTCGGTTGTGGCCACCACCAGTTTTTGATCTGTTACCTGCTTCACTGCTCTCTCAACAGTCTCATAAGGAGGTGACCTTGTTGCTTCATTTGCCACTATCGTCTTTGATGATGTATCTCTGCTACCCACCCTCGAGCCTGCGGGAGGAGATGAGCGGTACCTACCGCCACTCTCGTAACTTTCTCTCCCAAAATCACCACCATATCCATAATCATCATCGTACTCATCGTTATAGCCATCCCTCGAATAGCTCCCTCTTCCTCCTCTGTAATACGAAGAGCTATCGTAGTTGTTATTGCTATATCCACCTCGGTATCCACCTCTATACCCGCCTCTTGCCCTACCTCTATAGTTGCTTGAGCCACGGTAGTAGCCAGAATCACCACCTTCATAATTTGATCTTGATCTGTTGTATTCACTCATATTATGGTCTCTAGTTTATACTACAGTATTGAGCATTGGAAGGTGAGAAAGCAAGAAGAGTAGCGGTAGCTTATTTATTTTACTCGATTTTTCTCATTTTCTGACATCAAATACACATACAGCCCTCAAATGGTTTTGTTCACTTCGATCATTGAATTGATGTTTTAATGATGAATTAAGTATGTTAATTAAGCTATAAAGCAGGAATATAAATGGTCTCATATCCAAAAAGAAATGAATTGTGTATAGAGAAAAAAAAAATAATGCTTATAGTATGACAATGTGTGTTTAAAGCTTAAGCTCAAGCTCAAATCAAATAACAGAAAAACCATGCTCATGTGAAAGGGAGATTTATGATCTATTACACTTTCTCTCCCGGAGAAATGATTTATAGTCGACATCACTATCATCATCACTGTTAGCCCACTCAACGATGTCTTTGAAGATCATCTGGGAAATCTCGTAATCCAACCTCAGCTCTTCGTCCTTGAACCTCAGTTCTAAGATTTCACAGCCTTCAATCAATACCGAAATTCCAAGTTTCATTTGTCTCCTTTTGAACTCCACTATAGAACTTGTATCTAACAAATTTGTGCAGTATCTGATCTCCAAGACCGACAAATTTGGAAATGAGTTCGATCTTAGCAATCTGGACACCGAGGAGTCGGTTAATTTTGAGCAGTTGTTCAACGATAACCTCTCAATTGAGGCACCCCTATTTATGGCTAGTTCCCAAATGGATCTATCTGTAATTGAGCAACCGGCAACACCTAGGGTTGAAACCAGCGTATGCCTTGCAATTGCACAAATGCTAGCATCTGTTATCAATTCACCGTTCGAGTGCCTGCCGACGTTCAACGATTTTAACTTTGGGCAGCTCTTGGCAATGCTATAGATTCCACTATCTGTTACCCATTCACAAGCTCTGATATCCAAGACCTCCAAGTTTGGGGCTAGCCTCGAGACAACTTTCAAAAAGCTATCATCGACCACCTTCGAACCTGGCATAACAAGTCTTTTCATCTTTGATCCTTCAAACATCTTTGGAGGAGGCAAAATCTTTGGGCAAATGTACATCTCAATCCACTCCAAATTTCCACTTATATGTTCTGCCACAAGATTGATGTGTCTTTGTTTTGCATGTGCGATCTTGTGAAGGACGAACAATGATGGGGGTTTTCTATTTTGAAATCTTCTGTAATAATTCTTGTTTCTATTGATCAGCGAGGCATATTTTAACCAGTTTCTTTCATCATCAAAATGAATTTTTTTCTCCGCCAATTCCAATGAAATTTGATACCATAACTTACTGACATGTATGCAATGGCGTAAGCCATGAACCGATCTTTGTTTGATTGTGGAAGATGGATTTCCAGAAATTGCTCTCTGAGCAACTTGTTCATTGCCATGAATTAACATGGCATGCTCAAACGATAAAGGGGTTCTTCTCATTGGGGGTATCTCGTGGGGGATGTGTGAGTCTTGGATGTCCACATATCTCAATATCTTGGAAAGGATCTCTGGAATTTCAAAAATTCTATGACTTGAGGATGATGATGATGGTGATAATGGGGAACAAATTGTTAGCTTTGAAAGATCGCTGAAAACCTTATCCGATTTTTGTAGCTCATTGAGTTCATCTTGGAAAAGGGTTCTCACAACACTGTCCTTTGGATGTGGTTTGAAATATGTGTGACGAAACGAGTTATCTGGGGGTGTTATTGGGGATAAAGCAGTTGAGTAATCTTCCTCGGTATCAGAATCAAGTTCAGGAATTGTTGGTGAGTCCAAGTTTGAAGCATCTGAATCCGAGTCTGATTGAAGCGATTGCGCCCTCAAGTTACTGAACAAAGAGCCAAACAAGTTTCTTCGTCTTTGCCTATGTGCAGGAGTAGACATGTTGTTGTATAGTGGCTTGTTAAACGGAACTGATGAAATGTTGGATAGACTTGTAGATCTCTTGACAGGTCTAATTTCTTCGACCTCAAACTTGGATCCAGTTTCTCTGGACCTCTTCATGGAGAGCTTTCTGAACAAATTACTGTTTTGTGATGCTGATAGCGTGTGGCTATCTGGGTTTAAGATTTCAACGTTGTATGACTTGAAGTTTGATGAGGACATGAGGAAAAGACAATTTCTCTAAAAGAATATGGAATATGCAAATTTGGTGATGCTGTGCGTGAATGCTGGATTATGCGAGCGATGTGTTGGTGCTGTTTCTTGAAAAGAGTGGACGTCAACGATTAGGTTTGTGACTATACAGTGGGAGTTGATATGTGAGGTGCTGTGGTTGAGTGTGCCCTAAACTTGCATTAAAGAAGTGAAAATTGAGAATGAGCTCGATGAACTGGTGGCCAGGCTATAGGATGTTTGTTTCTATATATCTGAAACACTTCTTCCGTATGTAAGCTTATGAACAACCTTTGAACAATTACCAGAAATTGCTATGCTAAGAAGTAAACCTGGAAAAAAGCCTTTCCCAAACTGTTTAGGATACTTGTACTTATTTATAAACGGCTAAGAATAACGAAAATCGCATGAAACACCAACACTATCTTCTGACCAGCCATACAAACCCAAAACAATTCGTCTTAGTCTGTTTGATGTTTTTGAACTTGGTGCTTGCAGCTTAATTATTGTGTTTCAATACTAAATTGCTGGTTTGGCAAAGCCAAAAATGGCCTTTGCAGAAAACCAGCGCCAGAATCATATTACATAATCAGAAATGCCTGAACTTTTTTTTCAGGAAAAGACGAGTTTGAGCTGTCAAGAGATGGCTGGAGGTTAAGAAGTACTTGGACTATTCGTTTATATGTGAGTTTTGAATGATTTTCATTGAGTTCAGTTACTGCTTTGTTCAAGTAAACAAACCCTTCACTCGGTTTCTATTACATTGTTGAAATAGGTACATCTGTACTTAGCATGGGGCTTGTTCAAGAGCCATTTTGGAGCGCATCAACACACACCACCAGGCTGGTTTGGGATTTTTGTGCTGGATCCATAATAGTGGACGATATTTTGATGGACGATTTGCTAATAGATCAGAAAAGAAAAGTAGCCTCAAAATCTAAACAAAAGAGCCTTTCGGTATAAGAAAAAAAGAAAAAGGTCGAAGCCAAGCCAAGCCTTAGTTCGTCAGTTGGAAAGGGTTCCTTGAGACCAACGATCAAAAGTCAGGGAGCTAGCTATGATGACTTTTCAGCAGCAGCCAAGCGAGCAGCTTTCTTCAAAGCCCTAACTCTAATGCTCTTATGCATGTTGAAGTTCAACTTGTTAGCCAAACTCGAGTAGACACCCACAGTATTAGCAATCCACCAATGCATCAAAGCGTGAGACCAAAAGGGTGTGATGGTGCCATATCTCTCTTGAGCACCACATCTGGATCTACCAGCGTTTTGCAACACACTACCAACAAACAGTTTTGGGCTTGGAATTGTTGCCGAGCTTCTCTTGATCTTTGACATTGCTGAAGTGACCAAATAACTGATGACTAACTGAACATCAACGTTTGCTTCCTTCAACTCACCAGACAAAGCGTTTGACCATGACTGTAAAAAGGCTTTCGAACCCGAGTAAGTGGCTAAGTATGGAGTCGGTAACAAACCTCCAAACGAACCCATTGTCAATATCAAACCTCTTGATTTTTTCAGGGCTGCTGTCTTGACGATTGTTGGGGTGACAGCCTTTGTGATCAATAAAGTTGCAGTATTGTTAATGGTGATAATGTCTCTCAATTCTTTCTCTTCTGTTTCCAAAAATGGAACCGGAATTGAGTGTGATTGGCCAACATTGTTGATCAAAATTGTTACGGGTAATTGGGATACAATTTCTTGAATCCTGTTATAATTGTCTGGCTCATCCGTGGAAGCATCAAAAGAAATAATCTTGGTCTCAACTTTATACTTGGTGGAGATTTCTGTGGCGATCAAATCTAACTTTGATTGAGTTCTGGAGATTAGCAAAATGTTAAATCCTTTCTTGGCCAATTGGTATGCATACTCCTTACCAATACCATCCGAAGCACCTGTAACAACAGCCCATGACCCTGATTTGGCACCATATTTTTTGAACTGCCCAATTGTTAGTATCAATTATAAGCTATATCACATGGAAGACAAGTTCATACTCACGTTGACTGGAGGTAATACGAACAAACTAATCAACATGGAAAGGTAACTCAATGCAGATGCCGTGACTTTGGCAACACCTATAAATAATGCAGCATAGGCAAAATTTCTCAATGGAGCACATTCAATGTTGATAAAGTGGGACATTTTTGATTGAACTTGCTAGAACCATAGCAAACTCTTCTTTATTAATCACACTTTTCAAAATATTTTATGTGTGCGTGGAAAATTGAACATGTTCGTTGAGACAAATTTTGATCTATACAACAAACAACTAACTAAAGAGGAAAATCAATAAAATTGTAGATAAGGAGGTCTCAAAGTAACATCAGAAGTTGAAAAAGAAGCTTATGTTATCGAATACGAATTATCTTAATCTTCTTTTGTTCTTTTTAACTTTGGAGGTGTTGATGTGCGGTCCAGTTTCAATGACAAGATCGGCATTTTTCAATTCAGGATCATTCTCACACTTTTGAGAGCTATCCATAAAAAACATCAAATCAGCATTTGTTTCTTCTAAAATTTTGTTCGCATCGGCTAATTCCTTGGTAGTAGCTTCTAGAGATTCGATCTTAGAACTTAACAACCCAGATAGTTCCTTCTCTTCATCCAACTCCTTTTTCAACACGATGTTTTTTTTATTTAATACGGAAACCTTATTCGTAGAAGCGGATATTTGGCTTTCCATTTTTGGTATAGTTTCATTGATCAACTTACTCAACTGCTCTTTCAAATCTTGAACATCTGAATTGGAAGAAGTGGAGAATTGAGTAAGAGATATTTTATCTGCAGCCTTGCTGATCATATCTTCATAATACTCTCTCTGTGATTCTAGTTGTTGTATCAACAATTTTGAATATTCCATTGCAATTTTCTCTGCCTTCGGATTGTTTGAAGCATCGGAATCCCCACCTCCGCTCAAAGACCCAGATTTGTCCTTCAGCTCTCTAGATGGGAGCTCTACAAGCTTTCCATCTGATTCATTTCTCAACAACCTATGAACATAATTATCGCCAGCATAATCCCACACACGTTGACTATCAATATCCATGGCAAAGCAATGGTTAGTTTCCTTGAAGTGGTCAATTGCATGGGCAAGATCATATCTTCCGCATCCAACACTTCCACATATGAGACAAGCCCATAGGTTGTTCGTTGTAAAACACACTGAACATCGCTCATCAGCTTCCTTAGGCAGTTTCTGGAAGACTTTGTTCGAGTACCGACACACCGGACATGTATCATCTTTCCATTTAGATAAACACAGACAGTGGAAAGTATGCTGACAAGGTATAGTTAAAAGACCAGAAATGTTTGCATCCATTCTTTCGAGGCAAACGGGACAAGTGGGTAGTTCAAGTAATCCTGGTGTTGGAGGTGGATTTGGTTTAAAGGATACGGTTGATGATGCTGATGTTGAAGTGAATGGATCGTCCAATAAATATGGGATGGTTTCTTGAGTCACATTTGATGAAGATGAACAAGATGTCAGATCATTGTTGTTGTGCTTGTGGTGTTTTCTAAACACTATGGATTCGACAACAATTACGTGGCAAGTCTCCGGTTCCATTGAATTGAAGCTCTTCCCATCGAAATTATCTTTGAATTCAGTCGCCGAGCTAGGATCTCTGAACTTCATCATAACCATAAACCTATTAGGAGTTTCTGATCTTAGAAACCTAAAATGCGATACTTTACTTCTGGTGTGTTCTCCCAAAAACCCAAGCAAGTCAGTAGCTGAAAAATAACCCGGAACAGCAAGAATCGCTCTTATGGTACCATATCCTTTGACTGTATCGTCATCTAGTTTATTTGCATCGGAATTTCTGAACAACCTGATCGTTCCAAAACCTAGAAACTTGGCCTTCAATTGTGAGTCCGTACTGCTGAAACTGTCCATGTCTACTGGGAGAATATCAATTTTGGTGAATCTGTAGTCAACAAGGTCGCAATACGTGGAAGGGATCGAGTCGGAGTCTAGTTTGAGCAGGCCTACCTTGGAACTGAGTTCTTCAAGATTCCCTGAACTATTGTTGATCTTGCTTTTAGATGGTGTACCACAGCTGTAGAATATATCACCAGTTTCAAAGAGCTGAGACGAAAAATGGTCAATCGTATCTTCAGGTAGTTTGATATTTTTCTGGAGTATGTGATTTAAATACTCCTTATCTTGCAACAACTGCGTTAGCGTTAAAATATCTAGTACAATAGTATAACGATTAGATTGATTTTTGATTACCATTTATCTACCTAAACAAGGTGTAAGTCTTTCGCTATTTACTTTTCGAATTCTTGCAACCCTTGTCACATTCAACAAACTTGATCATCTTCGTACAGAGAAGGCGATCAACTTCAAGTTCAGTTTGCTTTATTATGTTACGCGCTGAAGAGACAAAAACACAACAGATTACATAAGAACCAATCTCAAACCTGATGATAGGCTTCTCAAAGTATGAGTTCAAGTTCATTTTTTGCTTTCAATTGAACGCTATAGAGAGGGATAATAACTTTCAGGTTACGTGTGTTCAATTATGACTCTGCTTTTGAAATTGGTGTTTGTGTAAGATGTACATGAAGGGTGTTTCGGTGTTGAGTTGATTAATTTGCATCTGTGTAACATGTTTCCACATTTTCAAATGCTTTTGAAATCAGTATTTTGGAGTATTACAGCAATAGTCACTTCTCTATTTGAGTGAAACGCTGGAAAGAAGCGTTATAATCTATCAGTTATATCGAACTATCAATCATCGGATACTCAGGTCAAACGCTATAACCAATATGGGAAGCTTCAATTCTTTCTTCAAAAATGCCCTTGTTTTTGATTTGACCGGGCTGAGATTTCTCAAACATCTTCCTCACCCAGCGACTATACTTGGGTTATCATTGTTTGGCTGTTATTTATATTTAACCTCCATATTCCCAGGGACACCAAAGGCGGTTGGTACATATAACTTTGATATTGCAAAATCGTCAGCCTTTCAAGGGATAGTCAAGTGTTCAGATACTTCAGACGCATATTTGTGCTTCAATGATGGAAAGGCAAAGCTATTGGAAGAAATAAACAACTCAGGTGTATCAGTTGTTTCTAAAGCCCAGCTTGAAGGTTGTTTTTCGTTAATCAGTGGGGGTTCAAACGACTTATCGGTTCTTCTTGGTGTTCAAAAATGCTACCACCAAGCGGAGAATGTGGAGATTGTAGTAAATATGGGAAAGTTTTATCCAAAGACAAACTGGTATTCTGTTACAGGTATTCTATTGAGTATATTCATTCAAATGTTCACCGCCCTCTACTCATTTGCAGCGTTTGTGTTCAAAAATTATGAGCTGCAAGAGTTATCTGAAAGGCTTCGCTCATTAGGGAGATGTTTTGAACAATTGCAGGAAAAATTGATCACAACACAAAATGAAGTATTCAATTCTATCGGAAGACTAAGTAGCTCTGTTACTACAAATCAAAAGAGGCTCAACAAGAAGGGCGATGTTAGGCAAGAGATAGATCAAATGAAGACAACTTTGATGAAACATCAATATCTCTTGACACTGACCCCATATTATTATAAATCAAATACCGCAAATGGCGTTAAACCTTCCAGAACCCAACAGTCCGAATTGGTGGACACCAAATCGCCATGTTCAAACTCATGTTCAAATGCATGCTATAGCTCTGCTCTCACAAGTTTCTTGGAAAGTCCAAAAGTCAATGCGCCAAAGGTCTTAAGCTCTCCAAAATCCACTGAAGTGAAGGCAAAGATTGGTAACAGATCATTCGATTTAAGCTCAGAAGCTGGTCGTAAAGATTGGAAAGAGTTTTGCAAAAAAAGCACATCTAAGGCATGTGATTTGAAGCTAGAGGCACTGGAAGAACCAGAGGAAGAAAAGCAAAGCCCAGAGTCTTCATCTTCGTCAATATGCGTGACGGGCTTGAGCTCAAAAACAGTGGGAGGGGAGCTTGTTCTGCCACTTCTGAGCACTAAAGCTCCAATATCTTTAAAAAACATGAATGAATTGTCAAGGAATTCAAACTGTGAAAAGAGAAATATCTTTGATAAATCATCTCCTGTTCAAAAGTTTGACAAGAATGGCAAACCATATCGCAGAATATTTGTACCGGGAACAGGATGGGTCAACTCCAAGAAGATTGATGAAGTGTTGTCGTCTGCTGCTCAACAGGTATCATAGTTAAGCCAGAGATCCGGTAGCCAGATACGAGATTTCCGACTTCCTTTTAAATTTTTTTTTTTTTTTTTTCAAATTTTTTTTTCTAAAATTTTTTTTGTGAAAATTTAATTAGATAATTGATAATGATGAATCAAAAAGGCTCTGAAATCAACATACTGTTTGTACCTTTTTCTAAGTCAGCAATAAATACATATTAAGGAAGTTGATATGGCTGTTGAGAAAAGAAAGAGATCGGACTCCAGCTCAGAGAAGGCTCCGGAGAAGTCTCCAGAGAAGGTGAATCCATCGATTCCTAAGCCAACAATAAGTAGCAGTGAAGTTTCATTTCCAAGAGGTGGGTCATCAGTCTTAACACCTTTAGAAGTTAAGGAAGCAGCCAATGAGGCTGCTAGAGATGTTTTGTTTGAAACAGCTCAGAATGCCACCAAGAGTGCTACAGACGAACAACCAAAGAAAAAGAAGCGTGCTACAAAGAAAAAGACTGGAACAAAACCAACTGAAGATAAGAGCGAAATCACAATTGATAACTTCAACTTCAAGACTTTGTCTGCTGGTTCAACTGTTTTAGGTCAAATCACCCAAATCAACAAATTGGACATTGCGTTATCACTTACAGACAACTTGACCGGGTATATTCCAATCACCAGTATAAGCAAAGAAATAACGGCCCAATTGGAAAGCTTTGAAGAAGCTCAAAATGAAAGTGAAGACGAGGAAGATGAAGAAATGACCTACGGTGAAGAAAATACAATCAATGCTGCCTCATCTAAGCAAAAGATCGATTTTCCATCATTGAAGAACTACTTTAGAATTGGGCAATGGTTGAGAGCTCTTATTGTTGAGGATTCATCAAGTAATAACAAAAAGAGAATTCAGTTGACAATTGAACCTGAACAAGTAAATAGAACAATGGATGAAGATGAAGATTTGATTGAAAATGCAACTTTACAAGTATCCATACAATCTGTCGAAGATCATGGAGCCATCTTGAATATTGGTAAAGATACAAAGTCTGGTTTTGTTTCCAAGAAGGAATTGACGGCTGGTGGTTTCGATTGTGAGAAATTGAAGATTGGCTCAGTCTTTTTGTCTGCGATTGCTAAAGTCAACGAAAGAACGATTACATGTAAGATTGCAAACGGATCAACAAAAAAACAAGGTGTTATCAGTACAATTTCATCAGTTGATTCAATAGTTGCCGGTACAGTTGTTGATGCTTTGGTGAAAGAAGTCAAGAACAATGGTTTGATATGTAAGGCTTTCGGCTTGGTAGACGCTACTATAACCTTGGCTCATTGTGGAGTATATGACTTTGTAAACTTGAAGCATAAGTTTGCAATTGGTTCAACAGTCAAGGCTAGAGTCATTGCCGTCACAATTAAAGGAGGTGAAAAAAGATTAGCTTTGAGCACATTGCCACATATTGTAACATTAGCTTCTGAATCCTTTGATAATGAAAAGGAATCTGCTCCGTTAGATGCTTTCCCAACAGGTCATGTTTTTGAAGACGTTGAAGTCAAGGGTTATGACTCACACTATATCTATGTTGATGTTGGAAATAAAACTGCCCTTGGTCAAGCTCATGTATCCAGAATCAATGATAATGAACTGATTGACGTCGACTATAAAATTGGCACTAAACATAAAGCCAGAGTTTTAGGTTACTCTGTTGTCGACAACTTCTACATTTTAACATTTGACAAGAAGCAGATCAAACAAGAATACTTGAGAGCTCAAGACGTCCCAATAGGTACTTTGTGTACTGCTGAAATTATCAAAGTTGTACCAGAAGGTGGTATCTCTTTGAAAATCTTTGGACAGTTTGATGCTTATGTTCCAAGATCACATATGAGTGACATCAAATTGGTTTACCCGGAGAGAAAGTTCAAAATTGGGTCAAAGGTTAAAGGACGTGTTTTGAAGATCACCAACCCAAAGGGTGGAAAGACTAATATTATGGTCACTTTCAAAAAATCATTAGTTGGTGTCGAAGATAATGAAGTAATTTCAAAGATTGATCAGGCTGAAGAAGGTAAACGTGTTCCAGCAACTGTTGAGAAATTCAATGTCAATGGTTGTGTCGTTTCATTTTTTGGTAATCTAAGAGGTTATTTACCAAAGGCTGAAATTTCAGAAACATTTGTTAAAAAACCAGAAGATCACTTGAGATTAGGTCAAACCATCAAAGTCAGAATCTTGAATGTAGACGTTTCAAATCATCGTATTAAAGTCTCGTGTAAGATTTCAAACAGTGCCACTTCTCAAGAAAACAACAAAAAGGCTCTCAACGATTTGATTCCAGGTAAGTCTGTTATCAGTGTCACTGTTGCTGAAAAGAAAAGTGATTCAATTGTTGTTGATTTAGCTGAAGGTAGTTTACGTGGTGTTATGTTTGTTGGACATTTATCGGACGGTAATAATGAACAAAATAGAGCTGCATTGAAGAAGTTGGAAGTTGGCAAGAAATTAGAAGTTGTCGTCTTGGACAAGGATTCCAGAACTAGGGTTATCAACATATCGGCCAAAAAATCATTAATCAACGCTGCTATAGACGAAAATTTGCCTTCTTCTTTTACAGATATCTTGGTTGGTGACAAGGCTTTACACGGATATGTCAAATCAGTTACTGATACCGGTGCCTTCATTGGGTTTGCGAACAAGTTAACCGGTTTGGTTTTACCAAAGTACTATAATGATAAGGAAAAATTATACGTCAACAAGTCAGTCACTGTTAAAGTAATTAGAACAGATAACGAGAAAAAGAGATTTTTGTTGTCGTTGAAGAACACATTTGAAGCGGCAGCAACATCAGAGGCAGTCGTCAATCCAGTTGATGGAAAGTCAAAACTCACAAATGATTTCGTTCCAGGTAAGATCACCAAATGTAGAGTCATCTCATCAAAGGCTACACAATTGAATGTTGAGTTAGCTGATGAGATTCAAGGCCGTATTGACGTTTCACAAATTTTTGAAAAGCTTGATGATATCAAGAACATGGCTCACCCACTTTCACAATACAAGAAGGGTGATATCATTGATGTTAAGATCATCGGCTATCACGATGCAAGAAACCATAGATTTTTGCCAATCTCACACAAGAAAAACAAGAACTTGATATTTGAGTTGTCAGCAAAAAAGTCCGATTTGGTTGAAGGTAAAAGTTACCAAGCGTTGACTTTATCCGACACCAAGCCTGGTTCTAAATGGATAGCATATGTAAATAATTTCGCAAGAAGTCATTTATGGGTTAACCTTTCGCCATCCGTTAGAGGCCGTATTTCATTGATGGATTTATCAGATGATGCCTCCACATTTGAAGATTTAGATAAGTACTATCCACTCGGTTCTGCAATTGAAGTTACTGTTCGTGAAGTTGATGCCGAACATAACGCGGTTACCTTGTCCTCAAGAAAGAATGCAATCGTATCAGCCAAAGATGTCAAGGTTGGCCAAGTTCTTCCTGCAAAAGTTCTTAAAACTAAAGATACCTACGTTTTGGTAGAATTAGGCAACAAAGTCAACGCTGTTTCATTTATCACTGATGCTTTGAATGATTATACAGATAAATTGGAGACTATTTTTTCGACCAACGATATTTGTTCAGCCACTATCTTGTCAATCGATGAAGAGACAAACAAGATTGCTGTTTCTTTACGTACAAAGGATGCTAAGAACAAGTTGATTTCGAGTATTGAAGACTTGAATCGTGGAGACATTGTCCATGGTTTTGTAAAGAACGTTACTGATAAGGGTGTTTACGTTTCTTTGGGTCGTACCATTTTTGGTATGGTCAGAGTTTCTGATTTGTCAGATTCGTATATCAAAGAGTGGAAGAAATTTTTCAAGCCACATCAACCTGTCATTGGTAAAATTGTTAATGCAGAAGAAGAGGGTAGAGTTATGTTGACTTTGAAAGAAACTGAGGTTAACGGAGAGTTGAATATCTTGAAGAGATTTGAAGACTTACAAGTTGGGGAGATCTATGAAGGTTCGGTGAAGAAAGCCACTGACTTTGGTGTGTTTGTTAAGTTAGATGGTACTTTGGGTATCAATGGTTTATGTCACCATACTGAAGTCTCGGACAATAAGGTTGAAAATCTTCAATCAGTCTTTGGTGAAGGTGATAGAGTTAAGGTTAAGATTTTGAAGATTGATGGTAATAAGAAACAATTATCGTTGGGAATGAAAGCCTCGTACTTTTCACCTGCCAAGGATGCTGCAGAATCAGATAGTGAAGACATTCAAATGCTCGAAGATGACGAAGAAAAAGATGATGACAGTGAGCAACAAGATGAAGAGGCACATATTAACCAATCTGACGATGAGGTTATGGCTGATGCTTTTGATGCTGAATCCGATGATGAATCTGATAACGATGATAGCAAAAATGAATTAAAACCATCGTCTGGCTTATCAATGAATGGCCTTTCCACAAACGGTTTCGATTGGACTGCTTCTATTTTGGATCAAGCTGCTGCTGATGATGAGTCCTCTGATGAAGAAGATTTCTCAGAAAACAAGAAATCCAAGAAGAGAAAGACCACAAAACAAGTTGTTGAAGACAAAACTGGTGATTTGAGCACCAAAGCTCCTGAATCAACGGGTGATTTCGAAAGGTTGTTAATAGGTGATCCAAATTCTTCCATTATGTGGATGAATTATATGTCATTCCAATTACAATTGAGTGAAGTCGATAAGGCTCGTGAAATTGGTGAGCGTGCCTTGAAGATCATAAGTTTCCGTGAAGAGCAAGAAAAGATGAACATTTGGATTGCAATGTTGAATTTGGAAAACACTTTTGGAACTGACGATTCTTTGGATGAGGTTTTCAAGAGATCATGCCAATATATGGAATCTTTTGTTATGCACCAAAAGTTGGTTGGTATTTACATCTTGTCTGAGAAATTCAGCAGGGCAGATTCGTTGTTCAAGAAGATGCTCAAGAAGTTCAACAACCAGATAACAACTTGGGTCTCATATGGTTCTTTCTTGTTGGATCAACAGAGACCTGATGACTGTCGTGAAGTTTTGGCTAATGCCTTAACCGTTCTTCCAAAGAGAGACCACATCGAGACCGTTCGTAAATTTGCCCAGTTGGAGTTTGCCAAGGGTGACGCCGAACAAGGTCGTTCACTTTTCGAAGGCTTGATTTCCGATGTTCCAAAGAGAATTGATTTGTGGAATGTCTACATTGATCAAGAAATGAAGAAAGATGAAAAGAAAAATGTCGCCGCCTTGTTCGAGAGAGTATTGAGCTTGAAAAAATTATCAAAAAAGCAAGCCAAGTTCTTCTTTGGAAAGTGGTTAGCTTATGTTGAAAAGAATGGCGATGCTAAGGCTTGTGATTACGTTAAGGCCAAGGCAGCTGAATATGTTCAAGCCCAATCTCAACTTGTATAAAGTGTGCTTGTAATTATGTTTTTTCTCTCTCTCTCTCTCTCTCTCTCTCTCTCTCTCTCTTTAGTTTACTTTTAGTCATACCCATCACTTAAGTGGTGGTAAGTTTTGTGTTTTCAGTGCTTTTCAAGTTTTGTATTTATATCGTTACTTCCGTTTTGTTACCATTTAAAAACAATTCATTTATATATATATCAAAGCTGCTTAGTATAGTAGTTAAGCGCAAATTGATGAAATTTCTCAAATTTTTCATCCTTCCGCGGGAGGACATCAAATGATGTTGTTTTCCTAAGCAAATGACAACGATCCAGATCTATTCTTTCGCGGTTCGACATCAATCTCGATTTCTTATATTGGCTTTTTATAAGAATCTTCCTAATTGTATTGACCTGGCTTTGTGTACTTTGTACTTCAACGGCTTGTTATATTCTTTTGTTCAAGACAGAGGGTCTCAAGAAAGACGAACGGAAGAGGACGTGAGAGATAACAAAGGCTGCCCGCAATTGCCAACTTCATCGCAAGAATACCGAATTCAACACAGGTTACCTACCAGACCGGAATCCAAGAAAGATCCAGCAAAAGATATACTTGAAAATGGACCCAACCCAAGACCCAAACTTTTTACCGCCATCATCCAACCCAGACATTGTTCCGCCAGCTCCAAAGACGGTGATACCGATCAACCCAACGATTCAACCATTTGTCTTGGCCGATTATTGCAACTCTATCGATGCTCCTCCACCTCACCCATCATTGATATCCAACATTTCCAGAAGACCTTCATCCCCAACCAATGGAGTTGACAGGATTAGACATCAGAAAATTCCTCGTCAGCATACTGAATTGAGACCATTGAGTTCAAGTGAATCTTCAGATGAAAATGACGGCTCGCACGATATGGCTTGTGTTACTGATGATGAAGATGATAACTCTAGTGAGAGAACGACTGAGACTAAAAGATCAAACGAGGTATTTATCAATAACGTTACAAGGCCAACAATCCATTCATATCAAATTGCAGATTTAGAAGAAGTCCCACATGGCATTGTTCGCCAGGCCAAGACGTTACAGGACTACCAATTTCCGACCCATAGATTAGCACCGGTGTTACAGGATCTATCAAAGTTTCCTTTGGTGATCGTTGCATGTGGTTCATTTTCGCCAATCACCTATCTACATTTGAGGATGTTTGAAATGGCATTAGATAGTATCAGAGAATCCACAAAGTTCGAAGTCATTGGTGGATACTTCTCACCAGTGAGCGATAATTATAAGAAGAATGGCTTAGCTCTCGCTCATCATAGAGTTAGAATGTGTGAGTTGCTGTGTGAAAGAACGTCATCGTGGTTGATGGTTGATGCGTGGGAATCGTTACAGGAAAAGTATACGAGGACTGCATTGGTCTTAGACCATCTAAACGAAGAGATCAATATCAAAAGAGGCGGTATTAGAGACTCAGATGGAAATTATCGTGGTGTCAAAATCATGCTATTGGCTGGAGGAGACTTAATTGAGTCTATGGGTGAACCAAATGTTTGGGCAGATCAGGATTTACACCACATCTTGGGAATGTATGGATGTTTGATCGTCGAAAGAACTGGATCAGATGTAAGAGGTTTCTTACTTTCGCATGATATAATGTACGAGCATAGAAAGAATATTTTGGTTATCACTCAGTTAATCTATAACGATATCTCGTCCACGAAAGTGAGATTGTTCATAAGGAGAGGTATGAGCGTCCAATACTTGTTACCAAACTCAGTGATAAGATATATCACAGAGCACGGGCTATACATTCATGACAAAGAAAGCGTTAAGCAAATAATGAGCGATAACGCAGATTGATTTTCTATTATTCTTTCAGTACTGTACTCTCTCTTGGTGATTCTTTGTCTTTGCTGTTGATATTTCTTTCTAAACGATACCATCCTTTTTTTTTTGTACTTATATGAATTTTTCCATATGTACCTGGCATCAACCAGGTTAGATCTGATTCCATTTGTTCACTCTTCAAGCTACTGGCAAGTCAATAATATTACTACTACTTTATTTGAATAATAATAGCCCGATGTCTTAAACTACAAAAAAATCATGTGCACATATCTGAACGAAAGAAAAACAATGCAAAACAATAGTAATGTGTGTATATATATATATATATATAATGAATAATGGACTCCTTTTTTTTCCAATCAAAACAAATATTTTGTGGGATCTTTCTTTATTTTCTTTTTTTGGCTGTTGCCATAGAATTACATCTTATCTCTACCTTCATCATGGAACCTACTAGCTCTAAATGTTCATCAAGTCAACATCGTTTGAATCAACATGCTCACCATCATCATCCTTCTTCAATTCCACCATCGAAATATCCATTTCCGAGGCATCATCAAGAACAGTACCATTGCCACCACCTCCATCACCGCTTTGAGGTGATGAACGTCTTGACGGAACTTTCTCCGTTTTGATAGAGTTCAAGTTGCAAGTCTGAAAGCTACCTATTGATCCAAACCAACCAAACCATTCATCGACCCATGATCTCAATAGCCACCATGCCTGAAAACTTTGACTCTCCGAATTCATAGAAATCTCTCTCAATATCGTTGTAAGTATCGAGCTCATACACATGAGAAATAGCTTTGGTGGTATTGTTGGAAATCTTATTGTTATTGAATCCAAAAACTGGACAAATCTTGAGGTATGTTCCTGTGAATTTTCCGTTGGTGAGGTATAATCTGTCTCCTGTGATGCTGAAGGATCGTATTCCAATACTTTTGGAAGCTCTATTGCTAAAATTTGATGAACTAACTCAAAAATACCCGAGTTTGAAGATGTAGAGCAGGGTAGTTCTCGATCAATAATGTCTTTCAAATCGCAAAACCCGAGATCCTTGATCATCAACTCCTTTGTAGCTTTATCAGTCAAGATGGAACTTGCCCCTTGTGTGGTTTCAGAAACTCTGATCAATCTACCAACCAATTTCGAAAACAGCGTAGCTGGTTTCAATTTCAGTTTCACAAAGTTGTTTGGCAAATTTTTCAAGCTTATTGAAAACCTTTCTGGATAGTTTGATGCAATATAGCGTAACTGTTGCAAAACGGAATTTGGGATTTTCTGCAAAGCTAGCTTGGCTAGCATTTTCATGATTGACTGATACATAATTATATCACAATCAATCACCCATGGTAACAACTCATCGGAAATGAATAAATTATAAGTGGGCGAAGTTAAGGATGAGGCAAAACCCGAAATCAAGTTGAATAACTTTTTCAATTGCATATACCTCAATGCTTCAAAAACAGAAGTACAATGCTCTTTGTACAATGCCTGTAATGATTCACCGACTTTTTTAGTAACTCCATCCGGTAAAAATGTGTCTATCGGTTTGAATTCCAACAATGTGAGATCGTTACTGTTATCATCCTTAAATAAGTTTTGAACAAACCTCATATCTTGCCTTGCAAAAAATTGAGGGCCAAACTCTTTCAAGGTGGATGCCGCTGTGGTTGGTGTGGAGATATTGTTGTGATTCATATATGAGGAGTTTTGCGAACTTAACGAACAACTTGGTGAGTTTATCTCACGCGATGGAGTATTCGGGTAAGATACAGGTGTACCAACAGGAGACTCAACGTAACCTTCAGGTAAATCACCGACCAACTTAATCCCACAATAGTGATACTTGCTCTGCCCTCTCATACCAAGACGGCGTGTTGTGATTGTCGGATACAAGATCTTGACCAACTTACCAAACGATGCCAGAGATAATGGGGTCAATCCATTATTTGCACAGATCGCCACATATCTCGAATAAATTCGACTTCGAGGAATCACAGAAACTGGATCCATTTCACAAAACCTAAGTAAACAAACCATACCATATATTTGTCTCTTTCTCTCTTTGATATCTGCTTCCTCCTTTGCCTTTGCGTTGGTCAACTTCCGATTCTCTTCTGCACTTTTCCCGCTTGGTGTTGATGATGACGTTGTCGTGCTTGATACTTCTGACAATCTTGTGGCGTACGAAAATTCGTCAAATGGAATCTCTAATGACTTATAAGCAATGTCCTTTAGCTCTATATCACCTTCATCGCCAGGTATTGCATGATCAGATCTCCTCTGTCTCTTACGTGCTGCTGGTGTTTGAACATTCAACATTATGCCATTCGCTGCTATAGGAGTCATCGATCTTGAAACCGGTGTGATAAATGGATTCACGGGATATTCTGGTTGTTGTAGTTGCTGTTGATGATGATGATGATTTACGCGTTGTTGTGATTGTTGTTGTTGTGGCTGTGGTTGTTGTGGTTGTTGGTGATGATGATGCTGCTGCTGTTGTTGTTGCTGCATAAGTTGGTTTTGCGCCTGGGCTTGAGCAGCTGCAAATGCCTGTTGTTGAAGTTGAAACTGCATTTGCAATTGAAGCTGCAAGGCAGGAGAGTAATTCTGAAACTGTAAAGGATACATTATGGACCCATTTGCTGCTATCTGTTGTGGGTGCTGATTCAAAGAAACCATATTTGTGTTTGAGTTATTATTACCATTTGGAGCTGAACCGATATGTTGCAGATGCTGATGTGGTTGGCTAGTTCCCATTAGTTGTTGTGGGTTACTCAACTGTTGGTACTGCTGTTGCTGGTGTTGGGTGCTTATCATTTGCTGAGAAACAGAACTGTCTTCTTGATTCTCCATTATGCTCTGACCTATCTTGAATATTATCTCCTTTGCTTTTGCTTTTGCTTTTGCTTTTGCTCTTTTGCTCTTTTGCTCTTGTGTATTTTTTTGTTTTTGTTTAAACGATTGAATGAATAGAACTTTTTATCTTGTGGAGTGAAAAAATCAAACTCGTATGACTATGTATGTGATTCGCTGGATGATGGACCTGAAGCTTTTCAAATGGGATATGTACGTATGTCTGTCTGCCTTTGTTCCAGAAACGAAAACACAAAGATCTCTCTCTCTCTCTCTTTAAATAACCTGTGAAATGCAGAGGGCTTCACAAACCTGATTATTAGGCAGCCCGGCACTCTTGAAGCTTGTTTGTTGAACGCAATGAATCTTTGAAGGCGTATGCTGAAACCTCAAAATGATTCTGATTTGGATGGATCAATGTAACGATTGGAAAAAAAGGTCACAACAGTAGCAAGTAAGAATTGCGAAAAAACTACTTCAGCGGTTTAATGTAATGCAGAGTGATTGAGAATATAGCCAAAACAGTCAACTGCTGTTTGATGGAGAAATGAGAGTAATAATGTGTCGGTCGGTCTGATGATTATCAAAAGATCCAAACCGTCTCAGAAAAGTTGAACAATTTTTTTTTCCTCTCTCCCTATGTGATTAAAGAAAAAATTGATTTGAAAAACTGAGCGTGGTGTATAGATGTTATTGGCTCCCAACCAGCAGAACCTATTTTACCACCACAGACTGGACAGTAAGACTTGGAAAGTGTTCTCAAGGAGAGTCGCCTTGGACAGGTGTAGTACTAGGCATGCGAGTTTGGTTGGTTTTGGTACATCCAGATCCGGATTAGCTACTGAGTTTAAAAAATTCGCGGTTTCTTGCACAGAAGAAAGCAGGGCAGACTTTACGCTTGGTGTCATACACAAGGCTTTGGGCCAAACAAAGCTTGAAAGTACTGTTGAGTGTGTCTCTGGTTACCCACGATCTTCAGTTGCTATTTGAATCAAAAGGTCTCGTCTTGCGAAGTGAAAAAAAAAAAAAAAAAAAACAGTCGGGCAAGTTTACGCGAGGCTCACTTGAGCTGATGGCTTCGAGCTTGACAAGAGCAAAGAACACACAAGACGGATGGAATAAACAAGATTTCCGGGAAATAGTACCGCAAATAGTAGAAGCAATGATTGGATGAAGCACAATATCACAAAACACTTCTGTAGATCGGCAATTTTGGTAACGCTTCTATCCAAACATTGGAGAAAAATAATAAAACGGTTTTTTCCCCAACAGAAATAAGTCCATTACGTAATCTCAGTTCCTTAGATTAGGGGAATTATCCAAGTTTTTTGATTCGATGTCTCCAGATGGCGAATGCCAAAGCTCAGAGAAAGGTTACAAGAAGAGTCGAAGGGCGTGAGGAAATGTAAACTAACACAGATAAACTTGGTAAAGAAAAAGAAGAAAAAGAACCCCACAAGAATTAGTTTCTACCCTGATTGTTATTATTGACATTTCTGATGCCATCATTGGTGTTATCACTATTAATACTGCCGCTCGAAGCGTTGACCGCCCCGCTACCACCAAATGCCTGTAACACGTCACTGAAGGACCCATTGCCATCGCTGAGGTGAATTCTTTGCTGTTGGTTGACTCCAAATCTCAGCTGCGGCTGTGCATTCACCATCAAACGCTGATGGTTTTGAACTGCATTTTGCAAGTTTTGGAAGTAGTTGCTTGACTGTTGTTGTTGCACCAGTTGTGCACCGCTGTCCTTTGCCATTGGAGCCTGATACAATTGCTGATGTGGTAGAGATTGCTGCGTTCCTGATGTGTGTTGTTGTTTTGACTGATGTTGGTACTCCTCCGCAGAGTTCTGTGGTTGGGGCTTGAACAACATCGAGCCGCCCAAGTTCTGATGTTGCTGATGTTGCTGTTGAAGTTGCTGTTGCTGTTGAAGTTGAAGTTGCTGTTGATGTTGCTGTTGATGTGGCTGTTGATGTTGATGCTGCTGTTGCTGTTGATGTTGATGTTGATGTTGATGCTGCTGTTGCTGTTGCTGTTGAGACCTCATCCTCAAAGTCTGGGTCTCTTCTATCCTTTGATTTAACTCGTCCCTCTTCCTCTTCCTTTCAAGTTTATCTTTCAACGACTGATCCCCCATATAATCCTCTATATAACTAGAATTAGAAGACTCAATAAAAGAGGTCAAAAATCTTCTAAATTGTAATGACACCTCATCATTGGGCGTTTGGTCAAAAAAAGGTTCCAACTTTTTAAACAAGAGTAAGGAAATCTCTCGATGTTCTTTGGTCTCTAATATCTTATCCTTCTTCTTCTTCATCTGTTGAACTTGAGACATTTTCAACGCCATATTATTTGGATTCAGCTGAATGTTGGATAGTTGGCCACCATTATTTTCATCCTCTTCATCTTCCTCTTCATCTTCTTCGCCATCCTCTCCAACAAAAGTCTTGTCCCCAACGATTGAAAACTCTCTTTTAACCAATGTAATAATGTCCTTCTCATCCATATGCTCATTGATTACCCTTTCACTACTTGGAAACAAAAAGCTTTCTAGACTGTAGGGACCAGAGATAAACCCCTTATCAAAGAAAATTTTCAACAATCCCAAAATCTCATTTTCAACTGTAGTATCTTTCACAAGATACATCCTCTTTGAACTGTCTACAGAGTCATCATCGTCACCCAATTGAGACTGGTTATATTCATCGATTGGTATTAGGTGTGAATTTTTGAAGCATTGTATGAAGAGGTGCCTATTATATTTGATCAAATTCCATGAATCAACAACAATTGTCAAGAGCTCATCCTTATTGAAAACAAAATCTGAAGGTTGTGTCATCCCCAATATTAGCTTCCTTAAAAATTTTTGCAATATGGATCTTTTGATGTAACATTTGAACATTCTCAGCACTCCATAGTGTAATGGATAATAGTTCAAATTGTTCAAGCCTGGGGCAAAATAGATAATCTTTATCATCGATAGGTTATTAGCTGGAATGAAATGAGCATAGAAATCATCCATCAACAACACAATAGGATCAATCAATTGATCGTTCAACCTCTTGACATAATCGTAAAAAATTTCAGTAGTCAACAACCCATTTGGAGAATAGTACAAATTTTGGATCAATTTTTGATCTTGATATTTATCGTCTGAAATGATCAATGGATCAAACTGTGAGGATCCGTCAGCATTCGATAAAACACTTATTATGAACCTTTTTGTAGGATCCAGAAAACTCAAGTTTTTCAAGGATACTTCCGATTCACTGTTACTCTTATTCAGTGTTGGATCGTTCAACGAACTATGGTTGTTGAAAAGAGGGAAGTCGTGTTGAATTGAAATTTCATCCAATTGATAGATTTGATGTGGTTTATAACCAAAAAGTTTTTTCTTTAACCTGATCTTTTCCTGTTTTATTGTTTGAATGTTTAAAGTTTCTGTATCCTTGTAAAATTCTGTTGTCACATCTCTTTTTAACTGATTTCTCTTTTTGAAATGGTATAACCATCCATTTGATTTTATTATAATATTTTCCATTTCACGATCCGAGCAGTTGTGATACATTCTATAGAATTCCCCCCATTTGTTTATCAATTCCCTCTCAGTACACCTGTTATGCTCGTTCAAAATCTGATCGTAAAATACATCCAAGCATCTGTTTATCTCTGGATACTTGAATTTGGGTTTTGTTTTGTAACTCTTTGAGTTGTTCAAACTTAAACTTCTATAATTCGCCCTCAACTCATCTTCTGTTAAACACCATCTATTGATTGTAGATTTTGTGATGGCAAATTCACCCAATTTTTTGAAATGTTTCAAAGTTTGCAGTTGATTTTTCTTCTCCGAGGTGTTATGCCAATCTAAAACCCTGATTTTTTGTTGCAACGTTGCTCTAGGTAGTTTATCACTGCTGTTTAATCTCTCCAGGCTGCTGGGTGTTGTCGAAAGACTTGGAAGCGATGATGGATTTGGTACTACATTGTTGACCCTGTTCATAGGCCTAATGTTGAGCGAAGTCGTAGTTGGAAGAATCTGCGACGAGTTGTTTAACGGAACGCTCAATTGTGACGATGATGACGATGATGATGAAGAGGTGGGTAATGATGCCTCATAGTGTGACGACACCACCAATGGACTTGTTGAACCAACCAAATCTTCGAAGGTATCAATCTCCTGTTGCTGATGCTGCTGATGATGATGCTGCTGCTGCTGCTGCTGCTGGTGAAGGAGATTGTGCATACGATCAGGCTTACCTGTATCGTTTAAGTTTATCTCCATTTTCTGAAGTGTCTTTCTTTATAATTCAGCACTTCTTAGGGAGAAGATCTTAATAAAGGTTATAGAAGGTTTTTGTTTATCCTTAGTAAAAATGGGATTAATAATTTCGTTCACCTAATTTCTTGTTATTTTTTCAGATTTTTTGGTTTTGAATTTTTTATGCTTTTGCTCTGTGGTGTATAGATGGTGTACCAATGAATATATATTGTTTTAATCTCTGTTCCTACTGGGTAGCCATCTTCTCATACTAACCTCTCTCACATTATACAATTTGAACAACTCAACAAACTTCAAGTTGAGTTCCTCCTGTTTGAAGACATCATCGTCATATAGATTGTCTTCAATGTTATCGTCTTCATCATCACTATTGTCCTCCTCATCAAAAATGGATTTCAAGCAAAGGTTAAAATCATCACAGCGAGGAATATCAACATAGGTCAACACCGTTGTCTTCTTGACACCTCCAATGACTCTATTCAACGAGCTGTACCAGACCCAACTACTATCATCTGAGACTGGACTTAGTGATGTACTTTTCTCGCTCGAACGGTTCGGAACTATCTGTATTGCAAACTCAGCGTGCTGGAATGGAGGTCCTTTTTCATAGAGAATGTAGTCTGTTGAGAATTTTATCCCTGACTTGACACACCACCCCAAGGACCTGTAATGATGGTATACAACGTAGTCGACAATGAACTTGTTGTCCGGTTTGATATATGGCGTATTTATGATCAGTTTGAATAGCTGTAAGATGGATAGATTTGATAAGTCTCTTGATACGGAGCAAATGTTTGTGAGCTTCAAAAAGAATGCCTCAACGGGCATTAGCTGAAGATATTCTATATCCTTGATGTCATGAACATCATCTTCATTGACTACGACCAATTCTTGATCCTCACGTCTCAAGTTCAGCCTGTCAAACTCCTTGATGTTTGAATACTTTTCTTGAAATAGTTGTTTCAAGGGTTTCTTATTACAATTTTTCTGCCTCAATGTCAACTCATGTTTCAATGCTTCAATTCTTTTCAACTCTTCCAAATTATTTGACAACCTGAAAGAGTTTTCCAAACTTTCCAACTCCAGCCTCTCGTTTTTGAATTTTTGTCTCTCTTCTCTCCTCAACAGTGTTACTTCCTCACTTGATAGCTTCTCAAACTCTAACGTCGGTATTACCCTCCTCCTTGTCCTATCCTTGAAAGTTGGTTCTGATCTACTTAGGTTTCCCTTACCATAGAACCCATTTCTCCATAACTTCAAAGTCGTCTGACTGCTTGAAGATTTGAATATGCCCACTTCGCTGTCATAAGTTATCTGAAGTTGATCCTGTGGTATATTGAATCCAAATATGATTTGTGATATTGAAAAATCTATCAAGTTTATCGGCAAAGGGTTCTTATAAACCTCCTGGAGGTGCGATTTTCTTTTAGACATGTTTTTGATTGATAAAAAAAAAGGTACCAGTTGCTGCTAGTTATATCATATTATGTAGAGGTACATGCAAACGATAATGAGATCAAGAGATCGTTCGATTAGTCCTGCTTCCTTCAAATTTTTTTTAACAGAATTTTTCAGGTAAGATAAACCACACCTGTGCACCAAAATGCGCCTATACACCAAATCGTTTAGCATGTTTCTCACTTCACCTAAGGTGGTAGGTAGGTATACACAGTCTATTTCAGACAGGTAAATTTCTAGACTAGCAGATAACAGTTTAGTCTCAAGAGGGAGATCAGACAAAAGAGGATCAGAGGCAGGACAGGGCACCACACTTCATACAATAACAAAAAACCATTTATCTGGAAAAAAAAAAAACTTCATTCCTCATCTTGTTTTTTCTTCCTCTCTTCAATTGATTTTTTTCTTTTCGATCAGATACCGTTGTAGTCTATTTAGAAGAAATCAAAAATCTAAATTGTTCTCACAGTAAGACAGTTAAGTCATTTCAAGGAACGTTTCGAGATCATCAGTTAAGAAAAGAGAAAATCAAAATCAAAGAGAAAACAAAACATGATGTGAGCGAAGATGCTCGAGAGCCAACAAGGACTTTTTCTTCTTTTCGCACAACGATCCTGGAATGAGTGAGTGGATGGTATGGGGCGATAGAAATGGCAAGGACAAAAAAAAGAAAGTGGCTACCATCCATTACATACAAAACTTTTTCTTTGGGGTCCTAATTCATTTATGTGAAGGGTGACCTCATCTGAATCATATAAAGTGACTTGAACCCCCAAAAGTAATGTGCAAGTGATGAATTTGTCCCTGGCAACTCGGCCCGCTCATCTAAGAGCAGGCCTTACGACCTTTCGCTTGAGTCGGAAAGCTTGTATGTAACCTGCAAAGAGGAAAGTTGCATCTATTTATACAAGAAAAATCAAATTTTTGAGGCCCAGCCTCGAATCTGCTTTTTGGCCTTTTTCAAACGACCTTAGCCGAACACGGCGTCCTGAATATTTGCTCACGACCTTATTTTCTCTAAGGGTTTGAAAAATGGAAACCAAGCGGAGAGGGTTTTGTGTTTTGCACAGGATCTGCATGATTCTCTCTTTCAATCACTCTCACTCTCTCACTGGCTGTATGAGCAGTCTGATTCTTCGCTTGCATCAATGTCGGTATGTTTCATCAATTTTTAGTCAAAATCAAACGAGCCTGGTAGTACCAGTGGAACGGGTTGCCCTGACGCGTTACAAAAAAGGGGGTATTGCGGCCAATGGAGTGGTTAGGCCAAACCAATACTGCTCTACACAAGGTTGATAAAAGTCGTAATTTGTATGAGCAGAGAGTGTGAGTAACACATGTACAGCCTATCAATGATATATATACACACTTATTATTTATCCATGAGAGAAACCTGTCTCTCTGACATGTCCTCTCCATCTGAGTTGGTTTTTCCTTATTATTTAAATAATTTCCGCGTGAAAACGCGTAAAAAAAGTCCTTTTAAATCCCCGAAGAGGAAATAGAGTGAATTCTGTGTCCAGGAAAAAAAAAATCTCGTTCGAGAGAAGGAAAACCCCATTCCAAGAAGCCTTAATTACATGCATTTGAATCCTCATCAGATCATAGTAGTGGTTGCCGCTCGTAATTTCAAATAGAGAAAAAGAGGGAAAATTCTTCAATACTCTTTGCTGTTAGAATCACAAAGTGAAACATCGCACTATTCCTCAAGAAAAAGAAGAGCAAAGGCCCTACGAAAAAAAAAAAGACCTGGAATTGCATCGGCGTCTAATCCACTTATCATCATTACCCAGTACCATTTTCTCACTCGAGTGTAGCTGAAAGCTGTTTTATTGGCCCTATAGTTACTATCTATATACATTCACTCATACACCTATCTGTATATGGACTCGCCGCCGAAGAAATCATTCGAAGCATAGAGTCAGACATCGTTCTTCAGGGATCTACACATACAAAAACCTTGTTCAACACACCAAGGAGACAGACACTACGAAGCCACATAGGAACCCGGTCTATAAAGCTGTGAGAGAAAAAATGCAATCAATCCATCCATCCCAATCGCCATCCAAGAACAAAGAAGAGGAGATCGCAGAATCCATCTTGAAAAGAGCCGAAATCGCCAGGATAACGAGACAGTTGAAGACAAAGTTGTTGAAAGCGGGCATCAAGGCCAAAGTGGAAAATGCAAACAAGACTTCACCTTCGAACTCAAGAAAAGGCTCAGTGAGCAGTAGTGAAAGGATAAAACTCCCATCATCTTTCTCGTCAACCTCTATCTCCACAAGCATCATTCCTGAATATGGACAACAGGTAGAATACCAGCAGCAGCAGCAGCCACAGTTGCCAAAGTCCTTTTCGATGACTTCGCTCGAAACCAAGAAGCTTTCAACCATTGGAAAAAAGAGATCCATCCAGAGTTTATACCTTGAGCAAGAGGAGGAAGCAAAGCTAGAAGAGAACGATTCGAACGTGATTCACGATGAAAACGAAACGGACGACTACGAATCCCCAGCAAAGAGACAACAATTGCCATCGTCGCCACTTTACCGGATTGAAGAGTCAGCCACAAAGACACCCTCGACTCCACCTCCAATGCATCAAGAACTGCCAGCAAGGATCACCTCGTCGCAATCCACTAATAACCTTTTGTCAACTCCAAAGTCAAAGGTCATTCGTAGAACAAACGGTTTCAAGACACCAACGTCTACAACATCCCACAGGGTTTTATTCTCATTGAACAAGACACCTCAGCAACAACAACATCAACAACAACAACTTCCATCGATCACGTCCAACCCAACAATCCAAGCAGCAAATGCAAACGGAGACGTTGAAGAAGGAGCAGATCTTTTGATGTTTTTGGCAACTTCCCCGTCCCCAGCACAATACTCCAACAACTACAACAACTCCTCAAAACTACCGATAACTCCAAAGAGATTATCATTCGAGAACAACAACAATTCATCTCAATTACAGATCAATCACAACTTGTTGAACTCGACACCACCTACATCTGCCGGATACGCCCTGCAGAATGCCTTGAACTCAACACCTTTAAGGGAATCCATACACAAGTTTAATGGGAACCAATTGGAGTTTGGAATTGGTGCAAATAGATTTCTAACGCCACTGACTCCCAGCAATAAGAAAAATGGGTTTAGCATGAGTGATTATGTCAATTTTTTCACTCCCTCTCCAAGGAGGTGATTTATCTATGGTTGGCGAAGTTATTGTTGTGCGTTTTTGGGCTGGTTTGATTTTTGGTCTTCTGTTTTTTTGTGCTACTGGATTAAACATTTTGTGGTTTTTTTTTTATTCTTGTTTCCCTGTTTCCCTGTTTCCCTGTTTTTGCCTCTCTTTCTTTCTTTTCTTCTTTGGTCTTATTGGTACTGTTTGGTTTTCGGTGAGCATATTCTTTTTCTCTCACTTCAAAGCATTTTTGAACGTCTCCTTTTTTTTGCCCTTTTCTCTTTTTCCTGAACTAGAGAAAACAAACAAACGATTCACTTCTCTCACATCCCGTTCCTCTAACCTCGATCTCCACGTATCTAGATCCATTCATCTCATCATCATGCCTGCGTCCTGACCTCTCATCATCATGCCTGCGTCCTGACCTCTCATCCCACAGATACTCACTGGCAAGCCCAAAATTGCGGAAATTTTTGATGGCAAAGGTAACTCAGTTGCATAAGAAACTGACCCATACTGCAACCTCCTCCATCTACCTTCTTCCCAGTGATATTTGATCCATCCACCAAGATCAACCCAAGATCTAAGATGATGTTCCCTTTCCATGTCAAATCATGTGACTACAGTGACAAATTTTTCTTTTTTCATTTAAGAATTTCTTTTTGTTAGCAAGAAAAGCGATAAAAACTCATCTGATAGGAATATTGTACCAATATTACCAATACTTCCCACATCAGCTTATTCGCAATATTCGCAATATCAGTATAGCTTTTTGTTTGTTGGGTGTTATAAGTCTGTGTTCAATAGAAAATTCAATAGAGAATTCAATAGGTACCATTTTCCAGATCTTTCAGCAGGTTTAATAGCATATACTCGCAAGAACAGATATATATTTCGATGCCTACGCATAATAACCTTATAGCTCCGCCGGTGTCAACATCAGATCAGTCCCACAAGTGGACAGGGTCGTCAGGTGGGCCTGTGGTTGCTAAAGAGGAGGTGAGAAGGTCAGGCTTTGGTGCAAGTGGGCTGAAAGATGAGGTTTCGAGATTGAAGCAAGAGGAAGAAACAGGCTTCAGAAGAGTCAGCTCTTCGGCCTCAATAGTATCTTCGAACCACTTGAACAACTTGGACTTCAACCACGGAAATAACCGCTCGCAGTATGATTTTTTCTCCGATCAACAGCGCCAATCACCCACATCGTCTGCGTTCTTGAGACCAGGCTCGTCGTTCATTGGGACCCAGCAGTCCGGGAGATCTGTGTACGAAGTTGTTGTTGAGTTAAAAGAGGTTGATCTATCCAAGTCTGAACTATCCGGGTTCCTCAAGATCAAAGGTTTGACAGAAGACCATCCTGAAATTATAACTTTTTTCAAGTCGGAGATTGTTGGCTCTGACTACTCATTCTATACCGATCATGACTCTTGGGGTGCCTCGAGAAAAGTTGATATCGAGCACTGGTCCAGGTTTCCCAGTTGGAGGAGTTTAAAGTTTGATATCCACGATGATCTACAGAATAATCACATCTATGAAGACTCTCACAACGATAAATACGTTTATATGAGATGGAAGGAAACATTCTTGGTGCCTGATGCAAAGATAACAAATATCAGAGGCGCATCGTTTGCTGGATTTTATTATATATGCTTCAACCAACTGGATGGCTCCATAAGCGGCTTATATTTTCATAAATCTTCAGAAAGGTATCAACAGTTGGAATTGGCTCACGTTCCTGATTCCGGTTGTTTTCTGAGTTATGAGTACCAATGAGTTATCTTGCTCTGCTGCTACTCTCTATCTCATTATCAAAAGTTGACCTAGGGCGCTTTCGTGTGAATGAGTTTTTTGTTCTTGTTTTTATTTTCATTTCGTTCATATTATTTATGATTTTTACATGCTGGTTTGTTTCTGGGATATATAAAGGTTTATCCGTTGATGGTGTCGTCTAGAATGGGTTTTGTCTTTCTTTTTTCATGTTTTTTGTTTTCAATTTTGCTTGTGTCTTCTCCACGGAATATAGTTCTCCATTATACGCATTACACAAATTTTAGTATGGCAGTATTTTGTAACTAGTTCATCAGTTGTGTTCTCTCCCACATCAGTTTCAAACTTGAGTAGTAAAACGGCTTTAGTACTTGAAATGGACTGAAAAATCTGAAGTATCTTAGTTTCAAAGAGCTTGCCATCTCGCCTCGGGTGCAGATTCTCTGAGTCTGACTACTTTATGTACGCGACTTGTAGCTATTTCTTTCATTAACCGTTCCAAAGCAGCAGATGTGAAATGAGCGAGTCCAGACAGAAAATATAATTAAGGAAAAAAAAAATAGTTAAATAACGTCACAGACAGGATTCGAACCTGCGCATGCAGAGCACAACGCCTTAGCAGGGCGTCGCCTTAACCACTCGGCCACTGGGACAACTTAACTATGGAGCATTAGTGAAAAACGTGAGCCATATGGATCAAATCCAAAGGGCCCTAACCAATAACCCAATAAAATTGACTGATGTTCAATATACTCTTCGTATTTTGAAAATGTGCTACAATTTGTGGGTAAAGCAAGGTATTTCAAATTGTGAACTTGTTTTTGTGTCTAAAATGCAAATAAGTGTGTATATCTGCATCAGATCATAATTAGAATCCAAAGCCTAGAATTTGAAAGCAAGTTCTTTTTCAATGAGCGCAAAATACTTCCAGTAGTCTATCCTGATATTCAAATTCTTGATGATGCAAAAGAGAGTAAAACTTTAGGAAGAAATTCCATCCAATGTTACGATTTTCGAATAATCCCTTGTCAAAGTATGACGCCCCTTTTTTGGCTTTGTGGTTTTGCGTTAAATTTTTTTTTTTTGCACTGTAACCTGTTTGCAATTTTCTACTTGTGTAAGTGTTTCAACAACTTCCGTTAACAAACAGCAGTCTTGAAACTTCAGTGACTTTTATTCCAAATATCACTTTGAGACTTATGTCGTCTCTAATTTTTTTTGCCACTTTTTTGCAAGTTTTAATCCCCTGAATTTGGGCTGATCTGTATAAAAGTAGCCAAGTGTTTTCCACACCCTTCTACGTTTCCTGTTTTTTTTTATTTCCTTGATGTATATAGCTGTAGAAAAATCCAGAGAATATCTCTTAGTGTTTTTGAAGTCTTTTCTGAAGCTTTTTGATGAAAATTTGGGTTCAAAATACTCATCAGCATTTATAATACAATACCATCTTCGAAAGGGATAATCAATGTCCATCCATACTATTTGTGTAAGCATAGATTACCCCCAGAAAAATTTGAATACACAAGGTATTGAGTACAGAAAAACTTTTGTAACTGAAAAAAGCCATGAACAATCAAGAACAGCCTTCAATACAAAACTCGGGATAACAAGTTTTTTGGAAAAGCCAGTTGCAGCTCATATCCATGGCTTGAAAAATTCAACTTCAATTGATGACTTGCCACAGGAAGTAGATTCGGATTCACCAGATTTACTGAAAACAGCAAGTTCAAAACAGAGTTGCCATACTGACCAAGTGCAGAGCCTGCTTGGTGTTTTTTTGACGGTTTTGCGTACGAGGTTTGAGCTCTCATTAATCGATCATTCAGAATTTAAGTTGACAGAGGAACAGTCCCTTAGAGAGGAACAGGAACTTAGAACCTCAAGTATCAGAAATGATCATGTTTCGAATCCAAATATCAACAGGTTGCATATTGGAGAATTGCCTATTTCACCGGACAGTACCCCATGGTCAATAAGACCAATATCCCATTCTCCATTCCATAAACTCGACAAAGTTAGTGATGTGACATGGATAAATAGTACCAACTTTACTTTTTTTGGTTGGGAGAAGAAGCTGGATTTGATGGATGATTCAACCTTATATAACGTTCAAATTATTCATAATTCAAAATCGCCGTCTGCAATCCACTACAAAGTCGAAATCATCAAAACTGACAAACTTTTGAAAAATGAAGTTTGCCATCCTATTGGATTTTATGAGGATCGTCTTGAATTCAAAGGAGAATCATGTAATTTGTTGGCTGAGTACTTCAACTTTTTCATGATTTTCTCACAGAAAGGGTTGGGTTGGGATTTAAATTCAAAAGTGCAGGGAGTCAAACCACCTTCAACAGTTGGTCACTCTTCCCTCAATTTCAAATATAATGGGGATGATTACATTTACTTGTTTGGAGGTTTAGGTAAACATGAAAAATTCATTGAGTCAAAAATGGATATGTGGTCTTACAATTTATCTAAAAAATCTGAGAGCACAAACAGATGGAGAAGAATCTCTCAACCGGGCAACTCAAAACATCCACCCCCACTTTACAATCATTCAATGACATTAGCTAGTGGAATGATTTTTGTCTTTGGTGGTATCAACTCCATGACTGGTTATGCATCTGACGAATTATGGTCTTTTGATCTTCAAGATGAAACCTGGAATAAATGTGAATTAAATGGTTATCAAATTCCAAAATTAACTAAGCACAAGTCATGCTATGGTAGACATATATTATTTCTATACGGTGGCCAATCAAGCAGGTTTTCAAATTCCGACTATAACGATTCCCTATACATGATTAACTTGACAAATATGAGGTGCTCCAAACTAGATTGTGCCTTACCAAATTCACCAAGGGCGAAAAAAAACTGTGTTATGACCTTTGATACAAGATTGAAGACATTAGTTATTATTGGAAGTAACCACCCATGCTCGAAGGAGTTGCTTGTCGATTGTAATGAGCCGGAGTTCAATAGGGTCTATCAGTTGGATTGGTCGCAAATCAACAGCTTTGTTGATACTGGATAGGTGATGCTATTTGACTGCATTCCAATTCTTTATTAGCTCGTGTTAAAAATTTTTTATTTTTTAGAAGGTTTTGATTTAATTATTCAAATAGTAACTCTTCACTTTCCAAGCTCATTTTGGAGAGACTTTAACTTTCTCACTAAAAAGGCACCAGTTTGTTATTGCTTTCTTTTGTAAAATTTGAGTTATTTTACTTGATATCACTTCAAATTGATGACTTTAGCTTCATCAGCTTTTTTTACGGAAGCAGTATAAAATTTCAGATCTGTTTGTAAATTTTGTAAAAAAGGGATACACCTGGGTAGTAAACAAAAATTTCGTTCTGCAGAAAAAGTTCAAACTTATTTTAACCAGTTCTTATAAAACAGATAGCCACTCTACCTGATAGTAGAAACAATTTTGAAAGAAACTAAGACATAAATATGAGTGATCAACCGTTAAAATTGAATCACGTTTCAGGGTTGGAAGAAATAGCAGAGCACTCAAATGAGTTTGACTTTCAACCACCACTACATGTAACTCCTCGTTTCCTGGAGTATGATCCATCTGTAGAAGATTTGATCACTCAATCCAAAGATTTTGAAAGACATAACAGTTGGTACAGTAGCACAGATAATTTGACTTCAATAGCTTCCAGCAAAGTTGATCTCAAATTCACCGAAGAATCATATTCTTCATTCAAGCCTCATATCGAAAAGAATCGGCTTGAGCTTCTTTCATCTATGGATAATTCAGATTACACAACACATCAACTGAGCTCCAATGGATCATACATTGATTATTTGCCAGACTCTAGCTTTTGGACCCCAGCCTCAGAATATATTCATATTTTTGATCATCAACTTGAAAGTAGAAGCTTAGATAGGAATCAGGATCAAGAAGCTCAACACTACGACGAAGAACAAACAAAAAAGGACAAAATTGATGACTTAGTGTCTGTTCTCTCACCCAACCATTCTGCTCAGATCCCAGAACAAGAGGATGTTTTAGAAGGGCATGTATTTTCGGTTCTTACTGATTTCAATGACAACTTCCAGTCATCAACATGCAACAAAAGAACAATTTCAAATATTTGTCCGAAAACTAGAAGAAGAACAAAGAACATCAATATGAAAGAAACATCTATTGTTTCATCTCAGCAACTCAGTTTATCGGATTTGAACATGCCACCATTGGATGCCTATAGAGATCCACACAGTTACTCACTTTCCGAAATACAAAGACTATATGAAAATACTGAAGATTTTGGTGTTGATAGTTCAAAAAATTACACCTTTTCCATTTCCAAAAGAGCAGGCATCAACCCATATGAGCCGGTTATAATAAGGACATCTTCAGACTCTCGATATAGTAAGTTTGCACTCTGTCCATATTGTGCCATCCCTTCATTTTATGACTTGCAATCTTCAGGTTATGTGCATCATTTATCGAACTGTCATGGAATTTTCAGCGATGGTGTTCGAATTTTAGACCCCGATTATAAACGATTAACCATCAGCAAGAGATTTGGTGGATCACATAAGCAAACCACCGATGATTATTTTGTTTGTCCATATGCTGGCTGTGAAGCTCGTTATATTAGAATTATGAGCCTGACTAGTATGGCATCTACTGATTCCAACAGGTATAAAGTTTATACGAGACACGTCAAACTGCATCACAACCAAGGGAAGAAACTAAGAAAGGGTAAAAGTTGATACCTCATTCAACATTTTAAGATTGTACAGTTATTCATCAATTCATCTTTATACTTTTTACCAGCTTGCAATTTGGGTTTCAAATTTTTCAAAAACTACTGTGATTGTTATTATTATTATCAGTATTGTTATTACTGTTATCAGTATTATTATTATTAGTATATTTTTTTATGTGTTTATCACTAACAAGAACAGTCACTACAACATACTCCTCAAACTTAATCCAACAGTCTCATTGTGAGTTCAAATGCGTAAAATGTAGCAGCATTTGCTGGTGCTGCTCTCAAGATTGTTGGAGCAAATCCTTTGAAAAAGCCTTTGACACCAGCTGTTCTATATATGTCTTTAATAACTTGAGATGAGTTTTTGTACTTAGGGTTTGATAAACTGTCTGTTTGTAACTTTGTTTTGACAACATCTATCGGGTATGCAGTAAGCCACATGGTATAACCAGCAGCTGCTCCAAACATACATAATTTCCAACCTGGAATATCCTTTCTGTTGATCTTCTTTGTTACTATCTCATTTTTGACTAATGCTTCAAATGTCATGAAGTAGATACCGATACCGTGAGATTCTCTTATCAAGGTTGGTCCCAATCCTTTGTATGTACCCCTGAATCCGCTTGTCTGATAAACCTTCTTGAAACAATCTATTGGTCCGTTGAACTGTCTAGTGTTCACATCTCCCGTTTGAATCTGAAGTTTGATTCTGATAAGTTCGATCGGCGATGCTAAAAACCCGTTAGCAAGACCACCAGCACCACCACAAAGATAGTATTGGAACGAAGATAAAGGATTATCTGCTGGTAATCCTCTCTTCACGTTCGACTTCAGAAAAGTTCTTTTCATGAACTCATTTACACCAAACTGAATAGAAACACAAGCACCAATACCCACCAAAGGCGTCAACGCACCCTTGTAGAACCCAAGAAAACCTTCGTTTTTGAACGTCTGTTTCACAACGTCTATTGGACCAGAATAATTACCTTCGACCAATCTGACCTTTGTTGTATCGAAGGGCATACCTGATAAGACTTGAGCAACACCACCCATCGTACCGGCAAACAAATCTTTGGCAATTCTGCCAGGATCTGACTCTGGAGCTGAGTCGATCAATTGAATCGAAGCTTCTTCAGCGGACATTTAGTGAATAATTAAGATGATATACCTCGAGCTACAGTTCAGCATTACCAATTGAATGCAGTTTTTCATCCAAACTTATTTGAATGAATTTTTCGTTGTCGCTTAAAATTTTCCACCGTAGAAAACTCCGCAAAGAAAGGCGAACTTTCCAGAGTCAACTTTTCAGTTGGTAAAACGGCCAACGATAACGATCCGATAACAGTAACAAGTTGATTTCCAAGGTCAGAAGCTAGATATATATAGATATATATCAAGTCTCGAAGGCTGAGTCTTTCACCTTTTATTTTTACTATCTCTGTGGTGACTTGTGTGTGCGAGTATCTGATGGTTTCCTATACACTATGGGCCACTCACTACATTTGTACCCTTGATCACCAGACAGTTGAGGACAACTTTTGCAGTTCAGACATTGGTAGCAGCTAAGAAAGCAACAAATGATAACGATAATTGAACCACAATAACCTGAAGGCACCACTCGGTTCGGGTTCTCGCTACCTATATGCGAGATCTCAACAATAGAATCTCCTATGTGATAAAAATACGGTTATCCAGCTTTGAACCAACCGCTTTCGAGAAAACCATGTGTGCCCCTTTAATGCTGTTTATCCTTTAGATCAATTAGATCGTGCCATTCTTGTCTCTACTTGATTCCAGACAGTCATTCTCCAGTAAATCAACAAGTGGGTTTTTGAATATCTCAGTGAAGAGGCTGGGTATACACCAAGAGAGAGAGAGAGAGAGAGACGTTAAAGACCTACCTCAGAATGGCATTTGTCCTTATCTAGTTTTCCCAATAATTTTCCCAATCATTAAGCTATTCGATAAATTAAGTATAATCACAATTTGTTTTTTTTATGCACATTGTTTTCTGAAAAACTCTTAATTTTATACCGTAATTTATACAAGCATAAGCATGAAAATGTATAAAATACATGACATTATTGGCAATGTCACGGAGTGTCATGGGAAATAGGAACACTAAAACGATAACAACTAAAATTGCTTCAGTGGTGTCTGAAAAGAACCCAAAGCTGGCAGTTTTTTACCAGCCAACTGAGATCTCTTTTTATTCACGAGATGAAAATTTGCTACATTTACCAAGAAATTCTAAAGAACTTCGCTACTTGAATCAACCGGACTCTTTGATTAACGAATCTAGTGGAAGACCGCTCTACAGTTTGAAGGCTGGGTACAAAAACTTCAAATATTTTGATTATGATCGAACCAAACCAAGAATGAAAGGTGTATTAAAAACATTGATGGCTATAGAACCACCGATGAAGAGGAGAATAAATGCCGATATAATAACACACAGAGGAACATTGACAGACCTAGCATTACTAGCAGAAATACCGGAGTCAATCGATTTCAATCTATGTTTTTTTGATGGTCACCTATTCATTTCCGACAATGCTCTTCGCGAAAAGATGAAGGATTTTAGTGTTCGTGATCAGCAGAATATGTTTGCTGGTTACAAATTTGAAGCCATAATGACCTCAGAGAGTCTACCTGACACGAAAATACCAGGGATCAAAGAATTTGGACCGATGAAAAACAACTTTGCATCATATAAGTCATTGGTAGGTATGAAGATTGATGAAAAGAAAATAGTGTTTAGTTCTGAGGTTGATTGTGCAATTAGAGAAAAGACAGCTGAGTCAGAGCTTGACCCGTTACTGAACTATGTTGAGTTGAAAACACATAACGTTGATATGAAACCTTTGAGTCTCTCAAAAAAATTCATCAAGACGTACTTCCAGTGTTTCTTCAGTAATACAGAAAATTGTTTGATAGGTTATCGAAACCAGTTACTCGAACTTGTTAGTATTCAGTCCTACACCTTAGACCAGTTGGCTGATAGGTCATATGGTGGTCACCAAGCAATTTCAAACTGTAAACATTTCTTGAACAAAATTTTGGATTGGATTTTGACAAACACTTCCAATGATGAAACCAAGGCTTGGAAATTACAGTACAACAGAAAAACGGCATCTCTACAGTTGGTTGAACACTCTGATAACAAAAAAATTGAACTGATTCAAAGATTTATTATAGATGAAGAGTTCAGGGCTTATAGAAGAGATTTGAATAACGTTGACAGAGAAAAGGTGAAGAGAAATGAGCATACAGGCAATCTAGAGGATGAGCTCGCTAATAGCATGAAGAAACTCACCATTCAAAAGGATGTTTAGTTTATCTCTTTTTCCAGCTCAAGGTTAAACACCATAATCTGGGTTTCTGTGTATCTTCAGAAGTTTTTATAGAATAGAGATCACAAGCCATCATGAACAGCTGAATGAATGGATGATTTTGCTATCTGACACCATACATATACCGTTAAGTACACACAAGTACTTTGGAAGTTATGTGGTGTGACTTAATCTTTGGGAAGTAGAGGTCTATTTGACCGTCTATACGCGGTATCAGGTAGCAAGACTAAAGCATTGATATTCGTTTGTTTGACAATTATCAATGAAGCTTTGGTATAAAAGATCAAAATATTAGTAACAGTCGAGAACAACTCATATAAAATCTACTGTGATAGATGTATTGATTGTTTCGAAAAGTATAGATTATTTATGAAAACGTGCATATGCTTTGTTTTTGCTTACAAATTTACCAGCTGCATCGATAGATACATGCTGGTGTTATTATTTGTATTTTGTATGTATGATGTATTCAACAAAGAGAATGAACGACTGGTTAAAGAATGACATGAACTGTTGTATATATGGTCATGCGATAAGAGAGTTTAGTAAGGTGCCTAAACAACAATTTAACGAGTTATGATTAAACAGGTAGATACTTAGATAAATAAATGAATAAATAGGTAGATAAATAGGTAAATAAATAGGTAAATAAATAGGTAAATAAATAGAAAGATACATAGATGGATAAATAAATAGACAGATAATAAGAAGAAACCTTAACCATTTCACAGATACAAACAGGCTAAGATAAATCGCCAGTGTGTGGAAAATAATAAATAATTGAGTGAAAATAAATAATAAATAAGTAAGCCCAAGAATGTTTTGAATGCTTCGAATGTCATTCAAAAGCAGCTCAAAAAAGTACCCATGACTCGAGCCTAGGCATCACTAGGAACCATGGTCTCAACTCTAGGGGGGATGTTCCTTTGATACATAGTACCACCTGGTCTTTGAGGTGGAATGATTGGGTCTGGATGTTGATAACGGCTCAAGATTTTGTCAGCATTCTGCAAAACATCTCTTAATTTGTTTGGATCTTCAATTCCTCTATTCATCTCGAACATTCTTCTAATTTCTAAAGATTTAGATCTATAGTGATCGGGTCTATTAATCCAGTCTCTAGCTGTTCTCAATGATCTTCTGTACAAAGAAGCCACAGCTTTAGTATTTGCAGGCGAAAGTGGAACAATGAATGGAGGCGACATCCAAGAAATACTAAAACCCTAAATCGATTGATTATAATAAGATTGTATATGATGAAGAAAGCTTGAGTTATGAAGTATAAGTCTCATAAGCCTTAACTTTGAGGATTTCAGGAGAAGTAGACGATCGAAGCCAGAAAAAGACCATTAAAATGTCGTGCAAATTTTGGGCAAAAAGTATTTACTTCTCAAGTCTTAGGTTTTTCTTTTTTTTTTGCGCAATCATCTAAGATGCCTTTATGGCCAAGTTGGTAAGGCACCTCACTAGTAATGAGGAGATCAACAGTTCGACTCTGTTTGAAGGCATTTTTTTTTTATATATTTCTACCTTCAACAAAAGAATGAGAATATTTTTGAAAAGTCTGTGGAGTCAAATTTGAGCGAGTCACAGACTAGGTTGCAGTTTAAACATTGCTAAGGGCAAAAATGATTTTTTGTATTCGAGTGTTGTTTATTGAACAATATTCACTTTCCTTCAAAGGTACGTTACTACTAGACTCACAAAGCTTGCTATACTACTTCATATCTTTCTCTTTTTCAAATCAGAAGGATTCTTACCTGGGACCTTTCTTTTCTTTTTAACCACCATTGAGCTCAAAACGTTAACGACAGGAGTTGAACTAACCCCATTCATTATCAGAGAATCAAACTTCGAAGAGCTTTCAGCAGTTGAGCCCAACAACAAACTACTCAATGCACTTTTAGCGTCGTCATCATCAGTCTTCTCGCCTAATATACCTTTCAAAATCCTCTCCTTTTCCAGGTTTAGTTCATCGGTTGGATCTTTCGATAAATCAGCAAACCTAACTTCCAAATCTTGTATTAGTTCATCATCTCTTGGGTTTTGTGATTTGACGATATCAAGTGCTAATTTCATCTGTTCTGATGCTTTTGATCTTGATGTAGGATCATCTAGGCAAAATTCCAAAGCCAATGACAATTTATAGTGACTCTCGGAAATTAGTTGAGAGTTTGAAGGATAAAGTTTTAACCTCAACTCTAACGATTTCGAAAGATCCGTGGATGCTTGTTGAAAGTTTTCAGCTTCAAGTGAAACTTCTCCCAACAAATCATACGTCTCCGATAACTTTCTTACAGTCTTGATATATGGATCTTCAACTTCCTGACTTGGTTTATCTGATTCAAGATATGGTGTTTTCAAATCTTCCACTGGTTTGAGTGAGGTTACTTCGTCTTCGAGTAAAGATCTAGTCAAATCCAAAATCTCCCAGGCAACTTCGAAATCTGACTGTTCTTCCTCTTCTTCCTCTTCCTCCTCTTCATCCTCTTCATCAGATTCTCCCTCCTGTTCTTCTTGTTCTTCTTCTTCTTCTGGTTTTGTTCCGTCTTCTTCTTCAGCTAATGGAGCATCCTCGCTAAATTGGAAATTGTTATTCTTCTTTGATGGCTCGTCATCCACTTCTTCATCTTGTTTCTTGGTCGATTCTGCGGTCGATGCAGTGCCACCAAAAACTTCTGACTTAGAAACACCGTTTTGAAATAAAGCTTTTCCATACAAGAATAAAAAATCTGCATTATCTTTGCCTTCGCTTTCTGATGTTATTCTACAAACCTCACCATACTTCAATGACGCGTTTTCATAATCTTTTGACGAATACAACTTAGAAGCCTCCGCTAATAAAGATTGAATTTTCTCTTGATTTGTTGACATGGTTGAAATTAACCTTCTTTATTCTTATTTAAATTCAAAGAATTGACAACTTATTAATGTATGCCAATATTAAAAGTGCTTTTATTTGTAAATCATCGCGACACTTTTCAGTTTTCTATCCTCTTCAGCAGCCCTTGTTCGAAACCTATTGGTTTCAAATCTATATTTATGCTTATACTACCCAGAGGTTTAGTCTTGAATATTTATATATTAACTATACTGCTCATGGTGCTTGTTGAAGCCTGTTTTAACCTGTCCATTGAAGTTTTACTCCGCCGTATAACTTAAAGTTCGAATGTGGCCTTCAGCCTGTAAAGATCAGTGATATAAAGCGATAACTTTGGTATTCGCCATTATTGACTTCCATTGCTGTAAACAAAAGTCGAGCTATAACTACACAAGACATGAGTCTTGTTTCGAAACAGGCTTGAACGGGAAATTCAAATAAAATAAAGACCAATTTTTACTCTTCAATATCACCTTTGAACTTTCAGCGTCTGCCAATTTGAGAAAGCAAATTTAGGATACTTCATCGCGGTTACGTTTCATCAACCCGCTGTAATCTTTAGGACTTGTAACTAAACCTTTACCTTTGATTGCACCCCGGTATATTGTTTCAATTATGTCAATGATTTCTTGTTTGTTTGTGAGCTGGAAATTCAATTTATTATTGTTACCAGTACCAAAATCGCACATCTATAGGCTTTTGTTAGTATTCATGTAGAGAGAAAAGTGTTGAAACAGAAGGATGGGAAAAAAATACTTGCCATATGCTTGTTCCTGTAAAAGAACATTATTGTCATCGGGTCATACAATTCATACATCTAGTGAAAGGGAAAAATTATAGATAACGTTTGTTAGTATTACTGTCATGTTCCGATAGAAATGAACAAAAAAGAGAAGCGAAGAAGACACACATACCTGATTGAAATCAGGAACCTGATCGATATCGCATAGGTAAATGACTGCAAAATTCCTGATCTTCTCGGCTATACCAAAAAGCAACTCGTCCATCAACATACAGTCCTTATCCTGGTCTCTTCCAAATCGTACTATGACCAATCTATCATCTTCTGATAAAATTGCTTGATCGACATGCCTATTAAAAGTTGATGTTAGCATTTCCTGCTTCTTTGATTGAGCAAGCCAGCTTTCGATTGTTGAGTTTCGTCAATAATCTAGCTCTCGACAAATCTTATAAAAGAACATACCATCCAGTCTTTAAGTGAGGCAAATACACACTTCCCATCTTATGACTCTTGATTTTCTTTCAATTGATCACTTATAAGTGAAGTCAAATTTTGCTGATGTTTCTATTGTCACTTTTCACTTTTTGCGTGGGTTTTTTTTTTCGAATTTTTTATACATATAAGAGCTATATAAACCAGGTTTCGATCTCAGTTATTCCAAATGCAATAACTTTAAACAGTAAAATAATATCCATCTAATTACCCATAACATGCCATTTGACGATAAAAAAGGTCTTCAAATTGCTTTGGAAGAAGCCAAAAAGGGTATGTGGATTTGAGAATAGCCTTCAAAGCGCTTGAGGTTAAAGAAGCTGACAATAACTAACTCTTATTTTTTTCATTTGATCATAGGTTATGCTGAAGGCGGTGTTCCAATAGGTAAGTAGTCTCCTTTTTCTTTTTTCCTCATGAACTGCTACTAACTTCCTTCAATATCTCGAATCTGACAGGTGCTGCGTTGATTGACGAAGACGGTAACGTTCTTGGAAGAGGGCACAACATGAGAGTCCAACAAGACTCCCCAATCTTACACGGTGAAATGTCTGCCTTGACAGATGCCGGTAGAATGCCTGGTAGTGTTTACAAAAAGTGTACCGTGAGTCTATCAAAGCCCAATTTGTTTCTCAAAAGCTAAAAGTAGTTACTAACAATTCCCCCGAATTTTTTCGACTTCAACGGTGATCTAGATGTATACCACATTGAGTCCATGCATGATGTGCACAGGTACTTGTTTGATGTTTGGTGTCAAAAGAGTTGTCATGGGTGAGAATGAAACATATTTAGGCGGAGAGGACTTATTGAGAGAAAAAGGTGTAGAAGTTGTGAACATGAAGAATGCTGAATGCAAGGCTTTGATGGATAAGTTCATAAGCGAGAAACCAGAAATTTGGTATGAGGATATTGCAACCGACTAATCTAGAGACAGGTTCTTTGACATTCTAACAATCATTAATATATGTTAAGGACCCACTTTGTGTAATATCACCTCTCTTGGTGTACAGGTGCTAATAGGTAGTGTAAATAATGACGCCAATAATAGTTACGAAAGTCGCTTTATCGGCTAGTTGAATAAACTTCTCTTATCGGCGAATGAATGATAAGGCGAAATTGATAAAAACAGTCAAGACTCAAAAAATGTTCAAGTATATTAAATCCTGATAATCTCTCTCTTGATTCCTCAACTCTTGAGTACAGTACAAAATTTGGAGCTGAAAGCAGAGTTAGAGCATTTGAATCAAATATGTTCAGTAGATCTCAGGTAATGCTTCGGTGCTGCAAGAGAGGTTTCAATGTCAGGCACAAATCTTTTACGTATAGAAAATTTTCAACTCCAGTACCACCACCACCACCACCGAAAAGGAGTTCAAAGAGTTTAGTAGTAGCTGTTTCCAGCATAATTGCTGGTTCTGCCATTGGATGGTTTGCATCTTCATACCTTAGTGAATCTACATTTGAAGAATTTCCAGGCACCTCAACAACTAAACTTGAAAACTTGGAATCACCAGTTTACGCAACACCAGCACAGGTGAAGTTGGCAGTGAAGGAGATAAAAGATCTCTTGGGTGATGAGAATGTGACAGTATCTGAGTCTGAATTGTTGAACCATTCGGATAACTCATCGAACTTTCATAAACCAAACGACGACGAGAGACCAGATTTGGTATGCTATCCAACAACTACCGAAGAAGTACAAAAAGTGGTTCAAATCTGCTACAAGTACAAAGTTCCCATGATTCCAATTGCTGGTAAGACTTCAATTGAAGGGCATATGATCCCAACACACCAGGGAATTGCCATTGATATAAGCAAGATGGACAAGATATTAGAATTCCATGAGGACGATTTGGATGTTGTTGTCCAACCAGGTGTTGGATGGGTTGAATTGAACGAATTCTTACAACCTCATGGATTAATTTTTGGACCAGACCCGTGTAAGGGAGCTTTAGCTTCAGGAATCTGTGCAACTAATGCCTCAGGAACTCAAGCCTCTCGGTATGGTGCTGCGAAGGATAACGTTATTTCATTGACTGTCATTTTGGCAGATGGTACCATCGTCAAAACCAAAAACAGGCCAAGAAAGTCCTCGGCTGGATACAATTTAACGAATTTGTTCATTGGGTCCGAAGGTACCTTGGGTATCATTGTTGAAGCAACCTTGAAGTTACACGTCAGGCCTGAACATGAGGTTGTTGCTATGATGAATTTTGGTACATTAAGAGAGGCGTCCAATGCGGTCACTGCTATTTTCAAAAAAGGTATACAGGTAGGTGCTTGCGAGTTATTAGATGGAAGACAGATGAAAGTTATTATGGAAATGGATGTAACATCAAAAAAGTTCCAAGATAAACCACTCCTACTATTCAAATTTGGCGGTTCCAAAAATTCATTGAAAGAAACCGTCCAGGCAGTCAAGCAGATTTGCAAAAATAACGGTGGTTTTAACTACGAAGTAGCATACACAGAAGAAGAAAAAGAAGAGATCTGGGATGTTCGTAAATCTCAACTATGGATATCAATTGATTGGGCTCACAAAATAAATCCTCTGATGAAATTCTGTCCTACGGATTCTGCCGTTCCAGTCAGCTGTCTTCCAGACGCAATTGAAGAAACAGTAAAAGACATAGAGGATCATGGATTATTAACCACTGTTGTTGCGCATGCTGCAGATGGTAATTTTCACGCTTTGGTTATATTTCCCCCTGAAAAGCTAGACGTTGCAGAGAAGGTCATCAGTAGAATGGCCTCAAGAGCTATCAAGTATGGCGGCACTTGTTCAGGGGAGCATGGGATTGGTATTGGCAAAAGAGATTTCTTGATTGAAGAGTTGGGCGAGTCTAGTGTTGATTTGATGAGAAAGTTGAAACTAGCGGTAGATCCTTTCAGGTTGTTCAATCCTGACAAGGTATTTAGAACAGATCCGAATGAGACAAGACTTGATAAGTTTTGACGAATATAGATTTTATAGAAGTTTCATAATCGAGAATTGGTTTTTTACAAACCCATGAATGCTTGAAGCATTTCCATCTGGAATTCTAAATGCCGCCTTTGAACCACATTTTTCGAAAATATCGACTTTGAATCGTAACGGAGCCCGAACACTAGAGAGAGCTGAGACCTAGCAACTTGAATCTGTTGATGTGAACCAAGCAGACCTTTTGTGCTCATTTTATGTTTTGAAAAGTGCAACAACAGCCCTTGTTATATTAGTGTGGCTTCGTGGAGAGATGATTTAGCGAGTCTGCCCTGATCTGATCTTTCAAGAAGATATTAACACCTAATATGGTATTTCGAGTCCGGAATATTCAAAGCATCTGATCGGCAGCTGATAAACCTTGTTTATGCTTAAGTATTCAAGATCAAATTTTAAAATCGAGTTTGCGACCGTTAAATTTCATTCTCCTGCATCACTGTTGAATCTTACCGCCAACAAGCTATACGGCTCCAGAGGCATCAATCATCATCGATACAAAAAAAATTTAAGCTATTTATTTCCAAAGCAGTCCTGTAAGCGACACTTGGCAACCTCATCGACCAGTAAAGGAAACATGTCGCTCGTTCACCTATCACCAAAGGTCAAGGATATTTTATCACTGAGGATTCCAAAGCAGCATCCTGAATTGGATCCATCATCCAACTCAAATTATAAGCTTTTCGAGGTCAACCACACCGAATTGGACTTGTCAATTTCATTCGACAAGCAAATTCTTACTGGAACAGTGAGCTATGATTTGAAAACTCAGGCTGATGTCCAGGAAATTGTGTTGGACACTTTGTCAATCGATATTCACAAATGTTTCATAGACGGACAGGAAGTTCCACACAAGTTGAAAGACTTGGTGAAACCACTTGGTGCTCCGCTAATCATTCCATTTCAAGCGCAAAAGGGGACTTCCTTTCTCTTGCAAATCGCTTATTCAACAACCGATGAGTGTGTTGCTTTGGAGTTTATGGATAAAGAGCAAACCACAGGCCACACCGAACCGTACTTATACTCCCAGTGTGAACCACATTACTTTCGCAGTGCCTGTCCATCGTTTGATACCCCATCAGTAAAGTCAACCTTTTCGTATAAGGTAACATCACCATTGGAAACATTGATGTCAGGCCAACCGGTTGATTCGAATCCAATCAAAAACAAACCTCGACACACTGAATTCGCATCATCAGATAATGGTGGTAGACCAATGAAGGAATTTTTTTTTGATTTGAAAGTTGCAATCCCTTGTTATCTTGTAGCTGTTGTCAGTGGTGACATTGTTGGTGCAAAAACAGGTCCAAGATCCACAGTCTATTGTGAACCTTGCGAAATCAAAGCTTGTCAATACGAGTTTGAAGCTGATATGGAGAACTTCATCCAGACTGCCGAGAAGTTAGTTTTTGACTACCAGTTCAAGACATTTGATTCGGTGATCTTGCCATTGTCAATGCCTTATGGTGGTATGGAAAATGTTAATTTATGCACATTATCAAGAACTTTACTTTCAGGTGATCGTCAAAACGTTGATGTTGTTGCTCATGAATTGCTGCACTCATGGTCGGGTAATTTGGTGACCAACTGTTCATGGGAACACTTTTGGTTGAACGAAGGATGGACCGTCTATTTGGAAAGAAGAATTGTTGGTGCATTACATGGTGAACAGACTAGACATTTCAGTGCCATCATTGGTTGGTCAGATTTGAAAAATGGAATAGAATCCATGGGAGAAAACAACTTGTACAGCCGTTTGATTCAAGATTTGAAAGACAGGTCGGATCCAGATGATGCTTTCAGTATCGTTCCTTACGAAAAAGGTTCGACTTTGTTGATGCACCTTGAAACTAAATTAGGAGGTAAGACCGTATTTGATCCTTTTATCCCATTTTACTTCAACAAGTTCAGAGAATCGAGTTTGGATACTTATCAGTTCTTAGACTCATTATATGAGTTCTTTCATGACAAGACTGAGATTTTAGATTCTGTTGATTGGAAGACATGGTTGTTGACACCAGGCATGCCACCCAAGCCTGATTTCGATACTACGTTGGCCGATGAATGCTTTGACTTGTCTACAAAGTGGGTCAATGCAATCAAAAGTGATATTCAAGCTGGGGACTATAATACTCTTTTCAAAAGTGATGATATCAAATCATTCTCAGCAAATCAGAATGTTGTGTTCTTAGAAGATTTATCATCAAAGGAAGGCGAGGATGGATTTTCGTGGTCTTCCGAACTGGGTCAATTGGCCCTCGAGCAAATGGAGAAGCTATATCCAAGTTACAAATCATCAAGCAATGCAGAAGTCATATTCAAGTGGTTCAAGCTACAATTAAGAGGTAAGGTTGAGGCGTACTATCAACCGTTGGCTGATTGGCTAGCCACTGTTGGAAGAATGAAATTTGTCAGACCTGGGTATGTTATGTTGAACGATGTCAATACCGAATTGGCAAAAACTACGTTTTTGAGAAACGAAAGAATCTATAACCCAATCTGTGTTGCGATGGTCAAAAAGGATATTGGTCTTAGTTAGTAATATTTCAAATTAGCAAATGAATAAAAAAGCTTAGAACGTTTTGAACTCAAGTATTTGTGATGATACTCTATAAATTCACCGACAAATCTTTAAAAAAATGCTGACACAAACCCTCAAAGCCACAGAAACTCATATTATAGAGCACAGTATAAAATGTTGCTTATTCTGACCTCCCCTTTCATAGCATGATAGGTGAACCCCTTATCAATTTGGTAGTGCATATCACAACAATATTCCAAATCAATATGCCCAAATATGGTGTATATATGTTTTGAAAAGGCACGTGATAACTAGGGCACGGTAACCTAATACTGTCTACTTAGTTTTCTTTAATTTTCCAATTCTCAAAATTTTCCTCACCTTTTGTCTCTTGGGAGTTCCTCTCGCTCAAACCTTCAGGTAACCTTTTGTAGAAATTAAAGATATAGATTTGAATGAATTAATATACCTCTATATAGTCTTTGTTAAGATAATTCAACCCAGATAAACGGTATGTGATGATCTAAATAATGTTTTGAATATGTATCCTCACAGTGAGAAGCGAGGCAATAAAATTGGATTGATAAAGTAATCAATTACTGTCTTGATCAATCCAGCTTTATATTATACACTCAAGTCTTAGGATGATTCACTTCGGTTAACCAAATGCAGTGTCTCATCCCTAGGGCTTGGCTCGTGCTGTTGATGTTTCCTGGTATTCAAAGCTAATGCTACTCTATTCAAGTAGATATACTAACTCTTTACGCAAAACGTCCAAATTCCTCTAGGTCAAAATGCAAATTTTCGTCAAGACATTAACTGGTAAGACCATTACCTTAGAAGTCGAATCATCAGACACTATTGACAACGTCAAGTCAAAGATCCAAGACAAGGAAGGTATTCCACCTGATCAACAAAGATTAATTTTCGCCGGTAAGCAATTAGAAGATGGTAGAACTTTATCAGACTACAACATCCAAAAGGAATCAACTTTACATTTGGTTTTACGTTTGAGAGGTGGTGTTATTGAACCATCATTGAAGGTTTTAGCCGGTAAGTACAACTGTGACAAGGCTATTTGCAGAAAGTGTTACGCCAGATTACCACCAAGAGCTACCAACTGTAGAAAGAGAAAGTGTGGTCACTCAAACCAATTGAGATTGAAGAAGAAATTAAAGTGATCTATTTCGCCCCAAATCAAGCTCTTCGATTCGGCATCCAACTTCGATTTCAATCATTTGTTCATTTGAAAAGATGTTCATTATGCTTTTGAATCATCGTTGGGGTTTGAATTGTTAAGCTTTTTGTCGTTGTTCCTTATTTTCTTTTTCTTTTTTGTATAGTGTTAGGTTTTTTTAATATATACAGGAAGGGAGATTTCACAATATAATAAAGTCGAGTCATAAAGTAAAAATATAGCTAATGAAAAACAGACAGCTCTCAATGTTTTACTCGTTTCTTTGACTCGTGTACTCCTACTGCTTCGGCGAAAGACTTAGAGTACTTTCAATCGCTATCAAGCTGAGTACTACGCCATATTAGCCTCCTTTCCATCACTTGTTACTCTGATTGAACAGAATATCACTATGAACAACACACCAGCCACAATGGGAAGTTGCCACTATATGCCGATTTGGGTATTTTCTTTCTCCACAATGGTTTTATCGGACAACGTTCAAGTACCAAGCGATCAGGTCATAGCGGTGGAATTTTTCAACCCGTCTAGAATGAACAGCCAGTATGGAACAAGTGATTCGACTTATTTTTGATTAGTTATTGTAGTATCACCTTCAGATCTTTCGCCAACCACAAACGCACTTCAATTCTGGAAGAAAAATGATCAAACTGTTTTCCTTCTCAAGACCACTCTTGAGAATAAACAGTGTTACCAAAAACCTTCGCTCATTCCATGTCACTAGTCCAACTTCAAAGATTTCTCTGTTCACCGTCTTGAACCCAACCCCAAGCGATTTTGTAAAAGCGTTTCATTATAAGTTAAAAAGAGATGGTTTTACGTCAGAGAATGCCAAATCGGCAATTTTGTGCTCGTCGCCTGACCTCACATCCGATTTGGAAGCACTTTCACTTGAGATTAGTATAACATCTCCACATTTGCAAGTGATATTTGGTGTCTTTGATACTGTGGGCGCTTCGGTTGGAACCAAGAAGCTGATAAGTTGTTTGGTCAGTGACGAAACGCTTGATATCAAGGTGTCTGAGGAAACTGAAGCTGATGATAGAACATCACTTACGTTGAAGTTTAGTCATGATGAGAACATAGTTGAATTGAAGCCAGCAAATACCTTATTTAACAGTCAAGATTCAAGAGTCTCCAGTATGGCTGTAATTCAAAACTCCTTCACATTTGCTAATAAAATTGAAATCACCTTACCTTCAGACTTCAACCACACTAAGCCAACTTTGTCATCAAGATTGACAAAATTGAACTTTCCAAAGGAATCAAAGCTTATTGTTACAGACTCGAAGTACAATTTTCTCAAATCTATAAATGAGAAGCCACTGTCACAATATTTGGAGGGTAATAAACAGTTGAATGACATTAGCTCTAAAGAGGCCAAGATATTCACCCGCATTTACTCAAACGAGGAGAAGACAAATTTTGAACAGTATGAAGTGCTTGCTGGTGGTGGTTGGGGTCTGGGAAGCGATCTCTTATCACTTCCAATGACTCTGAAAACCCCCAAAATTGGATCTGAGGTTGAATTTTTTATGTTGAAGCCAACAGATCAACAGATCGGTCAACTAGAGGATTGGCAAAGAGGACTCAATATCTCTTGTTCCTTCAAGCAGACAAATTTCATTTCGAACGAGACATTGAGTGTCCATGAGGCGGTCATGGATGGTTATTTTGGAATCGGTTCAGAATTAGGGTTCAAGATAAACGGTGTTGAGCATTGTGCTGTTGGTGATGTTATCAATGTTGCTACTCCTGTCAAGAAATGTGGTTGCTGCTAAGATGAACAAAGACATTCAAGATTCCTGTTGAAATATACTCAATAGCTTGTGTAATAGTTTAAACTATGTACGAGAACACTACGACTTTTAGATACTCAAATACGGAGCAGAGATGATAAAGAATGCTTTTCGAATAAAATTAGATGTTGGGATCGCATCTCTGCCAGTCAAAAAGTAACAGTATCTCATGTAAGTAATAGTATAGCTAACTGGCCTCATTTCATGTTTACTGTCTCACTGTCTCATCTGAAAAAGGCTGTTCTTCAGATTTTCTGCTGCGCCAATTTAAGGACACCAAAGTTGACAACAACAACATCATAGAAATGTCACTTATAGTAATCAAATCTTTACATTCATAGCCATCATTCAAGTTGAAAATTATATAAATTCACATCGCTTTGAAAAATGTCATTGAATCAATTGCAAAACATTTCAGTATGTATCAAGAACCGACGGGACCATTTTTGAGTAGCATTCATTTGTGAAATTGATGAATCTAATTTACAAACCATCGTTAAAGCAAGCTTTACTAACGTCACTTGAACCCATATCATTTGATAATATAGTTTTCTTCAATTTCTGATAACTTTAGTATTGAAAACATCAAGGTAAGTCTCGATTACTCTCGTATTTTTTTGTTAGAGCCCTTAATGAGCGTTTTATTAACATCGTGGTCCAACTTTATCAACAAATCCAGAATAATGCAGGCTTAATCCAAGCAAAATTCGCCAATATCAAATCTCCCCAGGAATTCTTTGACGTCAGACGCTTTTCAAAACCAATAAACTTTTCAGAAGTTCAACAAAGAGTCACATACAATCTTGGTTACTTCCAGGCCAATTATGCAGTAATAATTGCGTTGTTGAGTCTTTACTCGTTGTTGACCAACTTATTATTGGTGTTTGTAATCATTTTCGTAGCTGGTGGTACGTACGTGATTAACAAGTTACAAGGTGAAGATTTAGTATTGCAGTTTGGAAGATTCAATACTCAACAGTTGTATACTGGATTGTTGATGGTTGCTGTTCCATTAGGTTTCTTCGCAAGCCCACTTTCAACCATCTTGTGGTTGATTGGTGCCTCAAGTGTCTCTGTTTTATCTCACGCCTCTTTGATGGAAAAGCCAATTGAAACCGTTTTTGATGAAGAAGTTTGAGTTTATGAATTCAGAGCCGATTCAAAGAGTGAAGAGGGGTGGGGGTGACGTTGGGACAGAGAAGAGTCTAGATAATACTTGAAAGAAAAATAGTGTTTTCTATTTTTTCGAGTTTGAATGATATCTAGATGCACCTAAGATATGCTGTCAGCATATTCGAGGTTGGTTTGGGGGATGTGTAAGTATACTAAATCATTGTTTTTTTTTTTTTGCTTCTATTATTTTCTAATCTCTTTTATTATTACTAGACAGTAAGTAATACATCTGTAACAATTGCGGTTAGCTTATAAATTATGTTCATAGGTGTGTTGGTGTCACTAACCATTTTTGAATCGTATAATAATACGTACGATCCAAATTGACAAAGTCAAATTGCCACAAAGTTGAAGGATGCAAGGTCTGGTCTATCAAGTGTCAAGACAGTGAGTATTTTACAACTCTAGTTACAGAGTACAAAAGTATTGATCGATTAAACAAAATATAAATAAAACCTGAATGTATACATAAACATCAACGGCATAATAACATGCACCTTTTCACCTACTGTTAAGTATTAATAAGTTCCAACAGATGATAAGAGATTCGCCACAATGACACCAACGTTTACAACAAAAACTAATTTCATTCCTTAGATGTTCATCTTAGTTCTTCTCCAGTGTCTTCTCTTAGCATTGTAACGGATGGTGTTGTTAGTCTTTAATCTGATCCATTGTGGCAATGGTCTGTTTTGCTTTTGGGCCTTAGCCATCTTTTGCTTGGTCTTGAATGATTTTTGGGACTGCAGTGGAAAAGAGGAAAATCAATAGAAAGTTAGTATTAGACTTGACTCATGATGCGGTTCTGATTATGGTAAACATCCATTTGACTGGCTCAACTGGACCGTGGATGCAAAATATTTCTTCCATAGTGAAACAAAGAGAACACCGCTCCAACTTCAATATCTACAGGTAGCTGGTGAATGCTGGATGCAGAGCTCATCTAGAAAACCATCAGCTGCCAAGTTTCTAGCCTCCCACTCAGCGCTCAACAGGCCATGCTCGCAATCCAGCTGACCATACATCGTTCGCATTCCACAATGCCATCAATAATTTTTCACTCTTCTTGGGTGCTTGCCAATGAATGGTACACAGCGACCTCCTCACCTTCAACTCTGACGTTCTACCATAATCGCACCATCAAACTGAATACATTTACATACAGGCATCTTTAAAATAATCTAAACTTAGTAGCTTCTTAACTCTCTATACTAGCTATGCTATTTTTTGATTAATATTCAATTTTAGATATACTCAATTACTCTCTGAGAAACCTCACAGACACACAACCTAGGGACGAAAAAATTATTCCGTACAAAAACAGGTTTAGTAGTGCTTGAAATATCAAAATCTCCTTTGGCACTACTAAATCCCAAAACAGACCAAGTGTGTGACTGTGTTTTTCCCGTTTGCAATTCCTCGCCACAGACAGGAAGCATCGCGGTGTCCGGATGGGAACCATTTGATATTTCAGTCACGACCATTGTATTTTTCTCAAATTTTTCACAATCGTGCGCCAGAGTCCATAGTATGCTTGTGTGTGAGTGAGAGTGTTGTGTTTGTGAGCAGTGTGAGTTCTGGTATATGGAAAACAAGAGTATGGTAAATGAGCCTAAAAGGCGTCATATAGGTAAGGTATTTCAGTTGTAGTACATCACATCATATATATAAAATGACCAGAACATCAGTCTTAGCTGACGCTTTAAATGCCATCAACAACGCCGAAAAGACCGGTAAGAGACAAGTTTTGATCAGACCATCATCAAAGGTCATCATCAAGTTCTTGTCAGTTATGCAAAAGCACGGTTACATTGGTGAATTCGAATACATCGATGACCACAGATCAGGTAAGATCGTCATCCAATTGAACGGTAGATTGAACAAGTGTGGTGTCATCTCACCAAGATACAACGTCAAGATCGATGACGTTGAAAAATGGACCGACAACTTGTTGCCAGCCAGACAATTTGGTTTCGTCATCTTGACCACCTCAGCCGGTATCATGGACCACGAAGAAGCCAGAAGAAAGCACGTTTCAGGTAAGATCTTGGGTTTCGTTTACTAGATTCGATTCGAGTTGGAGAAGGGGGAGAGTTCAAGCAGTATATGTTTTTTAGATTTCAGGTTTAATTATTGTAATTATTTGAGTGTTGCACTAGCTGGAGGTAGAAAACCATGTTCTTAGTTTGAGTCTAGATTTGTCTATGCCATCTACATAAATAGAATACCACAAAATGTTTTGTAATATAGATCACTGAACCGTAGACTGAATGTGCTCTTGAGCAGTAGTACTCCAGGTAGGCAGAATATAGTGAGCAAGTTAGTGGTGCACAGATGTTGCGACAACTTGGAGAAAATATCACGTGATTAGGGTATATAGCCCTCTGTATATCTGGAAACATTCTTACACCTTTTTTGATTTTGTGAGAAAAACTTTTTTTTTGCTCGTAGGTTTCGCAGGCTTTCACCACCCAACCTTTGACCTAAACAATCTCAAGCTGCAATTTGTGAGAATTTTCAATTTGCAAATATATCAAAATTCATATATCTAGCTTTAACACACTGTCTTGATCTTATTGCTTCCATAGATATTAAGAAAAAATGGCTCCACGTATGTGATATATCATTTATAAGCTGAATTACTGATTGTTTGTTGAATCGACATTGGAAATGAATAGAAACCAAGCAGTTCAAAGTAGCCAATGTTATTGAGTGTGGAACATAGAGAAAGGGTTGAAAGCATTTACCCAAGTGCGAAACTTGCTGGAGATTATCGTTCACAAGTTTAGGCGGCGTAGGATGTCATACCAGTTGGCACTCAAAAGCATATTGGGTTGCAGCCAAGATCACCCTATTTTATCGAGGCACTAGACTTGGTCTAAATGTCCATTGACCACACTCACTGATACAAATGGAACTCATTTACAATTGCATTTATTGATTTGGGCAATTTGATATTGCATGTTATCGAAACGAGAGGAAATGACTCAACTGATTTGTCTTGCTGCATTTCAAGTTTGACTTTCGGAAGGTCTAATCTCATCAGATCAAACATTGATATACTATCTGTAGTTTCTATTCATCGACATGGTTTTTTCAACTTCAACAATCTGCCTTGGATGCACAGGAAAATTGAAAGGTTCAAAAGTACTAACATTTTTCATCATTTTTGACTTTACTATAGAAAACGTTACTCTTGGTCCACAAGCCAGAGATGGTCAACAAGTCTTCGGTGTCGCTAGAATCTTTGCTTCATTCAACGATACTTTCGTCCACATCACTGATTTATCAGGTAAGGAAACCATTGCCAGAATTACCGGTGGTATGAAGGTTAAGGCTGATAGAGATGAATCATCACCATACGCTGCCATGTTAGCTGCCCAAGATGCTGCTGCTAAGTGTAAGGAAGTTGGTATCACAGCTGTCCATGTTAAGATCAGAGCTACAGGTGGTACTCACACCAAGACCCCAGGTCCAGGTGGTCAATCAGCTTTGAGAGCTTTAGCTAGATCAGGCTTAAGAATCGGTAGAATTGAAGATGTCACTCCATGTCCATCTGATTCTACCAGAAAGAAGGGTGGTAGAAGAGGTAGAAGACTTTAGATGTCGTTGCTTTTTTCGAATTGGAAATCAAATCATTTTATATTATTACTGTTTGGGTTTAGTTGTAAATTTTGTTTTGTAACAGAAAGAGGTATGCTGTGTCTTTAGCACTACTTTATTTTAATCAATGTACGCATTTTACTATTTCGCTGTCAGTAAAAGAACACATTCAAGATTTGGAGTCTTACATTATTCTTTCAAAACTATTCGAGAGCTTCACGAATCCTGTTGCGATATCTGAAGCTAGAACTCAAGGCATAGTCAGATAGCAAATTTTTTCCAAATAAAAGTGACTACTAGCTATTTGGTTTGCATAAATGATTGATATCTACTAGCCCCTTTGCCATAATTTCTCCTCCTGGACCACCTCTTGCAAAAGCCGTTGATAAATTTCACTCTTGTCTTTTACCTTTTTAAAAACGTGAGGTTAGGCGAGTCGTGATATGGTACATATATATCAAATAAGTATATGTTATCTTTCTAATATCACAGAATGCGTCAAGGTTTCAAAAGTTACTGTGAAACCCCCAAAGGTTGTTTCACCAAAGGCTGTTTCACCAAAGGCTGTTTCACCTGAGAAAGAACAAAGAAAGCTTTCTCGACATGATTTCATATTAGACAGTTTATTTTATGGCTTTTATTAAAGCTTCCAAGGTTCTTTTTCCATCCAAATAAGCGTTTAGTCCGTTTAAATAATAGATAGAGGGTGCTTGGGTGCTTACTTGTTATTTATTATGTATGACGCAATGTCAAAAAGTGAAAAGTGCAATAGAATAAATGAAAATTGGATGAAAGCTATGTTCAGGAACACACCTCCCATAAGACTTACATCGCTAGATAGATTCACCGTCCGTATGAACAGTTTGTAGTTCGTTAGAATGGTAACTGACTATACATTGTCAATCTCACTGCTTGATTCTGAAAATGGGATCTTTTGGTGTACTCAATCCAATATTTCATTGCGCTTCCAAAAAGGGAAAAACAATCCCCCATACTGATGTTTTAGCTAATTACATCCAAGGAATTCATAATTACAAGCTGGTACTATTTGAATTTGAATACACCCTTACTAAGGGCTGGTTTGATTTTTGTTGGACAACAAATCATGTATTGTACAAGTGTCAGGCTGAAGTAATTTTGAGTTCTGTAGGTATCCGAACCAGAGTGTTCCCCTTTAGTGAAACTAGCAAAGTTACAATACCCTCAAGTAATCCTTGTAGAAGCTGTAAGAAAGTTGAGAAAGACGATGTGTATATGGTTGATAAATCCCATACTCTGCATGTTTTGAATTCTGGCCAGAGAATACAGCGTACATTTTCATCACCTCAACATCTAGGTATACACACCCTATTCGAACCAAGATATTTGAAGTAGGATAACTTTGTTGACACAACAAAGACAACTGATACAGTTAAAACGTAACTTATCATCATTAAAAGTCGTACGAGTTGAATAATACAAACAGGAGCTGGGTGTTATTTATTGACATGATTTTTTGTACAGTAAAAAATGTAAACATATAGTGAACGCAGATATCAAAAGAGTTACTCGATTAGGAAGAGATGTACGAGGTGCCTTATCAACAAATTTGTATAAAAGATTAAGTGATACCCACCTTCAAGTAAGCCCATAATGCTTGTTTTAATCATATTATCATCATAGTAATTTCATTGATATTCGAATATTCTGCTGGCTAGAGAAAATAATCAATATTCACAATATGTTAGGGAATGTCATGTCTGACAAAGCAGTTGTTCTTCTTGCAGGACTTGTTATAAGTGTTTTAGTCTCACATAAGCAAATCAAAGCAATTTATAAGAAATACAGAACAAAAGCTGTACCAACAAAGGCAAAGGACGGTTATTCATCAAGTCCAGATGAGCCAATCCCTGAACCATCCCCACTATACATCAGACCAGATCAGGTGGGAACATATGATGATAGACCTTGGAGACCATTTAGATGGCCATACCATCAAACTATGAGTATTTTCAAATTGGATCCAAATCACTGGTTGGATATGGATAAATATTACTTGCATTATATTCAAGAAAAGGAGAGAATCTTCCATACCTATGGTGACGAAAATATTGGCCATTTACCAGGTTCTGAAGAAGCCTGTTACGAGTTGATGGAGGTTGTCAAAAATCACATGTTGAAAAGATATCCATTATTATTCACCACAAAAGATAACGGTGTTCATGTCAAGAATGAGTTGACAGGTGAGGATTTGGATTTCTCTTTGCCATTGAAGAATGATCCGTTAATTTATGTTTCGAAGATGGCCAAGGAAGATTTTTACATTGTTTTGAAGAATAAAGAGGACGACAAACATTATTTGATGGCCGCTGTTGTTCCATTTCCAGGTGGGTCATTTGGTATCAAGAACAAGTTGGGCAAAAACTTGGATGTCATTCATACTCAAGTTCCATACTATGAGGAAAAGTTGAAAAGATCAATGGAGCGCTGGTTCGCTAGAATGACACCGGCTGATTTGGTTGAGAGAGCTTCGTGGTATATTTCATGGGATCACAAGTTGTTGTGCAACAATGTTTATGCATTGCAGGCAAGTGAGAAATTGGAGACCGAAGTGCCACCAACTGAGTTCAATGTTAGAATTGAAAGACAAACGTTGAGGAGATTACCAAAGTCACAAGCCATTATTTTCACAAACCATCCAATTTTCTATTCAATTGACGAGATGAAAGACGAGCCATTGGTCCCATCGTTAATCAAAAAGATTATATATGAAGCTCCAGAGGGTATCATCAAGTACAAAAGATTCGATGCATTCAGAGATAAGATTTCAAGTTATTTGGAGAGTTTGATCACTAGACAGAAGGATATGGGTCTCATCACGGATGAAACTCCAGTCAAGACGCTACCAACCTACCCATTTTCATACTTTGTTGGTAATAAGGATGAAGAGTATGGTTGGCCAAACCCTGCAGTTGGTGACCCAACTAAAAACTATCTCGATGTTGCAAAGGAGGAGATCCGTCAAGAGGAAGCTGCTAAGGATATCATAAGAAGTCAGAATGCAAACAAAGTTTGAGTTGCTTTTAGATGGTTTCTTGGTTTATTTATTTATTTGTTTGTTTGTGTTTCTTTTTTTCGTATGCTATTGCCATTCCGAGCTTTTCAACAAAATTGAGTTATGTTCACCAACTTCTTTCCTGCTTCGCCTAAATTTGATCTGCTTCTTGTCAATTCAGAAAAGGTTCTGGTAAAACGCCAAACCATTCCCAGCACTTTGTGCAGATTACCCCCAAAAGCCTTACGAAAGAGAATATTGATTATGTAATCATGAATTTTCAATAACGTTTCCTAAAGAGGAAATATTTTGTTTCGAGAATTAAAGTTACGCGTATTAGGTTTTTTTGCTCAATCCCTTATTTTGAAACACCAATTCTTGAACTGAAATATATATATATATAAATGTATGTAAGTAGAAATACTCAAACAAGCGTATATGTGTTTTCTCCTTATAGGATACCAACACAAAAACCTAACAACTATACTGTGCCAAAGTAATGAGAATCTCATCAACAGGAACAAGCCCAATGAGAAAGAGACAGTCTGCTTATAACTCAGACTTTGAGGATTCAGGAGATGAATCGTTATTCTCATCACCGACAACCAAAAGATCCAAGAAACCAGTCAAGAAACAAAAAGTGTTGGGAGATATCACATCAACAGCAAACAACACAATGATCACAGGACTATCAACACCTCCAGTAACACCGCAAAAGCATGATAGAACGATACACATTACTGATGATAAGCCACCAAAATTCAAAGGATTCAACGAAACACCGGCAAAGTCAAGATCAGTCTATGGCTTGGGTAAAGCTTTGTTTCAAAGAGGTTCGAAACAGATAAATGGTCTGCTGTTGATATCTAGAGAACTGGAATCTCGAGTGTTGGGAGACTTTCTCTTGCACAATATTGTCAACCTAAAATCAGACTCACTCTATATATCTGGCCCTCCTGGAACAGGTAAATCATTATCAACAGTGAACGCAATAACGAAGTTGATAAACGATCACAAGGTGGTAACTGAGGTAGAAGATCAAGTATTTCATAATTTGGAGTTAATTAATCCAGAAAATGAAGAGATTTGTATGCGAAAATTAGCTTTTATCAATGTTAACTGTATGATCGTTACTAGACCCGATCAAGTATATAACTTGATAGCGAGAAATCTATTGGGCTTGAGCAGTGGTTCAAAGAAGTTTTCATCACTGGAACTCGTTGAGTTGTTGGCAGATCATAACGTCGCAGATACAACAGTTGTAATATTGGATGAGTTGGACAATCTAATTACAAAGAATCAGCAGATCTTATTTGATCTATTCTCTTTTGCATCATCCCTTCAAAGCTCCGATAACAAGAACCATCCTAGATTGATTTTGATTGGAATTTCAAATGCGTTGGATTTGACAGATAGATTTTTGCCAAGATTGAAGACCAACGGTATCGATCCAAAAATTTTACAATTTCTACCATACACAGCGGACCAGATAAAAAATGTCATTATTGGGAAGTTGAAATCGATCAATAATGATGACGACTGTTCAATTCCGCTTATCCATCCGGCTGCAATTCAGCTATGTTCAAAAAAGACTGCCGCAAATACAGGTGATTTGAGAAAGGCTTTTGATATTTGTCACAGAGCATTAGAGATTGTTGAAGATGAAGCATATTTAAAAAACTATAACGCTGACTTCTTGAAAATCAAGGCAGCCGATGCACCAAAGGTATCAATTGCACATATCGCGAAAGTGTGTAGTATAGTCTTCAACAATAACAATGGTGCAAATGGGGGAAATTCAGCTAGCAATGTTACGAAGTTGAAAAACCTAAACTTGCAACAAAAGACAATACTGTGCTCATTACTGAGGTTCAACCACAGTAATACCAAGCCCTCAACAATCAATGAGTTCTATGAGTACTACAAGACAAAGATCAATTTGGATAAGTTGGTGACAGTCTTGAAAAAGGGGGAATTTGTAGAAGTTATCAACAGCTTGGAAAGCTTTGGGGTTGTCAACACTTGTGGCAGTAGGTCAAGTAGCCCAACGAAGAGGAAAAACCTTGAGTTTGGTATGAACAATATAAGTGCCAATTTCGATAAGGCTGATCTTTTAAAAACTGTTGAGGATCTACCAATGTTGAAAAAAATAGTTTTATATAACGACAATTAATTAGTATTATAATGTATATTATTATCGGTGTATGGGTGCAAAAATAGTAAACAACGTAACAAGGGCTCTAGTATCACCGGTGGCTGATTTTTGGAATTTGAAGGATTTAGTTGAGTAAGGGAAAAAATGGCAAAAAAAAAATTGCTGAAAGAATTAGGAGAAATTTGAACAAACGAATTCAAATACAGGACATTTGAACAGTGGTGTACATCCAAGATCAACATTGGACTTGTAATCATTTATATCCAGGTGAACTTGAACAAGCACCTTATCAAGCGTGACTGATCATTTCTGATTTTGTTCGATTATTTTTCAGTTTAGGTATACCAAGACAAAGCAAACACAACATAAAGGAGTTCTATCGAGGTTTCTTGTAGGACTTTATCATTAGGAAAGATGTCTGATAGAAACACAGGAGGCCATAATCCTGGGGAGGATTCTAGAGGCGTAAGAAAGTTTAGTGGGGGCATCAGGAAGTACAGTAATCCAAACAGATATAACAGTGTTGGAGGCTCCAGCGGCAATGGAACAAGACATAGCAACGATACGTGGCATGACAATAGAAGAAGTTACAATAACAACAGCTCGATTTCTCCAGATGAAAGGTATTCTCACAGATCAGGTAGTAGCGATGAGCATGTCTCCAGAAACACAGTAGGACTGGAACGTTATGGAGGGCTAGGAGCAAATAAGTTCAACAGACTGAGTTCGTCGAGCTCAATTAACTCATCAACTGCAAATAGACAATATGATTCAAATCCACTCCCCGGACAATATCGTACACAATCATATTCCGAGAGAAACTCATTCAATAGATCTGCTTCATCATCAATGGTAAATAATCAAGATAGAGGAGGAGAAGGATATTATTCTAACTCAGATTATCATAACGATACTGGCAACAATCGCCGTGCCTTCTATTCTGGTAATAGGACGGGTGATTTGATGACAACATCTTCCTTAGGAGGAAGTGGGAGGTATAACGGATCGACTAGTTCAAATGGCGGTGCATCATATGATAGCAGACGAGATGAAACTTATTCTTCAAGGTCAAGGTATGCAGGAAGTAAACCTTACAGACCAGATTATTCGAAAAGAGATGATATCAGATACAGAAGTTATGATAGTAGAGAATACCATTCGCTGAATACGTCAAGGAGACAAAGTACATCAACTGGAGTCTTACCCAAACCAGCAGGTGCATTGGCTGTGGCATCAGCCTCTGTATCCAATGGAAATAATGTTATTTCTAACAATATTGTCAGAAAACTGATACCCCTTGATGATGATGAAGATTTGATATATGGATCCATCAGACAAGAATACAAGAAGGTTAATTATGACCCAAAAGTCAAAAGAATTGAAGCCACTGACAATGAATTGATCAAACGCTCTGTTTCTCCAAATACAGATGGTAAGAAACCAGTTCTTCAAACCGAAGTCAAATCAGAGTCTCTCAAAGAAGATAATTTAGACTCAGTCACATTTGATGTGAACACACAGGAAAAAGACAATGATACAGAAACAGGAGAGTTAACTTCTAAGATTGAAACCAATAAAGTAGAACAACCAACCGATGTGTTATTTGAACCAAAAGAGGAGAAGTCATTTGAAACTGAAGCTTCCGTTGATCAAGATCTGGATCAAATTGAGTTCAAATCAAAAGCTGGATCCAAGATATCGTCCCCAGCTCTTGAAAATAATATTTACAACGGATCACCCAAGACTTCACTTGAATTAACCACAGCGGTAAATAATGCGGTAGAAAAGGAAACCAAAGATCTTGACGTGAATAAGACTGAACAGAAAGATGAATTTGCCAAAGATGAAGCCGAAGATGAAGCCAAAGATGAAGCCAAAGATTATATCACTGAAACGGAAACTGTCGTAGATACTTATATGAAGGAAGAACCAGTCGTTGAAGAAAATGTGAAGAAAAGTCTTGCTGATGAGAAGGAGTCGCAAAGCAAAGTTACGTATTTTTCTGATGTTTCACTCGAAGGATGTATATTTCCAATGAATAGATTGGAAACCAAATTGTGGGATTTGAAAAGCGAAGATAAGATCGCTGTCAGGTCATCATTGCCTTATTTGATACCTCAGCCAGTCAATAATTTTTCAAGATATGCCTTCTTCAAGGCTAATATGGTAATTCACAAGCAGTCAGTCAAACCAAAATTGGAGTTGAAATTGGCGAAAATAAAGAAGCATTGTCACTTCAAGACACAAAGGCTATATTTGGAATACCATGATTTGGATTTGAGCTATCAGAACAGATGTCAGAAGATGGAAGAGCAGTTGAACATGCTCCATCCAAAACAAGTATCAGTTGAACCTGAATCTACTGCAGATACTAGTGTTGTTTCAACTACTGCTGCTGCTGCTGCCATCAACCAAGAATCAACTAGAGGGAGCCGTAGGAGTCGTCATCATGGTGATACGGTCAGAACTGAAGCTGAATTTTTGGAAATTTTACGTGATTTGGAACAGGAAAGAGAACAGGATCCTTTGTATAAAGCACAACATGTTGCTGCCATCATTCCTGATATGATTATCAATCCGCTAGAGCAATCATTGAAATTTATCGATGTTAACAATATGGTAACGGATAAAGCGCAATGGGCAAGCCGTTTGGATGCAGACCTTGTGGATAACTTCACTGAGCAAGAGTCGGAAATGTTTACCGAAGCCTTCCTTTCTTATCCCAAGAAGTTTGGCCGAATTTCACAGGCAATGGAATACGGCAGAACACCTGAAGAGTGTGTTTTGCATTATTACAAGTCAAAGAAACAGTTCAATTACAAAAAGCTACTCGAGCAGAAGAAGAAAGCTCGCAAGGCTGTTGGTGGTCGTCGTGGTCGCCGTGGTATTATCAAATCGCGTAATGGTACGCAAACTCCCATCGCAACAAGTAGTTCTCAAGATGTCAACCTTGATAAATCAGAGGAGCTCATCAAAAATATCAACGATAGTCTAGATGCTGAGAACTCATTGCCAGTTGATTCAGAACAACCGGAGCTGGAAGGCGAAGATAAAGAAGAACAAGGCGAAGAGGAAGTTTCATATACAGACACTGGAAGGCGCAAGAGAGCTGCTGCTCCTACATTCGCTGAGAAAGAAGTCAAGAAACGTTTAAAGAGTACCGAAAATGATGAAGATCAAAAGAAAAAACAGCGTGCCAACAAGAAGCCAGATATGGAATTGGTCGAACAGGAAAGTAAGTTGCAAATAATCGATGTGGCCAAAGCTATTCCACCAAAAGAGGAAGATGTGAAGAAGCCTGATGTGATAGAGAGTACAGTTTCTCCTCTGCCTCAAAATGTCTCCATTGAAGCTGCTCATCAACTTGAACTATTAAAAACATATAATGGACCTGAATTGGAAATGCCACCTCAATTCCAGCCGACTAAGACCAAGAAGGAGAAAAAGCCTCATGTTACCAGTTACTGGAGTATTCACGATACGAACAAATTTCCAGATATGTTGTCCAAGTATGGTACACAATGGCAACTCATTGCCGAAAAGTTACAAACTAAAACAACTACAATGGTTCGAAACTATTACAACAAGCAAACAACAGACGGAACAGATGGAGCGCCGAGGATTGAATGGGTTGCCATTGCTGAAGAAAGTGATCGTAAAAGGCTTGCAGCACAATTGCCCCAGACATTTGTTCCTCAGTTACTTCAAAATTCTGCAAATGGTGATAGACTTCCCCTCTTAGATGCACCATTTCAACGTCCACCACACTTGATGGGCTCACTTTTGAACAACGAGAGTAATGCTGTATTATCATCATCATCCTCTTCGTCGTCATCGTCATCGTCGTCTATGTCTGGTCCTTCGCTGTATCCCTTATACTCATTACCACCACTAACCACAAACCATATGCTGAAAAAGATTTCAGCTCACATGCAAAGCAACTCAAATCCATCTCCAACTTATAAGAACACTCCACTTGTTGCAGTTTCATCTATTTCACCTTTAGCGGATGTCAAAAATTCATACCAGAGATCATCCATCATGAGCTTGTTGAATGCTGAACCATCGTTGCCACCACCACCATCATCATCATCAACGTCAAGCAATGGAGTCTTGGAAAGTATTTTGAATCCAGTCTTAAATCAGCAACCAGTTGTAGAGCAATTACCAAGTTTCCAATCATCATTGGATGCATTAGCTGCAATTGCATCTTCTGCATCAAATGGTGAAGCCCAGGTTTCTTCGGCAAGTTTGTCCAATCCAACCTCCTCAGCAACACATGAGTGAAAAAAATCGCATTGTTTTGTGACAATTTATGTACAGGATGATGAGGTCTCTGAAGTTTCTGGTTTGTCTCTTGTCGCTAAAAAATTGACAATTTTACTCATACTAATACAGGTACTCTCTCAATCTATGCTGGGGCTCAGTTGTTTCTTTATAGAAAAATAATGATTCATTTTTCAATTCTTTCCATGCTATTGTTTGGATGTGTATTTTAGATATATAGCTCTTGCTTTTTTCATTCTTTTGAGATTAGGCCTATTCATTTATGAGCCTTTTTACCACTGTAACAATATTATTGATAAACTTTTTAGTTCAAAATTTCATGTAATCCTACCTGGTAAACCTTCCAGGAAAAAACTACAATAGTATATCCTTTCACCAGCAACCCTGACAGTTTCATTTTCTCAGCGACTTTTCATCTTATCAGTCAAAAGAGGTTTGGATGAGGAAAGTAAACACAGGTTTATCGAAGACAGACAAAAATGGGAAATGAGGGTATATTAACAGAAAAAAGGAACAAAAAGAGGAACAGACAAAAACATTTTATTGAAGGAATTGCAAGTAGTAATTTAAACGATAAAAACAGTGATGTGGTAATAATATAATAATAATAAGGGTAATGATAAATAAGTAACTCATATACTATTTGAGTTATTAAAAAAAGAATGAGATCATGAATGGGAATTATAATAGTAAAAATGAATGGAGTGAATTTTCTTGGGAAAAGAAAAAAAATCTAATTCTCAATGAGTGGTGGTGAGGGGTGCTATTTTTTTTTTGACTGGTCGGAATATGCTCATGCAACATTGGCCACCAATAATAACATAGTTTGCTCAAGTTTTGAAGGCCTAATGCTTTCTGTTTCTTGGAGCAGGACTTGGAGTTGGAGTACCACTTGCCATCTTGACATTCTGTAAATTGACATACTCGTTGATTTTTGAAGCAACACCTCCTCTGACCAGCTTGACCAGCTTTGATCTTCTTGAGCCCGACTTTCTGTAGACTTCAATGTAGAATGCGATGAACAAGACCAAATATGATGATAAAATTGCGCAACCCGAATAAGCGGCAATCATGGTTCCTGCACAATTAGCACAGTATGGCAACAAGTCACTGAAATGATTGTGGACAATCTTTTGATACGTTGCAAAGTACACAAATCCAATATCAATAAAGAACTGGATGATTTGAAACCTTGTGACCCATTCCTTCCACCAAACTCTGATTCCTCTAGCTGCTAAGAAGTAGTAAAAATACATAATGACATGGACACCCAAGTTCAACAAGATGACGACCCATGAGATTGGTGTCTTACCAACTAACTGAGTGTAGCATAACAAGGCAGTAGCACCATGGTGATAAGTATGCAAAAATGTCAATTTTTTTTGCTTGACGACCAAAAACAAAGTATCGAAAAACTCGTAGAACTTTGTCAAGTAGTTCAAGTAGTACAACGTGACCAATTCCTGAGTCCAAGCATCTTCGTCACAGATGGCAAAGTACAAACCATGCTTGTAGATGATTGGGATTAATTGCTCCAACAACAATATGTACAACAACGACGATAAAGAGGTCAAGAAAAAATTGTGCAACTGGAATAATCCGTTCAAAACAAATGGCTTCAAGCCCAACTTCTTGATCACCAGCCTGCCACCGAATATTACTAAGTAGTACAACGCGATCGTTTGTAACACAGGAGTCAACGTGGTTAATGGGTATTTACCTGGCAAAAATTCAAACTCGGATGGTACGAATTCACCCTTCGTTATCAATGTGGCATATTCATCAAAAATTGGCCAGAGCTTCAAACCAAATGGTTGTTCGAAAGATGGAATAGCAATCTTCTCGATGATCGACATGGTTAATATGAGTTACTTAGTTGATAAAATATCCTAATCAGAATTCACTTGGCTTCAACTATCTATGTGGTTGGTCAGAAGTATGAAAACAGCACGGTGTTTGCAATTGGTAAACAATTGCACAAAACAGAAAACAGAGGAGAAAAAAAAAAAAATTCAACGCGATAAAGGTAGTTCATCCAAATGCCAAAACCCCGATTAGGACAACAGCATGTGATGGATATTTTTGTCTGTCATTTTTCACCACGTGTAAGTAAGTACCCACCTCTTGCTAGTAATAATAGTTATTGAGTTCAAAGCCATCCTTGGGATGAGAAACGAATTTGAAGCCGTCAATCTCCAAGACTCTCAAGCTCTTGTTAGCACCGAACATGTATGCAACATCATGTTTGTAAATTTCCTTTATTTCCAAGCGGTACTTTTCCAAATAGTGATTGAGTAGAGCAAACGTATGAGCGGACGGTTTCAAGAATGGGTGCGATTCATCAGATTCAGCAACGAAGATGAAATTGTAGTCAAGGTCTTGAAGTAGAGCTGTTTTAGCGTAGTAGACCAAATCATTCAAGCACGAGTTGTATATGTGGGGGAACTTATCTTGCAGTTTTGAGAGTTTGATTTTTGATGTGATGTAGTTTGCATCTATTCTGCAGTCGTAAGCATTGAGTATTTTGAAATGATGAATGAGCGATGAATGCCTTGTTGTTAAAGCGCGGAAGTACTCCCTTGAGAAGGATCTTTCACAATACGTCAATCTCTTTAGATTCGGTAGCAACGCTAACGTTGCCTCGTTCACCTTGAATTCTTGACATTGCAAGATCTGCATACAAGAATATGACTTACAATCGTTGCACCAAATGTTCAAATCAATGTGCAAATATTGCAACTTATTCAAACGAACGAACAACTCTTGAAAGAGGTTGAACATGGAAAATTCCCCAATCACTGACGCCTGCAAGTGATCGTACGATTGAACACAATGCTTCAATTGTAACTCGACCAAGTCATTTGTACTGTTGTTAAAAAACTCATCAAACAAGGCTTCCAAAGAAGGGAAGTTCAGCTTCTCAAACACCAATCTCTTCAAGGTCTTGGAAATCTTAAGACCAGAGTTTGTGAAATTGACAATCAAATTATCCGAGGAATAAAATTCCGAGCTGAATGAATTGAAAATAAGCTCATCCAATTTAAGGTCCTTGAAAATTGGTTTGACATACTTCTGAATTAGTTTGAGGGTTACCAGTTTTTCATTTGTGGGATTGTAACCTCCAACCATTAAGCTTTTTATTTTTCTGAGGTTTAGTAGATCTAAAACATCATATACATTCTCGAATGCCTCATATGTATCTCTATCCAGTATTGAAATGTCTAGTGCCAATTTTTCAAGCTTCTTACTGCTCGAAACAATACTGGCCACTTCATAAGGATGAATTGATTTACACATAAACTTTCTCAAATTTTTTAGACTGATGATAAAGTTTGTGAAGATGAATAACGGCACGTAAACGAAGGGTGATTCGCTTGAGTTCCACCAAACTTCTCGAATGAGCAATGCGAGCTTGGGGTTTGACATTGTTCGACTAATAAAGCCTGATAGTCTGTCGACTTCAACGATGGATTTTGAACCATCTTTCTCAAAAATGATCTCAGCTGGACTCCCAAGGACTGCTGGTTTATTCAATTTGGTAACTTTGCCGGTTATTAATATCCGCTCATATAATTTCAGTTGAACTAGCTCAAGCAAAGATGAGCATGTTAGCATCAAGTTTAATAGATCATTTGTTGACAAAATATGCCTTGATGATATTATTGTAGATAGTATTTCATCTGGTAGCTGGGTTATTGAAGTTAGCATTATGAATTCACTTGATTAAGGTTCATCGCTTTCATCTGGGTCCTCAGTTTCTAAATTTGTCATCAGATCCCAAACAAACTCTGAACTATGCTCAAGATTCTTTACAAGGATTGATAACCGGCCTGTTGACTTGAACCTGAGGGCAGAATACGAAGTCGAACACTGTAAATCAAAGTTGACCACCATCATAATAAATCTATTTATCTTTCTGATTTTATTTTGTAAGAATTACAAACTTTTCATGATATTTGAACTTTTTCAACCTATTTATAAGACCAACCAAAAAATAAGAAAAACAAACCATCAAAGTCAGGCTAACACTTGTGAGACCATTCATGCTCAACCTTTCCCCACATAATATCCTTCAACTTATGGTTCAAGAATTTGGAAAGTTCTCCCCATCTTTCGTCAACAGTTGTTGGAATGTTGATCTCCTCCCCTTTAGGACCCTTGATGTAGCCTACTGGAGTAATGAAGTAATAGGTGCCGCAGGCAAATGCTTCCAAAATCTTACCTTCCTTTGATTTCTCAATCAAATCATTTAAAGTGAAAGTTCTCTCAACGATTTTGAAGTCTGGTTTCTCTTTTTGCAAAAGTTCCAAAACCGACTTTCTCGTAATACCAGGTAAAATCAAGCCAGTAGATAATGGACAAGTGACAATCTCTTTTTCACCATCGTCATTTATCCAACTGACAAAAAAGTTTGAGCCACCCAGCTCAGTGACAATGTCATCTTCACCGTACAACCATAAAACTTGCTCACAGTCGTTTTCTCTACAACTTTCGTCCATTATATGAGTAGGTCCATAGTTGGCACCTAATTTGGCATTACCGAATCCACCTGGCCAAGCTCTGACATTCTTTGATGTGTCATTGGAAAGTAATCTCATTGGTTTGAAATCAGATTCATAATCTACTGCTGGTAAACTCTGAGCAGCAATGACATACAATTTTGATTTTTGAGGTCCTTTTAAGCCAAAACAATTTGATGTGAGAATATGATTGGGTCTGACATAGACGAAACCACCCTCAGGGACAAATTTAGCATCGATCTTCAACCATTCATCCATAACTTTCAAAAATTCATCACCATCAAACGTCGGTAATGCCAATCTTGCAGAAGAAGAGTTCAATCTAGCCATATTCTCAGTTGGTCTGAAAAATCTGACTGAACCATCCGACTCACATTTATAACCTTTCATGCCTTCGAAACATTCAACCGCGTAATGTAAGACACCAGCACTCGGATCCATTCTGAAATCATCAGTTGGGATTATAGTTGGTGCATGCCAACCAGTTTCTGAATCATAATCAACAACAACCATATGGTCAGACAATGAACCTCTTGGAAGATCTTTTAACGGATCTGTGAAAGTGGTCGGTGTTGCCTTCTTGGTGATTTTTAATTTTGAAGCGTCGATTTGCAGTAAACTCATTGCAGTGTATATATCTATATAATGTAGCTAGATGATAATGTGCTAGATACTCTGCTGAACTTTTAAATCTGAGAAATAAAACTATGGACTTGCTTATCTATTTATCTGCTTATCGTACTCCATATAATTAGTCATAGGGCAACGGCAGTAGGCGCACAAAAATAAACGGGTACTCGCGTAACAGGTTTCCAAAATTTTTCAGCCTAATGTATAATAAATCAGTCATCTATCAGAAGTAGCATACGTCAGCAATCTCATAATGCCTTGAAGTTCACAGGAAACCAAAAGAAAGAGAAGATAACATTTTTGGGGAATAAGAGTGGACCAAGCTAAACGAAAAATCAAGAGAGTTCGACTCTGCTATTGTTGACGCAGATATCAAGAACGTCCTTGACACTTTTAACCACGTCTTCCGAGTTCACACCAATTTTCTGAGCAACAACGCCATAAATTCTATCAATTATCAGTATCAAAGATTTGAAATCCGCTGTATCCTCTTTATCGCTAACGTTACTGAAGAGGGATCTCGTCAAGAAAAGTTTCAAAAACTCCAAGTCAATTGCTAATTGCTGAAATCCACCTATCTGGAAATCGTTTCTTGCGGTTTTTGTAAAATCTTGTAATTTAACTGCAATTTGCCTTGAGACTTCTTTCAAATTTTTTGTAGTCAACTTTTCTGGAATTTTCAAAGAGGTTAATCTGGCTTTGGACTGTATCAAAATTGAAATCAATTCCTTCATGTATTTTGAAACAGTTGGTATCTGCGATGATGGTAGTTGTTGCATGGACCAATTAACTTTGTTGAAATTTTTCTTGAAAATAGTGTTTATCTTGTTGGAAACTGGTTTTCTCAAAGAGTCTGAAATTTCCAACTCTAAATTGTTCAATAGCACCATAATTTTCAATTTTGAGTTTGATAGCTTTGACTTGAAATTTCGGTCAAAAAGTCCAATCAAATCAGGCAATATGGCCATTCTAAACTTGAAAAAGTTTGTCAAGATGACAAACTTTGCATCAAAGTTTTCATCATCTCTATTCAACTCATCATACTGATTTGTTAAGAATAGAGTTCTTTTTAAATTATTCTCCACAAACAAATCTAAACTTTTTAAGAATTGAGTTTCAACTCCAGATAAAACTCTTTTTGATGGTAATATTTTAAGGTCGATGCTGGATCCAGATGAAGATGGTAAGTCATCTAGATATACAAAGTCTGAACACGTGATGATGAATCCGCTATAATATAATCCAATTACGTCTATCAAATCAAAAGTACGATCATAGACACGCAGTCTGTTGACATCCAAAACGCTCACCTTTTCGACATCATTTGTGAGGGCTAAAAGGGATGAAGCAATCAATGAAGAATTAATCTTCACTGCACATGTTTGAAACAATTCGAGTGACGACTTACTACGCGATATTGAGTTTGAGGAATTGATAAAATTTTGAAAAGTTTTTGATATGGCTTGATAGACCAAATTGTTTTGGATGGACGCAGTTATTGCATTTGTCAATGGGGGTAAAAATCCAAACTCGGATATGGTTTCTTTAACTTCGTCCTCAATCATTGGCCCTAAGTCTTTTGCATTGGTGACCAATCCATTGAACTGGTTAACATCATATGTGAAGAACTTCAATAACCTATCGCAATAGTCTAATAACAATGTCTCATTCTGATTTGACATTTTCTTGACTTCATAGCTAGTCAATTTCAAGTGTTGTTCAATACCGTTGCTGACCAGGCTATTAATCAGCAAAATCTCCTTTTGTTCTTCTTGTCTTTTCAATTTCTGCTGTTTGTGCTGTTTGATGAATTCACCATTTTGAAAAAATTCAACAATGCTGCTGAACTTTATTATACGATTCATAATTAAATCCATGTTAGATGCAAAGCTTCTTATCAACTTCCAAGTCTCAGAGACAACAGGTAAATCAGTGATCAAATCATTTTTATTTTTACTCAAATTATCCAAGAAGAATGATTCATTACCGTTTTTGATTATACTTATCAAAAACCCTAAACTTGAGGTCTTATCTTTATTGTATGTTGACAATGATTTTTTTCTCATTTTCAATATGTTGTTAACACAGTCATTAAATGCAGTGGTCATATCCTTCATAATCTTATCGTATTGAATGTTGATAAATTCCGTGATTGGGTTATCCTCAACGCCCAACTCCAACAATTTATAAATCAACGCGATGTAATTACGATCATTATTGATGTTAACGTTTAAGCTGTAACTTATGCTCAAATTTTCAATACTGACATTATTCAACTTGTTCCAGGTTATATGTTTATAGTCATTGATAATATTTTCAACTTCTAACCAGATTCTGTTCATTATTTTCGAATTGATAAGACTATCGTCTTCAACTGAATTATTTTCAAAAGAATTCAACATCTTAGTATGCAACGACTTACCCTTATTATAATGATAAATCAATGAGTCGTAATCTTTTGATTTGATATCATTTGTGAGATCTGTTGGTAAGTTGAACAAGAATTTGTTCTCCTCGATGAAGTTTAAGGTCGACCTTATTGAATTTTCTTTGTTTTTGGTTCCGATAACTGGGGATAGTATACTATCAGATTCATCGTTTGCATTCTTAAGATTCATATCCAACCTTTTGAAATTATCCACCAATTCATCCTTACCAAACCTTTCATATGAGTCGTCTAAAGCATTCTTGATGGTTATAAACTTTACAAATTGTTCATGCAAAATTTGATCAACTTTACGTTCTCTTTCTGAGATCAGTTGATCCAAATGTTCCAATTTTTGCAAAAGCTCATTGACCGACTTATCTTGATGAACATTTTTCAAGTAAGCTTCTGGGTTGAATTCGATTGAGCTGATCATGTACTGTAGTCTTGATGGATCTCTACTGTCGTCAATTATATCTTTATCGATTAGCTCGTCCATTATTGAGTTTGAAAATCCTAATGGATCAATATCGTCCTTCAAAATCACTGACAGTTTCCCGGTTGTCTCGAGCTTCTTGTTACTCATGATGTTATCTTGTTGGATCAACACTTGTAGCAATTCATATTGTTTATTCAAATCATGCTCATACTCAAAATCGTTTTCCTGGACAAAACTCGTAGGATGTGATGATCTCATGTTATAAAACAAATTGATCGTTTTCAGATTCGTTTCAAAATCACTATCTGAGTTTATGCTCATGTTTAAGTTCTGCTGTTCGAAGAATTGAGAGTTAAACTGCCGGACTGTGAGTTAGTAGATCTCTTTCAGGATATGTGTTTGTTTTTCTGGATAAATCAAGACATTTTTACGTAATCAAAATTGATATTTTACAAACTACTATTTATCCCTAATATTCATTGGCAGAGATGAAACTACAAACAAGGTGCTATGCTGTTCATTCGAAAGTAAAAAGATCATAGTGTAAAGTTTTGACTAAATAAAATTGGTGATACAGGTTCTCTAGTAAATAAAAGTATAAAACATTTATGCTGTCACAACCGTGTACAGTCAAAGAAAATTGTATTGAAGAGGATTTCAGAATTAGTGTGATCAAATTAGCTTGAGAAGAAAAACAATTAGTACCCAATACCCCCACCAAACCAGCTCTTCGAATTATCACTCAGATGTTGCTGGAACTCAAAAGACGGTAAAGTTTTCAAGTCGACGTTGGTGAAATCAATCTCATTAACTGTGTAGTTGGAAGTTCCCAAACCATTACTTATACCAGGGTTGCCGTTCAACCCATTTATCAACCCATCAAACGCATCCATACTCTCAATATTATTGACCAAGTCATTCGATTGGGTTTGCTGAATCATCGTGTTGGAGGGTTGCAAGCTATCAAACAAAATATCATCAAACATATCAAATGGTAACGATGACCCTGGATTTGGTATTGGTGTTGTATCATCAATATCGATATATTGAGAATGTTGATTGTTGTGTGAAGTCTGAGTGCTCTGAAAGTCTTGCTGCTGGCCTTCATCATATCCGATGTAATTGGGCATATTGATCTCAGTATTGTTATTGCTGTTAAGCAATGAAGAATTGTTTATCGATTCCGGGTGTGGCATTAATATTCCATTCTCTTCCTGTTGTACGCTTTGATACAAGTTTACATTGTTGAACTGCTGTTGTTGCACCTGTAATTGATGGAGGTGAGAGTCATTCAACTGCTGTGGTTGATGCTGTGGATGAGTGGAAGAGTATTGCTGTTGCATATGAAAGCGTTGGTCAGCCTGTTGCAACTGCAACTGTTGTTGTTGATGAAGTGTGGCATATTGCTGTTGCATATGCAGTTGTTGTTCAGCCTGTTGGTGCTGTAGCTGCTGCTGTTGTTGTTCAAAAATTCTTTGCTGCTGCTGTTGAATTAACACTTGCTTTCTTTGATTGGGTAAGATTGGAACTGGGGTAGTAGTTTTTATGTCTTGTAACACTGGACATTGATCAATACCAGAACCCGCATCTGCTGATCCCGACGATTGTGAATTCTTCAACATTCTAGTATAATTTTTGGTAAACAACTTACTCGAGCTAATCAAAACGTTATAGAAGAATTTGGTCAACTTCTTCAATCTCCAAGCATAATAGTAGTGTTTCGTCAATTTATCCAATTTATTGAGAAACGTTTTCAAATAGCTAAATAGCTTGTTCAACAACTCATCTTTGTTAATACCATTAGTGATCAATATTTGACAAATAACAGGATCATTCTGTTGCAACCTCAAAATCAAACTCAACAAAAATTGCATTGACCTATGGTTCAATATCATCAAGAAGGGATACGTTAATAGCTCACCACCTGAATCAGGAAAGAATTTGTTTGAGTTATCAAAAAATTGGACAAGAATGTTATAATTGTCAATTGCCAACAACAAAGTTCTTTCGAAATATTGATCAATAATCTTCTTATGATCTTCGATTGACTCTAGTAATTGTGGATTGATCTTAGAGCAATATTCGTTCCTTGAATCCTCATCAGGATCCATTAACTTGTCCATCTTGATCCCATTATCCTTCAACAATTGTTTCAACTTCAATTCGTAGTTCAAAAACAAAATGTAGTTCAAAATGAACAACAACATCTTGATTAACAAGAATATTCTTAGTCTGTAAATTCTTGTCGAGCCAGATAGTGAGGATTCTTTATTTTTATCAAACCTCATTAGTATCTGCGAGCAAGTCAATTGATATTCATTGAATGTCGTATTAACACCCTCACTGTTACCTTCCATGTTTGAATCATGTACAATTTGCGTAAGCCTATCCAACATATCATCGATTTCCGATTTGACAGGTTGTCTTTTGACATTTAATAAAGACTTCATCAGTTTTGATATTAGGACATTGACTTTATATTCGACTTTGAACATTTCTATAACCTTGCATTCTCGTTCGTAACTCATCTGGTCAGTCTCAGAGGTGCCTGTAAACGCCTTTTTGACTAATTCGAACTCAACTTCACCTGGTCTCTTACAATCCCAAAACTCGTTATAGTTATGGTGTCCATCCTGAAATTCGTCGTCGTCTATATCAATATTCAAATGTTTTGAATAGTCACCCAACGAGATATTTGTTATGACGTTTAAATTAATCAATGAATACCAAATCTTTCTCCACAAGTGTCTCTTTCTAAACAAATTTATAGAAACTTCTGGATTTGTTTTCTCATCACTTTGAAAGTTTTTAAAAGTTGAAGGGTCCCTGTTTAAACCAATTGTCTTTGCCAATGAGATCAATGAGTTCAAGAACACCGATGAATTCAAATTGATCTGGTCCGAATCATTGTTAATGGATGGGATCGAGGAGCTGTTTGAAGTTGTTGAAGAATGATGTCCGCTACCAGTATAACTGTCATCTAACTCAAAACCATCCTCTGGCGCCAATATGTTATAGAATTTCAACAACATTCCACACTGTAGAATTATTATTGAAGGCTTTGTCAACAACCTGATATTACCAAAAACTTCTTTAATCAAGTCGGTTAAGATTATCGGAACTTGATTTTCTGCTCTAATCAATATCTTTTCCTCATTGGTTAATGAGTGGTGATTAGAAGATTCTTGGTCAAATTTCTTTGGTAAGTTACTTGGTAATGTCAACCAACTCAACCTAATCAAAATCGTGGTAATACAGATGATCACAAATTCCTCATTATAATCATTTCCAATGGTATCAACTAATCTAATTTTCTGTGCATTGTTGGTATCCTTATCACCAATGATTTTCTGCAATTTTGACTTGAACGAGATCTCATCAATTATGGGTAAATGAAGGTAAAGTTTTTCAAAAAACCTATTGACTAACAACCAAACGATTCTTTTGCTAGGTAAATGTCTTTCAATCACAGATAATATTTGTTTCGTATTCGAATAAATGATCAATTTCAAATCGACTGGAACAACAGGCAGTTTATTCTTCTTACTGTTAACGCTCATCTTCTTCCTCTTTCGTGTGGGGTTCGATTCACAGCCAATAACTGGACAATCACTAGTTGGACTCAGCTCCTGATTATTGCTTGAAAAGCTCAGCAATCTTTTCATCTCATGATTGTGCAGCATCTTTTCACGGAAAATTCCTCTTGCATCACCTATCATCAAAGGACAAACTTTGGGATCGTCGTTGTCCTCATCATCTGCCAATCTTGCCAATTCCGTTCCTAACATTGGACATTTAGTATCTTCGGCGATTTGCTTAAATCCATTACCATGCTGAATGTTTGTAATCATGGGACACTGCAAGACTGATTGTGGTGGAACTGTTGCACCTGGTGCCTTTGGAAACTTTTTGAAAGAAGGCAGAAGCTTTTTGGTTGTTTTGCGGGTCTTGTTATCGTATACGATCTCCTTTTTGCCATTAACATTTGTTGTTGTTTGGATATCAAAAGGTGCTTCATCAATTTTATCATTATCGTTGTTTGCATGAGCACGCTGAACTGGACACAATCCGTTGCTTCCGGTCACTGGACACACTTGAACTTGGGGTAATTCATTTTCATTCCCTTCTGTTTTGACTAAATCATCGTGGCTTCTCTTCAAAGAAACAGCTGGCTCAAATTCATGATTTACCGGACATTTTCCCACTGACCCAGTGACCGGACAGGCTTCAGTTGACAAAGTTTTAGATTCAGTTGATGGTTTTGGAGGCGCTTCGTCAACTTTTCGACTGAAGCTAAAGTTAGTAAAGTCCATTTCATCCTCTGTCTTCAACAACTTGACTGAGTTACTGCTATGCAGAGCATTCAATTTTGAGGATGATGATGATGCATTTTTGATGCTTGAAATGAATTTATTGGTCTGCCTTGATAACTCCAAAATCCTCTTTGTCGATTCCGAAGTGCTGGGGGTTGTTAACATTGGCATTGACGATATTGATGATGTAGATGGCTTAATGGCAGGGGTGTTCAGATATTCATAATATTTTCTCAAGTTGAAAATCTTTATCCATAAATCATTGAGATAACTATCGTTTTTGATAACAAACAACCATGACATGGCACTAATCTGGTAAATTATAGGGAACGAATGCTTGGCAGTTCTCTTTGTTGTGTACAAAATGTTGAAATTTTTGATCAAGTCTATTTGATCTATATCATAGGAATACGGATTCATCGGGTCTGATGATAAGAGATCCTTCGGATTACTCGTTATTGGGATGAGGGATGGTGTGCTAGTACAGGTTGACAATGTTTGAATAGGCGTCTGGGTCGCTAGATGAGCTTGTTGATCTTCGACTATGTCTTCCAACTGTCTAATTTTCAGCCTCAATCTTATGATCTCTTCATCTTTGTTTATCGAATCAGTATCACTAATTTCACTTAGCGAGAGGTCTCTTTCTTCTTTGATCGTTCCTGACGGCAACTTCAACTCTTCATCGTCCAAGTCCTTGGCCCAGGATGGTTGCAAGTAGAAACACAAATGTGAAACGCCGTTCTTTTTGCAGTTACTACATGTTGGCTTGCCTTTGTCACACTATTTGAACGAAGTTGGTAAAAAAGAAAAATCGTTAGTAACCTTTCTACTGACTTGATGTGCACAGACCGAGTATCAAACAAATACTTACCCTTACTTTTCTTCTCCTACAAATAGTACAAGATATCGGGACTCTGTTCCTTTTCCTGGACTTTGCCAGCGATGCTTTGTCGGTAGTGGGTTTGTCTGAAGTACCTCTACCGCTGCTGCTACTTGTTGACATGATCCAACTGCTATCAACCGGTGATGGATTTTCTTTATCTTTTTTGATCGCTTACAAGAGCGGATGGATGCTTGATGAAGATATGTGTCTTGAGCTTGTATTGGACAAACACGATGGCTATTTGTTTGAGTTCAAGAAATGGTCTTTCTTTGTATTCTGAAAAAAGTTATCTATTCGATCAGTGAGTACTTGGGCGAAAAATCTCTCAAATTTTTTCTGATTTTTCCTACTGGTATTGATGAAAGAGTTCTTACAATTGGGCGCGGAATAGGAGGCTGATGGATTCTGAGTTGTTCAACAGATTCTGGTTTGCCTTATTCCAATACTTTCATTCACCACTTGATATGTTGTAGAGATATGAAACCGGTATGAGCTCTTTCCTTTTTTTTTGGCCTCTTTTCACCAATTTCTTAGAGCTGATTGAGCTTTTTTCAAAATTTTCGTTTTAGCAAATACCAGGAAGCTAGACATTTCAGACAACCAAAATGTCTACTTCGCCCACCCGTCGCTTCACCCAAAACGGGAAGAAAACTGATAGCGAAAGTGGCGGGCCCTGGCCAACACAGGTATTAGCTGTAACCAAAAAAAGAAAACGTAGGAGAAGCGACCACAAGCTGGGCCGACTGAAAGAATCGAATATTGAGGAAAAAGGCAAAGCAAAGATAGTTGTAACGGTAGTGTTACCTTGAACTCTTGGATGCAAAAAGGGAGAGCCACCCTGCGTACCGGGCCGCACCAGCCACTGCTTGTCTGGAATGGACATTGCGTGTCTACTGATGGAATTGATAAAACACACAAACAATAGGTCAACAACACACACTCCATCAACTGCACACTCTCTGTTGACGCCTGAAGCCGTTGAGCAAGAAGGTTTCACTCATTGCGAGTGGTGGATCCCTCCAAAAATACGTTCTCACTGCCTCCCCAACCGAGCTGGGCGAACTAACGCCACTGACAGGTAGCCTCTCGATATAGCTTCCAGTAAAAACGGTGGAGGATATTTCCTGATCAACTTCCAACCAATCTCCAATCTTTGCTCATAGGATGCAAAAATTGAGAGGGAAAAAAAAAAACTTGGCAGTCTTGAATGTAGACATTTCATTTTACAAGTGCAATTTTTCTTTCCCGTTCCTTGCTCGTTTTTTTATCTTTTTTCAGAGCGAATTGAGGGAGGAGAGAAAGGGAACAGCAGGCAGAGGATATTGAATGTCGATGGGGAAAAAATGGATTAAACAGCCAGCCTACTACCAGACAAGAAGATAACCAAGAGCCAACCGGGCAATCAATCCAGCATATAGGGGCTGTGGGATCAAACATATAGGGGCTGTAAATTTAGGCAGAACTGGGTTCGGCAAAATCGGACACACCTATACACCAGGCATGTTCTTTTTACGCTTCGACCAAGCGAGTGTACCACAGGATGTGAAACTGGCTCACCGCTAAGTCGAGTCGGGAGAAGAAAATTAGAGGCAAGACGAAACCGAGTGGTTGCCTTTTTTGTTCCCTGCCTGCTTCTTTTCTTCCCTGGACCGGGGTCCACAATTCGCATCACGGTTACATATTTTCTCCCCAGTTGCACTTGGTCTTCCTTCGACCACTACGTGCACAACTTGAAACTTCAGTCGTCCGCCCTGCGAGTGCAAGGTGTGCATGTATATTTTTTTGGGGATAAACAAATCACTCAGAAACAGATCCACACAAAGAGGCTGTTTTTGACTATCTAGTATCGGCATGTAGAACGATCTATCTTAGACGCGCATGCATGATGTCTTAAAAGGAAGAATTATCTCACCAACTAAGGAATTGTAAACAAACTGGCAACTGGGTAAGACAGCCTGGGTGGACAGTTTCATCCTCCACATTACTCTCTCTGGAAGCTTCGAGCCAGGATCCGAGGCGCCCTTTCCTCTGAGCTCTAAAGGCGGGTGTGTTGTGGCCAGCTACACACACCCATACACCCCGCGACTCGCAAGCACGCCTGGTTACACAGAACAAAACGGCATCCACAAAACCTCATTGTTGTTGTTCTCCGACGACGAACACGACTGAGTCTCTGTCTTTGTTTGCACTTCCGCAAGGGTTGGTTGATGAGGAATCATACTTCAAAACTCTGAGCCCGTCGAAAATGCCTACCCGATTAGGCAAAACATAAACAAGGCTGGATTTGATGCTTTCATAACAACAAACGTGAAAAAACCTAAGAAACACTGGAAAATGCAGTGAGGGCAGATTCTGCCATTCTGCCCCTCTGTTTTGTATTTTCCGTAAGCTACAGTTTGACGGGTCAGTAAGAGAGTAGAGCAAGACAGACTCAGTGAAGCTTGCGCATCCTAAACAGTGTGTGATTTCAGCTTTGTTTAACATTAGTATCTTTTAAGTAGAGAGTAGATTCCGCTTTTTTGGATCTTCAGTTGACAATAGCCAGTATAGCTTCAGCGGATTCGAAGTAGAGATATATGGGCATCTCCTTCAAAGGTTTCATTTGTTTTGCACATAGTCATTCATTCATTTATTTATCGGACAAGTAGCATTCTTCCTGTCCCATTTTCTGCATTCATTCATTCATTCATTCATTCATTTATTCATCCATCCATTCATTCATTTATTCATTCACTCGCTGATCCATCCATCTGCCTACTTGCCGCTCCGGTCCTTTGCTTTATCTCCCATTGATTCGACCTGAGTTTTGCCGTCTCCTCCACACGCCCATCGCCCTTACTATAGCATTCTCACAGTAGGAAGTAGATCAAGAGGAAAAATTAAAAAAAAAAATAATAATAGTCCTCATTCTTCGATCAAGCAATACACCTCGCACAAAATCACTCGAGTCAATCTGGCCACTAGCAGCAGTTCGGTTTTTGATTCTTTTCCATCCCCGTCTCGTTTATCCTATCCGCACATACACATCACCAAATCGGGTCCGTAGCGAGATTCCCTCACCATGAGATTAACCGCTGGGAATTCTACTTCCATCCCCAACTACTTGAAGGATGAAATGATACACAATGACAATGTCATACAATCCCCTTCAGTCCTACATAGTGAGCTGATGCTGAAAAGTAGCCGGTCTTCAAGACCAAGCATTACGCAGCTATCAGCTACGTTCAAGAGACCGTTGAGTCCGATGATCGATTCACCCGCTACCACATTGGCAGTTGATTTGTCACAAAATTTTCACATTGAGCAGTATGTTAATTTTTCACTTGCAATTGATTTTGTGGGATTATCCAAAATGTGACGTATCAATACTTCACCCCTTCCCTGAAATCTTAATTTCCGCACCCTCCACACGGAGCTTTATACTAACTATTTATCAGAAACAACCAAGGCAAAGTACCCACTCCAAGGAGGTATCTTTTTGGAAATAAACAGAATTTCGCTTCTCCAGAAATGCAGGAGGATGAATCTGATGTAGAAAACATGATGGACATCTCACCAATGCTATCCAAACAAAGAAACAGTCTAACAGCAACTGTCAATCATCAATCGTCCCAAAGAAGACCTTTTGGATCCATATCATCAACCACAACGTCTGTATCTTCAATATCATCATCGAATTCGATAGCGCAATCGTTGAATATGTCGGTGACGTCCCTATCAAGTGTTGAAACCCAACATCCAACCATACCAATATACAATGACGCAAATCATAGTACAAACTCATTGCCTATCGCCACAACAACATCGACGAAACCAATTTTCACATTTCCATCAAACAGAAGAACACTCCAGAGAGCTCAAACGACATCGATATCACATAGAAGTACGAGCATGATAAATGGCTCTTTGTTCAATTCCTCCCATCATGGCTCAGGCTTAACTGCTGACTTGGAATCCATGCCATCACCAATCTTTGAGAATAATATTCGTAATGAGATCTTATACCCTGATGAGCACGACGAAGAGGGAGCCGATTCTGAAAATGATGATTCCCCATCTTTAAGGAGAGAAATCGGTTCCCCTCTACAGCAAAGATTTTCTTCCAAGGCTAAGAGAGGTAAGCTCAGAAGAACTCATTCAATGTTTCAAACACCAAAAGAGCTATTTTCAGGTGATCAAAACAATGCATCCAGTACTTCCATCAACAATATCAGTAATACAATGGATCACTTATCGTTTGACAAACAGCAAATCAGCAATGCAATGCTACCATTGACAAAAATAGCAACAACACAAGAACCCGATGACTTGATACCGAAAATCAAAGTTGATGAATTTGTCAATATATTGGATGGCCATTACAAAGAACATTTTGATCAAGTTGTTATTGTTGATTGCAGATTTGATTATGAATTCCACGGAGGGCATATCGAAGGTGCTATAAATATCTCATCCGAGCCAGACTTGGAGGAGGAATTCTTATCAAATGAAAAGATACAGAATATTGATATTACAGGTCTGAGCCCTAATAAAAAATTATTGATCTTCCATTGCGAGTTTAGTTCATATAGAGGTCCTTTGATGGCTAATAACTTAAGAAATTCTGATAGACTGATCAACAAGGATAACTATCCAAACTTATACTACCCTGATATCTTGATTTTGGAAGGTGGATATCAAAGTTTTTTTGAAGTTCAATCGCATAGGTGCTATCCTAAAAACTATGTTCAAATGTCAGATTTAAAACATCAGGAATCATGCGAGTTGAATTTGCATAGAATAAGAAGAGATTCAAAATTACAAAGTTCCAAATCTTTGAAGAAGCTGAAGTCTTTTCATGTCTCATTGGGAAACCAATCGTCTTCACATCATAGATCCAGATCACATACACTAATTCAAATGCATTCCAGTCATCACTCCGTAAGTTCAATCCCAACGTCATCCGGACACACATTATCAAGAGCCACGTCGCTTCATAGATTGAGACATTCAAATTCCTTGATGGGTGCATTCACGTCGAAACATCATTCCTTCAAACATTTCTCAACTTTGAATCCGAATGGACTGATCTCATCGTCAAAAATTTTCGAAAGTGTCACCAATAGATCAAGTATCCAATCCAACGTCTCGTCTGTTTCATCCCTTGCATCATTGGCCAATCCTGATTCATCGTCATCGGATGACGAGGATGGATTATCCTTAACCTCTTATTTCAACAATCGTTCAAGTGGTGAAGGCATTTCTTCATTCTTCGATGATAATCACCAGGCTGCAAATGCTGGAGGAAGCGGAACTTCGAATAACTTGTCATCTTTTTTGCAATCGGCAAACGATAACTTTCAATTTCCAAAACCAAAAAAATCGTTAAGCAGCATTCATCAGAGGTTCTCAAATGGTAGTGGCGGTAATAAGTTGACAGATAAATTGAAAGAGCATTTAGACACCCCAATAATGACACATAAAAAGCATAAAAAGCACCCATCAAACTTTTGATCTTTTATCTTTTAACTTCAGTATATAATTAGTCTAGAAATTCATGAAAGAATCATCATATTAGAATTATTGCTGAACATTCGAAGCTCAAAATTAATGGAATTAGAATTGAATGAAGTAAAACAATTTTGAAATCTTTGAATTATACAAACAGGTGGTTGCTAGGCAATCTGTAAAAAAAAAAAACCAAACATGAGAAGAAATGTAAAACTATAACCTGGACTGTGAAGATATTTGTTTCTCTCAAAGTAATCACTCATAAACGATATTCGAATTGACTTTCAAAACTTTGAAGTCATTCGAGAAAATGATGCGCCTCATACTAAACAGACAAAAGGTTGAAACGCAAATGCAAAAAACTTATGAAGATTGAACTCACTCAGTCATCTTCGAACAAAGTTGGGAAATAAGTTACAACACATTCTTGATATCTTTCGAAAGTAAAACTTTTGAGTTCACAATATGCCAATAAACACTCATCGCTATTTGCAGTGTCATGACAATCTGGCGTGAATGGTGACTTTCTATACTTCAAGTCCTCATAAATCTGCTGATTGTTTGGATTACCCCATAACTTAGCATCTGCTACAAACTCCCAAAACTCATAATTCAAAGGAGCATCGGATGGATATTCCAACATTCCGTCATAAATTGCTCTATCAGAAGCCAATAATTTCCACTCTGGTTCTTCACCATCATTATTGAATGTCTCTTGCAAATCAGTGTAGTAGGTAAAAGAATTCATAATTTGAAAGGTACCGCTGTCCACCTCAAACATTTTGAACGATGGATTCATCTGCCCTAAAGGAGAAACTGAGGGAGCTATCCAGGCACCATTAACCAACTTACCCTCATCATTATATAATATATTGTAACCCAGTTCATGCGAGTCCCCAAAGAACATTGCTGAAATGACATGAGGAGAAAACCTTTCAATGATTGTAGTCATCAGTTTCGATTGGACAGGTAAAACTTTTTCGGAAGTCAATGGTAAGCTTGAGATTATCCATACTTTTTCTCCAGCTTCTTCGCTCTTAACTAACTCATCAGATAAAAATTTCAACTGCCCAAAACTATCAATTGAAGATGTGTTCCAGAATGTATAATAGTTATCGACATTGTAAAAATTGGAATTCAATGAGATAATTTTCAATCCTTTCATTGGAGATTGAATGGTGTAAGCACCGTTTAGCTGTTTGATACTTTCCACTTGATCAACTAAACTGATCCATCTGTTTTCAACCAAAACTTTACCGTACAAGTAATCGTTCCAACTAAACTCATTGGTCTTACCGGAATTTAGCTGTGCAATTTGTGAATCCGGAAAAGTATCGTGCTTACTCAAAGTAGTATAGACTGGCGTATCACCAAAATAATTCTTCAAAAGCTCCAAAACCTTCATTTCGCTTTCAATTGTTTCGTTCAACGAATTTGATCTAACCTGTAAACCTCCATTGAAAATGACGAAATCAGCATCAACCAAACTAGATGCTGCACCCAACGCACTCCTTATCAACAACTCCGGGGAAGCACACGAGTAAGCACCAAACGAATGGGAAGGCATCCAAGATAGTTTGAAATTCTCTTTATCAACCCATGCTCCTTTGTTATAGTTCAGATCAGAGGCGTAAGAACTTTCATAAAAGTTGTTTGGTTGAAGTAATCGGGTCTCATCAGGAACATCTGGATCTTCATTGAAACTACAGAAAATACAGCAGATTTCTTGAGAGCAGTTAGATTCTGTGCCAAGCTTATAATCCATCTGATACTCAATCTCACTAAGTTGAACAACTTTGAAAGTTTTCCCACTTGGACTCAATGAAGATTCATCATCGAGCTCAGACTTTTCGGGCCACCATGATTCCATAAATGATAGATCTGGAATTTCTGGTTCCACCATACAATCCTCATCATGTAGGTAACAGAACCAATCTCCATCTAATCCGAACGTGTCCATCAATTGCAACATATTGGTAAAATCAGAAACAGACTCGCTCGTATTCATATCTTTTTCCAGGTATCTTATCTTACAATCAAGAGTGTTGAAACCCTTTGAAAGACACCAACTTACAAAAATCTCTTGAATCAAACCATGGTCGTCGCTTAAAGCCAACACCTTTCCCAAACTCAACCTTGTCTTACACTTTGAACATGCATTCAACTCATTGTTCGTGTACTCTAGACTCTCGAATGAGAGCTGGAACTGCTCCAATATATGGTGTTCACGGGGAGTTGTTGATTTATTTAAAGATGGCCACTTGATCTCCGGTATGTCATTTATCGTCAGCGCTGAAAGAAGATGTGCAAAAATCAATATGATTGAGATTGATATAAACTTGAAAGCCATCTTTGATCTGGTTTCTTACTCAACTGAAGAATATCGAGCTGCACGGTCATAACAAATGAAATATCACAAGCATCAACTCAACATCCGAAACAACTGAACTTCTCATCTCTTAATATATAATCTTCAAACATTGGAATTCTGGGTAGTATGAATCTTCAAAATTAACCGCTGTGTGTCTTTCTGTCTTAACCTCTTTTCACAGTAACACAAATGGAAAAAAAAACAGTCAACAAAAATCTCAGTGTTTTTTGACTGATATGTTCAGCATATATATCAATTTACTGGTTCCATCTTTATCGAATATGTACACTGAGCTTTTGAAGAGAAGCGTATATGGGAGCTTGAAGACATTCCCACAAAGAAGTATCAAATCAGTCAAGCCATACTCGAGCTTTGCTCCACCCAAACCAAAAAGGTACACCAAACTACTAGTGTTATCAACTGTTGCATTTTCAGGTGTCGTATTATATAATACCAATGAGAACTTCCACAACAAGGCAAAACACTCTTATTGGAGTCTGAAAAGAATAGGTATAGTGACAGTGGCCACAACAAGATGTTTTTACCTCTACGGAAGGACGTTGTATTTCACGAAGTTTGAATCCGAAAAGCAAAGACAGCTGGCTTTATCCACTACTCACAAGAAGGCCGCATCAATCACATTGGATGCCCTTGCCGAGAATGGTGGCATCTTCATCAAGTTAGGTCAACATTTAACAGCCATGACATACTTATTGCCTCGGGAATGGACCGACACGATGCTCCCTTTGCAACATGAGTGTCCCAAGAGTGAAGTATCTGAAATCAACCAAATGTTCAAAGATGATCTTGGGTACGAAATAAGCGAGATATTTTCAGAGTTTAGTGAGGAGCCGATTGGGGTTGCATCTCTAGCACAAGTCCATACTGCGATAGATAGGAAGACAGGCGAAAAAGTTGCCATAAAATGTCAGCATCCATCATTGAAGGAATTCGTTCCATTGGATGTTGCAATGACATCGATGGTTTTTGATTTGATGTTAAAGATATTTCCTGAATACCCATTAACATGGCTTGGAGAAGAGTTACACGATTCGATTTACGTCGAATTGGATTTTAACAATGAGGCTAAGAACGCAATAAAAACTAGCAAGTATTTTGAAAAATACATCAAGAAGACAGCTTTACGTATTCCTGGGATAAAGTCGTCCAATAAAAGAATTTTGGTAATGGAATTTGTGGAAGGCAAAAGATTGGATGATTTGCAGTACATGGACTCGAATAATATTTCACGTTCTGCCGTTTCGTCATGCCTATCCCACATTTTCAATAATATGATTTTCACACCTGGAGTTGGAATACACTGTGACCCACATGGCGGTAATCTACTGATTACCACTCATACGCCAACATCTGAAAACCCTCACAATTTTGAAATAATTCTATATGATCATGGATTGTACAGACAAGTTGATTCTCCCATGCGTAGATCATACTCAAAATTCTGGCTAGCTTTACTTGATGGTGATTTAGCGAAGATGGAGAAATATGCCGTTGAGTTTGCCAATATCGACAAATCTCAATTTCCTATATTCGTACTGGCAATGACAGGTCGTGATTTTTCTCATGCATTGAAAGGTGATGTCTCATCACCAAGGTCTAAGGACGAAATTGATAACATGACAAACTCGTTGATTGAAGACGGTTTGATTTTGGATTTGATGTCTTTGTTGGCTAGTATACCAAGAGTTGTATTATTATTGTTGAAAACGAACGATTTGACTAGGCATTTAGATGAGAATTTGGAGAATCCATTAGGTTTGGAAAGGACCTTCTTGATAATGGCCACATATTGTGCTAAAACTGTCTATGATGAGGATTTGGAGGAGAACAATCTGAAGAACAACAAGCTAAGTATATGGTGGATTATTGGAGAGATAAAGGCGATGTGGAAATATTATAAAAGGGTCGATCAGTTGTTTGTTTATGATCTGCTGATGGCTTTCAAAAGGTTCTTTTGAATAACAATAGAGTACATCACAATAAAATGGAATATTATCAGTCAAAACTGAAAAATTTATAAAAGGTAAAAAGATCAATTAATCTGAAATACATTTTGAAAGAAGCTTTCGAATAAATAAAATAGTAAACAAAAATGAACGAAATAAATCGGTGATTAAATAAATAAATAAAATGAAGGCAAACAGATGAAAGAGACATTTAAGCAAGATAACTCAAACCTATAGCTTTGTCTCATTCAAAATTTTGCTCAACCTCTTTGCGACTCCATCGATAAAACCTTCAGTAGTAACATACGCATCCCTGCTAGTTTCACCTCTAGTTAAAGCCAAATCTTTAGTCATAATCCCGTCCTTACTGACAGTCTCGATGGTCAGCTTTTCCAATAACTCGCCAAAATGTACCAAATCTGGGGTGTTGTCAATAATACCCCTTTGAATCAAACCTCTCGTCCAAGCAAAAATAGAGGCAATGGAATTGGTAGAGGTTTCTTTGCCTTCTTGAAATTGCCTGTAATGCCTAGTAACCGTGCCGTGAGCCAGTTCACTTTCAAAAGTTTTACCATCTGGAGTCATCAATACGGAGGTCATCAATCCCAAAGATCCAAAACCTTGTGCAACAATGTCCGATTGGACATCACCATCGTAATTTTTCATTGCGATGATGTAACCGCCTTTTGATTTCAACATTTGCAGAACCATGTCATCGATCAATCTATGCGCATACCATAACTTCTTGGATTCGAACTCTTGTTTGTAAGTTGAGTCATATACTTCTTGAAAGATATTTTTGAACCTACCGTCGTACTGCTTCAAAATGGTGTTCTTTGTGGTCATGTAAAGATCCATGTTTTTGCTGATTGCCAATTTGAAACACGAATGGGCAAAGTCGGTGATCGACTCATCGGTGTTGTACATGCACAACGTAACGCCTGGTCCATCATAATGGTACACCTTTGTCAACTCGACAGGGGAACCATCGTCTGGGGTAAACTTCAACTCCAAGGTACCGGTCTTTGGAATGACCAAATCGGTAGCTTTGTACTGGTCACCGAACGCATGCCTGCCAATGATGATTGGTTTTTCCCAATTCGCAACCAACCTTGGGATGTTCTCGATCACAATAGGCTCTCTGAACACGGTTCCGCCGAGAATGTTTCTGATGGTTCCATTTGGCGAAAGCCACATTTTCTTCAACTTGAACTCCTCGACCCTCTGCTCGTCTGGTGTGATGGTGGCACACTTTATGGCAACTCCATACTTCTGCGTCGCCAAAGCCGAATCGATAGTCACTTGATCGTCGGTCAGGTCTCTATTCTCAATACCCAAATCGTAGTACTTCAAGTCAATATCCAAAAAAGGAAGGATCAACTGATCCTTGATTAGTTGCCAGATGATTCTGGTCATCTCATCACCGTCCATCTCAACCACAGGGGTTTTGACTTTGATTTTATCGACTGTTTGCAGCATTGAAGGTAAACGGGGAATATGGATTCGAATGGATGGATGGATGGGCATACGGATGGGTTTACTCTGACCTGGCTGATGATCGACTATTTATACTCTTGCTCTTGTTGAGGAGTAGTTCGAGTCGATATTTCGTCGGTTCCGAGTTCAAGTTGGCGATCTTACATTCGGCCATAAGGGACCCAGATGGCGAAGAATCCGGGGAAACTTGACTCAACGGTTGTTGAAAAAGTGAATTTCAGCTATCTTATAGCATAGCGAGCGCTGAGATGTCAGGAACCCAGGAATCCTGTGTGGTTTCGTTTCGAAGGAGAAGGACGACACAAAAGCTTACTTGCCAGAGCGCCTGAGAGGTCCCTCCCCCCTCCCACAGAAGCTTCACAAGCTGGGTCTGTTGTGTGTTGATAAAACTGAACTCATCATAGTGATGAAGACCTTCATTTGGCTCTAGCCGCACTGCGATAAAGGTTCGTGTAAGCGCTTGCAAGCAAGCGCGGGATGCCGATGGTGTGTGGGTGTTATATGGTGCACTTGTGGTTTATGGATGGGTTTGTTGAACTGGTGGTGTGTGGGTGTGTTGATATATATATATATATATATATGTTGGTCGTGTATTTGCGGCTAGAAAGTCCCAGGTGTTTCTTACAAGTAGGCGGGATGGTATATCAGCTGGAATGCAGACAGACAGGTAGATAGGCAGCTACAGGGACAACCAGCATATATCGCTCTGCTCCAGATGAACCAGACCAGCAATAGTGATACCGGTGCCAATGACAAAAGATTCTTCTCGATTGAGAAAGTGCAGTTGCAATTCGAGCTATCGTCATCAGCGGTTGACTTGAACGTTTGCGAAAACCAGCTATTACTATCGCTTCCGAACACAATATATCTCATAGATTTGAACAGTCCCGAGTTCATAAACAACTCTGACTTTGAGGCGCAGATCAAGGGGACGTTTCTCATGAATGGCAGGCACATCCTAATCAAGACAGCGAATAACCAGTACTTCTACTGCAACGATAAGTTGGTCAAACAAAAATTGAACAGGTTGAATAATTTGGACGTTGTTGCACTGGAGATTTTGGAGATTGATAACAACCATTGCATAATAATGATTGGCACCAGTGACGGGGCCATCTACGAATTTGGAATCGATACCAACTTGAAAAACAATGAGTTCAGCAAGTTGGAACGGTACTTGAAACAATTGTATAAGTTCAGTGATCCTATAGTTGGAATCAAGTTCTCAGAAGCTGAGTTGATCGTATCAACAACGACCTCGATCAATGAAGTCAAAGATTTTAAGATAGCGAAATACCATCACAACTCACTGAATTTTCAATTTAGCAAGATTTCCAAATCTGTAAAATTGAGTTGCAGTTACTCAATCAATTCATCGAATCTTATCCTGAATGCATCTCACACAAAAGTTTCAGTCATCAAAACACTCGATAGTATCAGCTCCTGTGAACTCGTTCAAAATGAGACTATCAAATCATTGATGTTGTCGAAATATCATATTTTCATATTATCACAATCTAACAAATTGTTCGTATACAATCAGTTAAACTTGAAACTAGTATCGACGTTAGAATTGGATCCAACTGAGACATTTGTCAAACTAACAAATGATTCGTTTGAAAGTTTTTGGCTATTGTCATCAACTTCAATATATGAAGTGATCTTAGACAATGAATCAAGCGACATATTGGATATTATGATCGATATGAACCTTTATGATGATGCATTGACACTGATAAAACCAACAGATCATAACTTAAGAAACTTGATACAGTCTAAAAATGCGCAATATCATTACGATAACGGAGAGTTCATGGAGAGCTCTGAATTGTTCGCATCAACTTCAGCCCCTTTCGAAGACGTTTATTTGAAGCTCAAGGACAAACCGTTACCGTTGTTAAACTATTTGAAGTTAAAACTAGACAAAATATCAACTAAAAATTATATGCAAATGGTAACCATATCAAGTCTCATGATTCAAATATTTATGGAGCAGTTGAATTTATTAGACAATACGATCAGTTCATCCATCGATAATGATCCAGAAAAACTGCTCAACTTGGAAAGTGAACAACAAAAATTATTGATTGAGTTTCATGATTTCATTTCATCAAACAGTAAAAAGTTGGACAAGTTGACAGTATATCAGATCATCATATCTTACAACAGAAAGCATGAATTATTATATTATGCAAATTTTATAAAGGACTATGACTTTGTGTTGAATTACTATATCAACTTGAACAAATGGGATGAAGCCATCAAAATTACTCTTGTACTCTTTGACAAGTTTGAAAATCTCGAAAAAAGTATTGGGTATCTATACAGGTATTCAAACGTCTTATTGTTGAACTCGCCAATAAAGACGGTTGAAGCATGGAAAAGAATTGATGAGATGGATTCAAAGCTTATTGACTTCAGTCAGTTGATTCCCGCATTACTATCCTACAACAATTTAATTGTCAAGTCTTCCAATATCCTTAAACAGTCTGAAAATATAGCATTACAATTTTTAAAATATTTGATCGATGAACGGAACTTGGGTGATAAATTGATTCACAATTGTTATTTGAGTTTGTTAATTTCATATCCATCAGATGATGATTTTTTCACCTTGAAATACTTGGAGAAGAATGTTGGGGGTGGCTTCACATCGTTTTTCAATAGAAAGATTAAAATTCCTTTTGAAATAGACTTGATATTGAGACTCTGCAACAAATACAAACGTATCAAACCTTTGATATACATATATTCGATCTTGGGAGATTATGAAAATGCAGTTAATTTGTCATTAGAAAATGATTTGATAGAATTGGCAATTGTCATTGCTGATAAACCGATTCAAAACGTTATAGATGATGAGCTTTTGAAAAATTCAAACAGGTTGAGAAAGAAACTTTGGTTGAACATCAGTAAGAAATTGATAGCGAAAGTGTTGAGCAATGACAAGTACGACTTCGCCTCTTTGAAGAACGATTCACCGGGAAATCCAATCGACATAAACATCAAAGACTCAAACATTGAAAAAGTTTTGAAGTTTATCTTAAGCAGGTCAAACTCAAACACTCAGCCTAGAGATGAAAATCACAAGCTAATCACAATTCAAGACTTGTTGCCATTATTCCCAGATTTTATAGTCATAGACAATTTCAAGGAAGAAATAGTTTCCAGTCTTTCAAATTTTTCCAAAAGTTTGAATTCATTACATAGCTCGATGGCTGAGAATCTCAACAAGTCAAAACAAATTAAGTTGGAAGACTCAATAATTTTCAACAATAACAACTTCATGATTGTAGAACCAAACGATTCATGCTCAATTTGCAACAAAATTCTTATAACTAGAAAGTTTTTCACCTATAACTGTTTTCATTCCTTCCATCAGGATTGTCTTGTGCGTTACTACAAAGGCTCAAAAGACTATAAGATCAAAAATAAGTTGTATATTTTGGAAAAGAAGTTGGTAAGGTTATCGAACGATAGATTGAATTTTAATGAGATCAATGAGATCAAGATCGAGATTGATGAACTTTTGAAGACGAAATGTGCTTTCTGTAATCTAAAGATCTCAGAGTTGGATGACGGCTTCGGTGTTGATGATGGCGATTTTGATATATAATATCAATTTAGTTTGAGGGTAAATGATAACCATCTTGAGTCTATTTACATGAAAAATACGATCCTTATATACATCGGTCACAAATATTAATTCCAAATGCTTTTTTTAGAACTTCTCACTGTTTTTCACAGCTGGTTCCCAAATAACAGGTTGATCACCTTCAATTTGCAGCCAGACCTTTTCTCTGTTACGACCTTTTGCACCATACAGTCTCAATATCTTGACATAGCTGTTAACCTGATCAACCTCATCAATAACCGATGCATCAGGTTTTTCGACGTTTTCGACGGGAACCTCATCTGTTATTGACCCCTTGCCATTATTATCATTAGAGGAAAATTCTTTTATGATTTCAGATTTCACATCTTCATAACTCTTCAAACTGGTTTTGTCTTCCACGTTGGCCTTGAGGTCTTTTTCCTCGCTGGAGCTTTCTTTTTTCTCACAGCTGAACCAGTTGACATCCTCCAATCTTTTCAAAGAATTGATATAAATCGTTTGAGCCATAACATTAGGAATCTCTGTAAACTGATAGTTTATATCCCATTTAGTATCAATTCCTGAAGGCATTGGGTACATCTGCTTGGATACCTCATCATCAAAAACATGGTTAACTTTCAACTTGAAGCCAACGACGTTTGCTACTGTCTCTCGGGTGATATCGCTAAATTCAACATGATGATTTTCCTTATTTACTTTCTTGAACTCCAGCAATTCATCCTCGGATAAGATTTTCTCAGCCTCGATGGCCTTTGCTTGGTACTTACTACCTAAAGTTTGTAACCTATTAATCATCGCATCATCCAAAGGAACAGCGACAAAATATATCTTGTTTGATGTATCAAGATCACTCGCCAATTTCGAGGTGTTATCCAGAGCAAATCTATCATCCGGTGTCAATTCAGGAGAATGAACGGTGATCAACCTGAATGGTTTTCCATCGAACTTCTCCATAAATTTTTCCAATGCAATATTCCATAACTCGACAGATATTTTGAATTCCTTATCTGCAATAAGTGTAGACAATTCATACTTAAAATCTTCATGGTCTAATCCAATGGGTCCCTCGACGATCTCTGGTACTGGTGGTGGAGATATACTTGCCCCATACTTTTCACCCTTCATTAATCGATCGTTGTACGAATGATATATGGTATCAATTTCAGAGAGTGGCAAGTATTGAAATCCAAAGATTGTCTCGATATTATGAAAGCATACAAATATACCATCCATATTGCCGATTCTTGCCTGAAGTGAATATTTTAACATTGCTGATCTGACAAGTTCAAAGTATTCCTTTTCAAAACTTTCAAATGGACCGTTCGTCTTCACTATTTGATATCCGCTTAGATTTTCCTCCAGATGAGCAATGTCACCTCTTATAGCGCAAACAGCTCTTGTCTTCAAATCGAATACTCCGGTACCAGGTAATCTACTATCGTAACAGTCCAATTGTGATCTCATCAAAAAGTTTGATAGCGTCGCATAATGGTAGGATTCTGGGCTGTTCCTATCTTCTTCTGACAATAAATGAGACTTATCGACGTGATAGTTGTCAAATTTTGATGGTGACGTTGTCAATAGTTTTTCCATTGTATGGCCCAATAAAGATAATAAAATACTTTGATCAGCAGATTTGTCACCATCAATCGAATAGATATTTTTTGTTGGGTCTTGTTTAGAGACAATAACAACTGCTGGCAACCTCAGCCCCCTTGTGAAGGTAGTACCAACACCTTTATAGTACTTTGACAAATTTGAAATATTTGCAGGTCTTGAATTTGACAACAAGTAATGGAACTGTGATAAAGTGCTTGTCATAGAAGAAGTTGACGAGTAGTACTTGGTTCCCTTTTCTTGAGCTAGATTCAACAACGTCTTATCTTTGGAAGCCGTAACATATTGTGTAATGCAGTTGAAATCAAAATCGGCAACAGGCATGACTGATTTCAAATATGGAGTGAAATTATAGACTCGTGTTCTTGGATCTTGCAAATAATGCACACCAGGCGAGAACAATACACGGTCAAGGTTGTGCAGCAATTTTGCAATATTATTGTTTCCAGTTGATTTCAATGGCTCATATTTGGTGTTTTCGAGGTTCAAGAGAACTGGGTCTTCCAAGACAGGAGGTGAGAACTTGAAACTGTTTGCCTCATTATATCTATTTGATTTGAAAATTGTTGGATTTTTTGAAACGCTAGCTGAAGTGTTCTCTTTCGCAAGCTTTCCCGGCTTCTTCCCCTTGGAGTCACCAAGTACATCCTTTTTACTGACCGATTTTGATTTTGAAGACTTCTTACCATCTGATTGTTCTGTCAGTCGCAGCTCTTTGGACTTTTTGGTCTTTTCTTTCAATCCTTTGGGTTTCTTCTTCTTTGCCTTCTTCGCCTTCTTGTCCTTTTTGACATCTGATTTACCTAACCCCTCAGCTTTGGCTTCTGTCTTGGGAAGGGCAAAAAGCGGTGGTCTCTTTTCTTCTGGCAACTTTTCACTCACACTCTTGACTGAATTCACATTCGCTATCACTGAGGCAAACCTATATCCCGAAACCCCAGTCCGTGTGAGATATGCTAATCTCCTTGATGCAACAAACATTATCTACGCTTTATCAACACTACTTAGACTTCTTATAGTGAGATAAATCGGTTTTATCTCTCATCTGTGAAATCACTTCTAAAAATTTTAATCATACTCACATCATGATTATATAATCAGTACATCCCCATTTCAACCCACAACTTTACTTCGCAACCACACATTAACAACATGCCTATAGGCATAAACTCTTCCATTGGATACATCACATCTTTCCTTCTTCAAAACCCATCCACAGAGCTATTCACTCTTATCTAACTCTCACTTCGACGTCACCATAACATATTTCGGGCGAACTTCCTTATTGGGACATTTTTCGGTGAATAGAACCCTTTGAGGTCTTCTTTTTCCGAAGCAGAGAAGGAAGAGAGAGAGACAAAGACAGAGAGTTGTTTGAATCAAAACAACAGCGGTTGAATTCAAGGTAGCTTAGGTTTCAATAAAAGTTTTGTGGAGCAACATATTAGTGATTGTTGAGAACAGTAAGGCCATTTATAATGTATAGTAGTGGTGGCTCGGTCAGCAGCAAGAAGCGAAACAGACTCCCAAAAACATGTTCTATGTGCAGAGGTAAAAAGATCAAATGTGACAAACTTAAGCCATTTTGCACTGCTTGTGTCAAATCCAAAAAAACGGACAGATGCCACTATGAGGAAGCAAGCTGGGTGAACGGGTCCTCGATCGATGGGTACCAGCTACAGCAGCAGCATCATCAGCATCAACATCAACATCAACCTCAACATCAGCAACACCAACACCAACATCAGCAGCAACAACCACAACCACAACAGCAACAACAAGTTTCAATTCAACCGGTGACAAATTGTAACTCTGCGTTTGTTGATTACAACAAGACGAGAAACTTACCAGATGACAATCCATACCACCAGGCCTCAAAACTACCGATAGCATTTATACCATATAAACAGGTCAAAGCAATCAACAATTTCAACCCTTCAATGGCGAGTGAAGAAAGTGACGAGAATGAGGAAGAAGATGATGAAGCCATGTTTGAAAACAAGAGAAAGATTTCAAAGTATCATTCATTTGAAAGTAGTAATAAGGATACTACTATTTCGAAACAGTTGAATTCTTTGGTTCGCACTGAAGACATACAAAATTTGAAGGAACAAATAAACACATTACAGAGTATCATCACCGGTTTGAGATCAAAAGTTGAGAATAACAGTGCTACACCAACTTCAATCTCTGACAGTTCGACTTCTAACGGTAATGAAGATTATTTGTCTCCAAATGGTACAGAATCAGAAGAGTATATACACTTTTATGATGGATATGATTCAACAACAGTCAGAAGCTCAAGAGTCATGTATCATGGGCCGTTATCATTTTTTTCAATTGTTTTAAAAGACCCATTTATGGCTACATTGTGGAAAGGATCCAGATATAAAACACACAAGAAGGAAACTAGAAAAAAAACGTTTGCAGAGATGTCGGATAAGAAACCTATTGTCCAAAAAAATGAGATTGTCCCTGTTGAAGGTCAAGGTATCAATGAGATCAAATCATTCTTGGAACAGCAAATTATTAAAGTTTTGCCAAATAGAAAAAATGTCTGGTTGTTGATCAGAAAATTTTTCGCTTGTGTTTATCCATTTTTACCATATGTTGACAAAGCTGAATTCGTTGAATCGATTTCCCGGATAATTGGTGACGAATCATTTGACGAATCAACTGTTGAGTTGAAAATCGAGCAAAGATCAGATTTTGCTAAGCTTGGATTGTTATTAGTAATATTGAGATTTGGATATCTTTCAACGATCAACAATGCCCCAAGATCACCAGAGTCTTCGATGGCTTTTAAAAATGCACCCGATCAAGAAACTGATTATATATTGGGTCATCCTATCTCTTTCAATGTCATCATAGTCTCACAAATCTGTTTAAACTCTTTCAGAATTCTAAAGAAGGCAGATTTATCGTCATTCCAGTTGGCTTTGTACCTAAGATTGTACAACAGAGAATCACCAGAATACGATGGGAATCAGGATACGTTTGATGTTCAGATATTTACGGGTTTGATTTTCAATATTGGACTTGCAATTGGATTACATAGGGACCCTGTGAACTTCACACAAAATGAAAAGAGCTTGAGACGGAAATTATGGTACTGTCTTTTGATTCTTGATATTGAAGAATCAATGTCTACCGGTATACCCACTCGACTTCAACCCAGCATGTATGATACTAAGTTGCCCGACTTTGTGAAGGAAAATCCCGGATCACTAGATGATATTGCTGAGAACAGGATAATTCAAAATATTTTTGACGGCTTCAAGTTTTACACAATGTTGAAAAAGGCAGTTGATTTCACGCTTCAGTTCAACCCTCAGAAAATAGGGGAGGCTGTTGCAGTCTTTCAAGTTTTGGAAAATTATCGATACATAGATAATTGTGAAATTGGAAGTGGAGATTATAGCTTGGTTTCTTTTGTTGACTCGAAGAAAGTTTTGGATGAAGTCAGTAGACTCAACAAGTTGAAAAGATACTTACAGATCAAAAGGTTGTTGTTGATTTTCAACATGCACCTATTCATTCATTACGAGACAACAGGGAACTTTCAACGCACCAAGGAAGTGTTATTCAAACTTTTGAAACTCTCAGCCGATTTGATGGTCAATCAGAAAGTCATGTATCAGTGTAACAAATTTTTGACAATTGGTGTGGAATTGATATCGAGAGACTTGGACACATTATTTTTGATCTTTATTCGCATGATACTCGCCTTTTACGTGAGATTTGACCATATAAAAATGTTTCATCCAAAAAACATTGAAGTCATCACTGAAATCCAATCAAAGATGGTTACGCTTCTAAAAAATCATTTATATCAGTCCGCAAAGTTTGGTGTTTCATACTATACGACATGGAGAGGCGTCAGATACTTCCAAAATTTGATTCCTAAACTTTTGAAGGGTAACTTTTTTGAAAAAGACAAAAATGGTGAGATTGTCCCCAATATGTTGTTTTTCTCAAAACTGATCTCAGAAATGCCCAACAAGACTTTGAGCTTGTCTTCATCAAACGTTTTATCATCGTGTTCCATCCTCGAACTATCACGGATAAGCAAGTATTTAACACCATCGAACTTTCCAGAGTATGAAGTCTTTAACAATGATGATTTTAATGATATCAATGATGCCGCTTTCGAAAAAACTGTATCTGATGCATTAAACGATACGGCTTGGATGAAACAAAAAGTTGATATGAAGAGTGCAGAGTTTTATGCAAACCTTTCAAATCATAACATCAGCTATGATAAGGCATTCAATTTTGTCTCCGATGAACTTGGTTCAAATGAGTTCTTCAATGTCGATTTTTTCAACGACATTATTCTAGATGCTGTATAAAATGGAATAACTAATTTTCTCTCTCACTAATTACTTGTACAATTTTTATAATCTTTCAGGCCCTTACCCCAGCTATTTGGACTATATCCTTCCTGTGATCTTAACAAAACTCATCTTCAACACCACTCAGCTCCAGCCACCAAAAAATTTCCTTTCATTGAAGCCTGAAACAAAGAAGTATATATTATAACACTATCACAAGATGTCATACAATGTGCGATAAAAAAAACTGAAAAAAAAATCTAAATGATTTAATAGACAGCTTCTGCTTACTCCTCAAATGCACGTTCTCGAATACATAAAACATAAACCTACATAGAACAATCAAGGCCTGATCATGTCATACAATGGTATTGGGCTACAAACTGCAAGAGGCTCAGGAACAAATGGTTACGTTCAAAAAAGTGGTGCCGCATTTTTAAATGAAAAAGGAAACTCAGCATCTCATTTCAAAAGAAGACAAGAACTTCAAAAGGAAAAAGAACGCCAGTATACCAAGTCTCAAAAGTTACTTAATTTGAAGAAGGATGAAGGACTAGTGAGCCACAATTTGAAAAGAGAAGTTGAAATAAAATGCCTGGAATTGAGAGACAAATTAGAAGACGAAGCAGAAGAGCAAGGTAAAGATGTCGATGAAGTGGAGGATGAAATAGAACTGAAAATAAGTAACCTTCGTCTAAAGCTTATGAAACGATTTGAGAAGTCAAATAAAGCGGAAGATGGCTTTGAAGAACAAGGAATCAAGTCCCAACAGGAGCAAAAATTCAAAAAAGATAGAGATTTTGAGAGGGCTGTTTATTCAAACAAGAAGAAAAGAGGTTTTGAAGCTGAGGACAGTTTTGATGATAAGGATAGTAAAAAGAAAGATAATCGTGGACATCTTTCTGCTGAATCTTATGTTTACGTGCCGATTAAAGATAATCTGCATCCATCAGTCGAGGTTGAAGCGGACGAGGTGAATACAGCGGTTGTGGAAAAAAGTAAAGAAGAACTGCAAGACTTTATCAACAGTTTCAAGCTAGATGGATCTATGTATGATTGAATGTAACATATGTAGTTTCTCATCTAAACTAAGAATGATAATAGAACACCTGAATTCAAATTTGGAAATAACATCTATGTATGTGTGGATATGTAAAAGACTGGCATAATCGTGAAAGATAGACAGGAGCCAGCAGCTGATCTAAAAAGTATCTATAATAATCAGAATAGTCCAATTGCAAGAACAATTATTGCTGGAAAAACACCGCTCAATACCAGCCCTCCACTACCAAAAACGGCACCTCCGACATATTGAGAAACAGAAGCAGTCGTTGATGAATTATTAGTAACACTTTGTAATATGCTTGTGCTCATTGTGGTTGAACTTAATGATGTGATACAGTCTTTTGAATCATCCTTGCAGTACACACTTGACGATTCACTAGGGTAAGTTGTTTCTACCAATAACTTGTCGGTATCAACTGCTGATGTAGTAGAGTCTTTCAAAGTTGTTGTTCTAGTGATTGGTAAATATGATGTCGTTTCACCTTCAAGACTTCTTGTGACAGTAGTCTTGATTTTTTCAGTATTTTTTGATGTTGAATCGAGACATGAACCATCATCTTGACAAGACTCATATTCAATTGAGGTGGTAAAGATTGCATTCAAAGTTGTGCTAGATGATGTTGGATGTAGATCAGTGGTGGATGCAGGAACTGCTGTGATAGACAAAGATCTAGAAGATGAAGTGGACGTCACCACATTTGTTGCACTGCTTGAAATTGGACTGACTTCTTTCGCTGTAATTGGACAGTATGTTGTGAACGATGTTACAACTCCGTTTTCTGTTAAGGTAGTGACGGTCACAATAACACTTGATGAAGTCATGGCACATGTACCAGCTGAACAAGTGGTGATATTGACGACGGTCGTTGTCTCTAGAACTGAGCTCAGTTCGGTGATAGATGACGATTGAGTTTTAGTTGGTGCTGTGGTTGTACCAGTTAAAGTTGAAAAGGTGAATGAAGCTGACGATGTTGCCGATGTAAGTGGACAATATGTAGTAAAAACAGTGATTTCACCACCCTCGATAGATGATGTGGATAACGAAACAAGAGCTGATGAAGTTGTTGTATGGCATATGTTTTCTGAGCATGAAGTAACGGTGACAAGGGTTGTTGTTGCTTGTGTGGTTTCAGAGTCTGTTATTGAGATGGTAGTATCAGATGAAGTGACAGGAG